>OX352475.1:14606200-15206200 GCA_947093115.1 Brenthis daphne | reverse complement strand
TACTTCCGATTTTTCTAAAGGGAGCTACAATGGACCAAAACTGGTCGACGTAGCTAGGGCCGACCTCGGCACCACACCCAACATAATAATAATAAATACTTCCGATTTTCATTAAAGTTATTTAATTTTTCACAGTAAATCTAATTTTATCGAGATAAAAATAGCCTAGAGCATTAGACAGTAATGTAACTTGAAATATGTTAGTGAAACAATTTTTAGATTCGGATCAGAAGTTTCAGAATAGAATTTTATTTCTTTATAATATTACTTAGTGTAAAAAATATTGTTTGTCGATGAGTCAGTATGAGTTTGATGATCACTAAATAATATTGAATTAGATAAAATACGAAGAAGTGAAAAGTAAAGTGTAGTGGGAATGGTACTGCTGTGACTAAAAAATGGTGTAGGAACTATAATAAGTGTGTATCGTGAACGCTATAGCAATACATTATCTAACTTACAAGTGACAGTTTATTTTTCTAATCTACAATCCAAACTCGTAAAAATATGAAAGTTATGTGTTTTCCACCAACTAGGAGAGTGAATGACCGCTTGTATTTTTTATACATTTCGTAAGATGTCTTTTTGAAATTAAAAAAATCTTGTTTAGATGGGACTTATGGCTATGTAGACAGTAGAAGTAGAGGGATATCTTGAAGAGCTTCAGAAGACCGTGTGGTTATGGTATTTTAAGAAAGTCTCAGGAGTTTTCAATATGACCTTAATAAATAATAAAATAAATGTTTTAAGTAAAGTTATTACATGTTTTACGTAGGTATGTTTTGCAGAAACTATATAATACCTATAATAACGCTTACGCGTATAAATATAGTGTAGTTATGTGGAACATATCGGCTAGGAAAATCAGTACAACACACTAAAACCCACTTACGATACACGGCGGCAGGCCTGCCGAAGCTGACCAAAACAACCAGGAGGTTACTCCGCCTGGGGGATTAGGTAATATATGCGTAAATGCATTTCCCGACAATAAAAAAGGGGGTTACTCCCACGGTCCATTCTGCATTCAGATAAGCACCAGGAGCAATCCGCATGGCACACCACCCACTGAAATAGGCCAGCTTCCAGTGTATCTTGGCTTCACGCCCAGCTGGATTGTCGGATCCAAATGAGCCTCTCACCACGACAAGGTGACCACATCAGGGGGACATTGGACTATACCTACCTCAAGGGTGTTTCAAAAAAAATACAAAAATACATTCCAAAACATACCTCAAAAAGTGACCTGTATATTTTTATTTTAAATCAATTATGTTTATTACTTTCACTCAAGCTTGGTTCAGTTCATTGAGTCTTATCAGCCCATTTAAGTACAGTTATCGAAGTGATGGCATTTATGTGTATTCGATTCATCTCGTTTCGGACTGTTAATTTTGAACATTTTTTATTTAAAGAGAATTATTATTTTTTATCTTATTTCTTTCCTCGAACTAAAGAAGTAATAATTTAATTTTTTGTTAATATTTTTTGCTTTTTTTGTAACTGACGTAAGTTATAAAATTAGATTATTTAGAAAATTATAATTCAACGTTACTAGTTTTACTATATACTGTATACATTAGAATTTATTTGGGCTAAGGATAAAATTAAAAATGTAAACTAGAATTATTAACGTCCCACTGCTGAGCACGGGCCTTCCTCCTTCAATACGAGGATCAGGCCATAGACCACGCTGAATCCACCATAAATGAATTATATGTAGATTAATTATTAATTTTAAATTCACAATTATTTACTGTTAATCAGACCATATTCCACTACGCTGGCCAAGTGCGGGTTAGCGGACTTCACATGTCTTTTGAAAACTTGCTAGTTTCTCTTAGACAAACATGTTTCCTCATGATGTTTTCCTTCGCTGTAATCATGTTGGAAACGATTCGCACAGGTGCGAGACCCGGGACTTAAACCCGCTTCCCTCGGTTTCCCAAGCGAGCGACTTACTACTGGGCTACCAATACTCCGATGTTATTCAAGTACTTTTTCCTTTTTTTACATATCGAATAGATATTTTTAATAATAAAAACTTTCCCTTACTTCGTTCGGGTGCGTCTTTGCGACCTGCATGCCTAACAGTAACATTAGCCTAGGTTTTAGTCTAGATCATAATCTATATTGGTCCCCTTTGATTTGTGTTCACCTTGTAGGCTCTCTTACACCGATGAGTCCTACATAATCACCTGTATCTACACAGGTGATATGCGTAAAAAACACACACACAAACTTTCCTAAAAAAATTTTTATTTATATGTGGTTAATTCGTTCATGGTTGTGACATTAACACACAGCACCATCTAGTTCCATGGTAAGCTACGGGGCTTGTGTTATGGATACCAGATAGTTGATACACTACACATATATAACTTTAAATACATACATATTATAAATATAAACACCCATGACTGGAGTACAAACATTCGTGCTCATCACACAAATGAATCCACCCAGCGGGACTCGAACCCGCGACCGCTGGCACAGCGCGTAGGGTCACTATAAACTGAGCCACACGCGTCGTCGATTATAAGAGTACTTCGAATTATAAGAGTACTTCGATTAAAGCAACTATTGATATTGGTATATATTATTAGTACTCTATTATGGTAATGGGATGTTTTTCTCAATAAGACAGCAAGGAATGAATTTTACCATCTCTGACTTAACCGGATCCTCTTTTTTTATTGTTTGGCCGTTATTAATTAACTTTTTTGTTCCATTAAAGGGTATATAATTATAACTCGACTATTAGTAATTACGTAACCGTACCGTGGGATAAACTGGCTTTTGTCTTTTTTACATGTAATCTTATACAGCTTATATTATGAAGTTAATTTACTTATCGATTTTTTTTATATGGGCTAATAATAATCTCTTATCTAAATCCTAATCTACAGCTACAATATCCGTGAATTGTAAAAACCACAGATGACATAATACTATACTAGATGTAAACAAAATATTTTTTATTGTAATTAATACATATGTACATTTATAAACAAAGCCGCGGTTAAAAAAGTTACGATTTGTAAAGTTTCTACCTAATTATTTTTAATATATTTTATTTTATTATGAATATATTTAAGAAAATATGCTAAGATGCACATAAATTAACCAAAAGTCCCAACATATATACATATATATAAAAGTATAATACTTATATGTATGCCAATTCTAATTACGTCTAATTTAGTGGAATCTCAATTAAAATTATTACTCTTAATTCAATTAATAAACGTTAAAGTGATTTAATTTTAAGTGTATTTTACTTTACCCCAAAATGTACGAACATTTATTTTGCTAATAAATACCGAACAAATAATTTATCAATGAAAATACCTAAAACATATTTGCACAGATATTCTCTTTATTACTTTAACTTTGGACAGATATTTTATCAATAAAAATACCTAAAATATATTTGTACAGATATTCTACAGATATTCTCTTTTTTACTTTAACTTTGCTGTAACGATAACAATATGTTCTCAGCTGGTGAGTCACATAATAAGCAACTTGTTTCCATCCTATATCCAATATCCATTCTGAAGTATGTCTGGACCGAACTGTATCGTATTTCCTTCTACTTGAATGGATCTCTTTGTTTACAGAATTTGAAGCAATAAACATTGTAAGCGTTTTTTATTTATAGTATACTATCTAAGCCCATGGTTCCGCTCGTGTTTTACTAGTTAGGTACGATAATAATTATAAATTAAAAATTTAAAAAAATGCTACGCAAATTAATTGTCATTTTACGATTATACTAGCACGCGTGAAGCACTTAATCGAGTGATCACACGCCTAAATGCCTTACATCATTTTGGAAAAGAGCTGATACTCTAACACTGCTGGACCGATATTAACCAAACATAGCTAAGAACCAACGCAAGGAAACTGGCTTTCAAATGAAAGAAAACCGCATCGAAATCGGTCCATCCGTTTGAGAGCTACGATGCCACAGACAGACAGACATCGACGTCAAACTTATAACACCCCTCTATTTGCGTTGGGGGTTAGAATAGCTTATTTCGCTTAAGCTAAATGGTCATTTAAACTTTATTTTTATTTTATCTCGTCGGGATCCTTTCCTGGGACAAATATAAGATAAGAAATTCAAACCCGACTACGGATAAAATCAAATATTTTTGTTTTAAAGTACAGAAAATCATGTCTTTTATTAATGTTGGAAACGCATTTACGCTGGTGGTATCACCTGCATACATCCAGGTGGTTATGTACGAAAATTTGATAGGCTATACGAGTATATATATAGGTTTGAAAAAATCATTCAATATTCTAAAATACGTAAATAAGCGAAAGTATTATAAGTACAATTTATTATAATTATTAGAGATGTACAGACTAATTCGATTTTTTGTGTATCTATTTATTTTAGAGAAGATGTTAGAATCGAACTACAATTTAAAAAAATCCGCATCACCGTCTAAATGATGAACAATGATATATATTTTTTCAATAAAACGAAATAATTTGAATAATGAATCAGCAATAACTATCACCTGAGTTAATAATAATAAAGATAAATACGCTTAACGCTATAATAAGTTATACCAACCTTGTAATATTTAGCGGTTCTTCGATCGACGCCTGCGCCGGTATTATAAACAAAAATAGTGTCCACCACATAGTCACGTATTGTTTACATTTATTTTATAAACACTGCACTTAAGTCACAATACTCACTTATTGACTTAGAATGTTTGTGATAAATAAATTTTATTGCATTTTTATATATTTTTCGGATTACATTTTTATTTTTCACTAAGAATGTTTAATTTTTGCTAATACCAACTAATAACACCAGCAGAGTTTTTAATGTCACGAATCACGATTTATATAAATTCCTTTTTGACACTTTTTTGGCGCCAAAATAAAACTTGACAAAGATCAACAGTATTCAGCCACAAAATTAAATAGAAGAAAAAAAAATTTTTAATATAATATTTAAGTTATTTTAATTAAAAAGGAAATAGATCTGCGTTGCAAAGAGAGATGCGCTAGACTAGTTGACCGGCGCGCGCGCAGTCGCGAATGTGTATGGGCAGTTGTTGAAGACATTTTGTGTTTATTATTATTGGTATATAAATTTGGTATTTTTGAATACCCCTGTAATTTAATAACAGATAAAATTATTTTAAAACGATTAATATTTTTCAATTATTAAAGTTTGTTCTTTAAAAGTTTTTTCTTCAATTTTAAAAGTTAATAGGTGTGTACATAGTGAATAAAAAAAAAACAAAAATTAAATATAGCGTTTGCTAGTCATGGTTAGTTTTTCTAAAATAGGTTCCATAATGCCAAGGATTATGGCATAGAATATAACAAAAGAAGGATTTTAACTTTTCTACAATAATATAAAATAAGGTATAAATATTTATTCCTAATATAGAAAGTCAGGGGAAATGACTGTTTGGCGTAATTATAATATTTATTACTGTTATACCTTTTTTATTGTGACCTCGTTTGAATACCGTTTTATGTATATTGTTAGCGAGATGCAACGCATTATCAATAAACTAATAAACTTTGAATTACCATTATTCTTATTGACAGTTTTAGAGGTCCGTCATAAAATTATTGAGTGTTTTATTTTTATTAGTTCAAATTAAATATGAAATCGTATACAAGATAATTATAGTCGTAATGTGATCACATTATAATTTGTTAGGTTTATCTTATATTTATATACTGTAGAGTAAAAAATAATTAAATTACAATTTATTTAGTACGAAAGTTGGACTAGGTGGTTAATGTACTCCCCCCAACGTGCGTTCACCTTGTCGTGGTGGGGGGGGGGGGGGGGCTCAGTAGTGCCCGGCAACCCAACTGGGCGCGAAGCCAAGAAACGCACAGGGAGGTGGCCCACTTCAGTGGGCGGTGGGAGGCGCCCTCTTCGGAGGGCGGTGAACCATGCGGGTTGCTCCTGGTACTTCTCTCATAGCAGAGTGGACCTTGGAGCAACCCCGTGGTTGTTGTGGTCTGCTTCGGCAGACCTGCCGTCGGGGCGTCGTAGTTGAATGCGTAAGCGATCCTGCGACGCCTCATTAAGACGGGGGAAGGCTTTGTCGGGTTTTAGTGGGTAGTACTGGCTTTGCCGGTGAGTCCCACACATCGTGCGTAAATGCATTTCCCAACGTTAAAAAAAAAAAAAAAAGGTGGTTAATGTACTGATAGTTAAAGATACGATTTTTTTTGGTCGGACGGTGTATTTTAAATATCTGTTTCTATACTGGAACTAATGTGTTCGATCGATAGGGAAACATACATTTTATATTTAATAAACAAGAAAAATAGTGTTGTGTTACAAACCTAATTCAATTATTTGTTTAAAAAAGTATCATTGAAATCATTCGTATTATATAGGTATAGGTATTCGACGACACGTTTGGCTCAGTGTGTAGTGACCCTACTTGCTGTGCCAGCGGTCGCGGGTTCGAGTCCCGCTGGGGGCATTCATTGTGTGATGAGTACGAATGTTTGTACTCCAGTCATGGGTGCTTATATTTATAATATGTATGTATTTAAAGTTTATATATGGGTCGTGTATCAACTATCTGGTATCCATAACACAAGCCTCGTAGCTTACCATGGAACTAGATGGTGCTGTGTATTAATGTCCCAACATATTTATATTTTATCATTATATAGGACGAGATTTTGAATAGAAAGATAAAAGTTTTAGTAGATAACTAAATGGATGTTCTTGAGGTATTTAACGTGATAAGGGTAGCAGTATCATTCCTGTGTCAGCTGTAAGTTACTAAGATTGAAATGACGCATGTAAGCTGACGCACAAAGAAATAATAAGATTTTGATTTATATGTTAGTAGTATAAAAAGATGATTTATTGTTAATTTTTATAAGTTTCAAATATTGTCAATGAAATGATTAAAGCGTATTTTTGTAACAACATTAATAAGTATTATGACGTTACTAGACGTTAATAGTTCATTAATTTTTTCGCGGCCATGATTTTTTTTAATGAACAAAAAGTTTTCTACCCTAGTTAGTAGTTATGGAAACGTTAGTAAGTATATGTATTTAATTTTATTAATTTTTGGGTTGCAAAAAATGTTTGTTTCTCCTAAAAATAAATAAATAATTTAAAAAACCATATCTCGAGATCTATTTTCAAATAAAATAACTTTTCCATCTATTTATATATATTTTTATATTATTTCTTCTGACATCGTTTTAAAGTGTTTTCTGGGATCAACGGTTTAAGTCATCTCCATACTACTTTTTAGATACTTCACTTGTACCTACTATACCTACATCTAAATTCTAATTATCGTATCGACTAAACTGAACATGTGTATTTTGTATCTTCTAGCTGATCTGACAATGTATGTCTGGAGGTGGATAGTGTAACAGCTTCTGTTACACTATCCACCTCCAATGAGTTAGCTTATAAATTTGACGAAGGCCTCCATCCATCCGGCCTTCTTAAGCTTCCTAAAATACCTGTACGTCTTGGTTAAAAGCGTAACTTATTAAGTTTTAAAATTATAATTTTTATTCAATTAGTAATTTTCAAATATAATATAACGTTTTTAAAACTGTAAAAATGGTTCTTCCCCACTGGTTAGGTTAGCAGGTCGAGCATTGACCGAGTAAAACAGATCATGATATAAGCAATAAAAGCTATCACATCTCACGCGTTAGCGGTACATTTCATATTCTATTCATTGATTAATTAAGCTATTGATAATTTGTAACACTGATAATATTTTTGTTTTTAATTTAAATAACTATACTTTATTATACACTAGCGGCTCACCCCGCCTCGCTCGGGTTCGTTTCTAAAAAAACAAAACAAATCTGCTCTATGGGAACCGTACATTTTTCTAGGATAAAAAGTAGCCCATGTGTTGTTGTGTATGTAGCTTTATTATTGTAAAGTTTTATTAAAATCCGTACTTTAGTTTTTGCGTGAAAGACTGACAACACATACAGACACCCATACATCCTCACAAACTTTCACATTTATAATATTCGTAGGATATTAGCATTTTAAAATTACACTTTTAAAAATATTTTTTACACTACACTCCGTATTGATGTAAAACCTAATATAGTATTATATGATCTGTGGGAATACTATAGTTTTTGTATTTGGAATTTTTTTTTCATATTTAGTATGAGACATTATTTTTTTAAATTATTTACTAATATTAAATCGTTCTAAGCCATTTAAAATAAAGAAAAAAATATATTAAATCAATTTTTAAGATTTGATTATTTGTTATTAACAAGTAAATACTAATAGAAGCACTATATAGTTATTAACAAAAAGACGCATACCTACATAAATAGGCACAAATAACCAAAGTATGATAATTTTACAAATGGATTTTTTACGTACAAATAATTTTATATTGTGTAAGTTCAGTCTTTTTACGTATATTTCATTAAAGCGCCATCTGTATTTTATTAACGATAACTTTTTAAAGAATTTGATGTTAGTTTTGTTCTTCACAGAGCTATAAATATTGTTCGCGAGATGGCGCTAAACGATAAGTTAAATAAAATACAAAAATATAAAGTTTTATAAGATTATGGCAATTTTTTTTTAATAATAAGTTTATTTACGTCTATTTTAATTTTCTCATCTCAAAAGTTTATAATTTATGTACAGTTATATCTGCGAAAGGTTCTCCTTTATAATACTAATATAGTATTATATTATGATCTGTGGTTAAAGTATTAATATAGTTTCTACATAACTGAGTAGATGGCGCTAAATAAAAAATATATAATAAAAACATCAGAAATCAATATCGTAAGTTTATTATTTCTATTAAATTATATTAGCCATGTCCCATAAGAATTTAATCTCGAAATGAAAGATATATCAAAAAGTTATAGCTGTTCGCATTTTACATATTGGCTCAAGATCTCATATTATAATCTAATTTCTATAATCTACATGACAGATTTTCAGACGTTAAAATATCTAAGATGGCAAAAATCATGTTTTTATAAATATTTTGTTATCAAAACAAAGATTCTACAAGTTAATAGCTTAATACTTATCATTCCGAGGTTTGCCTCTCTTTTCCTTATTGGACTAAACTTAATTTAGTAAGTAGGTACATATTATGTATAAGGTGCTTATGTTTTATTTAAGTACGTAATTTTGATGAAAAATTACAGGCTTTAAGGTAAAAATTTTACTTTTTCCATAGAACTATAGTATACTAGCGACTCACTCTCATTTTGTTTGGGTTCGTCCCTGAGAGTCCATAAAAACTTTCATCCCCATTTTCGTCCCCTAATCGATGATTACCGGGATAAAAAAATCCTATAACCTTCCCAGGATTTTAAACTATCTTCATACCAAATTTCATCTAAAACGGTTCAGTAGATCCAGAGATTACCACCTAACCTCACAAACTCACAAACTTTACCTCTTTATAATATTAGATAGTATAGACCAGTGAAATACCCTCGCTTCGCTCGGGTGCGACCCTGGTGCGTAGGTTTTAAATAAATAAAAATTAGTTATTGCGAGTATATCTTAGAAGATAGACATATGCTATTGTAGTTTTTTCTGAAGACCTTTTTGGCCTACAATTTTCTGGTACATTGTTTTGATGTATCTCTTAAGGTTTAGCCAACGCTAGTCATATCTAAGGACGACTCGATAGCACCAGTTATTGTGTGTTCCCGTGGGATTGAAATATTTTCCTGCAGTAAAAGGTATTGAAAATGTTGAACCGATTAATAAGTTATCACTACACAAAATTTAATTATAATCGGTTCAGTGCTTTTTGCGTGAAATAGACACAGAAACAGACATTTAGGCACATTGTATAACTACTGTTTTGGAATTTGGGGTCTATATCTGTACACAATACGTTACAGTCTTAAAAATATTTTTTGCACAGATTTCGTTTTGTTACTATTTTATCTATACACATATTAAAATTCTAACTAAACCGAATCTCTACATTAAATATTTTTTGGAAAATCTTATTGAAATAGACATTATTATCGATACAGAGGCCGAATCTATAGTTTTTAGAATTTTTGTCTGTCTGTCCGTCTGTCTGTCTGTCTGTTACTGCATCACGGAAAAACCACTGGACGGATTTTGATGAAATATGATATGATGATAGCTGGTTATCCGGGTCAACATATAGGATACTTTTTATTGCGAGAAAATATCTAATTTCTGAGAAAGCTATACTAAACGTTAAAACGTAAGTAGGGACGCACCCGAGCGGAGCGAGGGTGAGTCGCTAGTCAAATATATAGATACAGGAAAATAAACAGTGTAGTTAAAAGCAAACATACAAATTCTGTTGTAATAATTTTTATGACCGTTTTGCAAAATGTTGTTGAATTTAGTTCACATTGTTCAATTTGCTTCTTTTGAATTATTTAATTATACTTGTTTTGTAAGTTTTTATTATTTTTACATTTATTTGTGTATTTTGGTAGTCGGTTTATTTATTTTATTGACTTCAATACAGAATTATCTAGTGGCTCACGTGACTTGTAGTTAGTAGGTGTTTATTTCAGTAATATAAAATGATCTATCCAAAATCCAATATTCCTGACTAAAATGACTTTAACATACGAGCTATGAGCGATATAAGATTCAAGTACTAGACGTACATCTATACATATAATAAAATTGTAACTAAGTCGAATCTGTACATTGAATATTTTTTGGAATATCTAATTGAAATAGACATTATTATCGATAGATTCCAAATCTATAGTTTTTAGAATTTTTGTCTGTCTGTATGTCTGTCTGTTTGTTACCGCATCATGAAAAAACCAGTGGACAGATTTTTATGAAATTAGGTATGATGATAGCTGGTTATCCGGGTCAACATATAGGATACTTTTTACCGCGGAAAAATATCTCATTTCTGAGAAAAAACACGAAAACTGCATTGGAAGAGTATACTAATATGTAAAACCTAAGAATTTGGTTTTTGGTCATCTGAACGCGGGCGGCGCCGCAAGCAATGCTAGTTATATGATAAATTATAAAAGTCCCGTTGCATTTACACGATGGAAAACTGAAAACCTGAAAAAGTAATTAAAAAATCTAAATAAAATCAGTTTAGCCAATTATTTCAACAAAATACCAAAAATACATATTACATTTCCAGTTAAATTATAGTTTTATATAACAAAGCTTGCAAGTTGCCAGTTTTTCGCTAACTACGAGCGACACGTATCAGAAGTGCGGGCGTGCCGTATGCAACGTACGTATAAACCTATATCGAGATGTACATATATTTATACGAGTACAATGGAACGATTAAACACACATCATGAATTGCAAATTCAATTTTCTATTTTCATGACAGCCTCGTTTAACTTGAAAAGTAAATAGAAAACAATACGCGTGACATATATATACCTACTATATCTAAAGTAAATAATAAAATTCTAACTGAGTCGAATCTGTACATTTAATATTTTTTGGAAAATCGTTTTGAAATATTATTTATTATCGAATCTATAGTTTTAAATAAAACTATCTTTTCGGATTATTTCGCGGATTTATTTTGATTTTTGGTTCCCAAAATAAATTCGCGAAATAATCCGAAAAGATAGTTTTATTTAAAATGTCAAATATTCGCGTAAATCTAAGAAAGAATCTATACTTTTTATTAGAACTTTTGTCTGTCTGTCTGGAAACGCATCACGAGAAAACCATAGGACAGATTTTGATGAAATTTATTCCGATGATAGCTGGTTATTCGGGTTAACATGTAGGATACTTTTTACTGCGGGAAAATATCTCATCTCTGAGAAATCTATACAAAACGTTAAAACGTAAGTAGGGATGAACCCGAGCGGGGCGAGGGTGAGTCGCTAATCCTATAATAAAATAGAGTGGTCTAATCTTTTATCATTTGCATGCTAATGTAGTTTTTTTCTTTGACAAGGACACAGTAAAAGAGTGATGTAAATACTCGCTTAGATTTACGCGAATATATGACATCTTCTTCTATATATACATAAAACAAAGTCGGGTTAGTTACACCATTTATAACTCAAGAACGGCTGCACCGATTTCTGTGATCTTCGATTTGTTGAATTTGTCTCCGCCCCGAATAGCAGAATAACTATTACAATATCAAAAATTCACGAAAAATTTTTGTAGGGCTAAGGCTGGGTAATATCTATTCCCCCCCAACGTGCGTTCACCTTGTCGTGGTGGGGGGGCTCAGTAGTGCCCGGCAACCCAACCGGGCGCGAAGCTAAGAAACGCACAGGGAGGTTGCCCACTTCGGTGGGCGGTGGGAGGTGGCCCTCTTCGGGGGGCGGTGTACCATGCGGGTTGCTCCTGGTACTTCTCTGATAGCAGAGTGGACTTTGGAGCAACCCCATGGTTGTGGTGGTCTGCTTCGGCAGTCCAGCCGTCGGGGCGTCGTAGTTGAATGCGTAAGCGATCCTGCGACGCCCCATTAAGACGGGGGAAGGTTTTGTTGGGTTTTAGTGGGTAGTACTGGCTGTATTACGCCGGTGAGTCCCACACGTCGTGCGTAAATGCATTTCCCAACGTTAAAAAAAAAGGGCAATAACTATTTATACGTTTTCATATATTTAAAATGTACCTAGGGACGAACCTGAGCGTAGCGAGGATGACTCGTTCGATTAAAAATAGTTTTAAATAAGACTATTTTTTAGTTTATACTGCCTGTAAAAAGTACATACAATGACTTTTGAGACTTTTAGAACTTTAATCTATATCTCCCGTGGCAATTATTGCTGTAAAGCATACGAAACGTCGGGAACCAAAAATCAAAATAAATCCGCGAAAAAATCCGAAAAGATAGCTGTATAAAGCAGGATGATAAAAAACTTAGATTTATCTACGTAACATTTGACAATTTTCTTTGCGGATATGTCGCGTACGTCGTGTTTTATTCTGAGTTTTTGTTTGGAATTTCTAGAGGCTAAGGTTGTTTCGAATTTCTAAAGTTCCATGGTAAGCTACGAGGCTTGTGTTATGGATACCAGATAGTTGATACGCTACACATATATAACTTTAAATACATACATATTATAAATATAAGCACCCATGACTGGAGTACAAACATCTGTGCTCATCACACAAATAAACGCCTCCAGCGGGACTCCAACCCGCGACCGCTGACACAGCAAGTAACCGTGTCAACAAATCAAAATATTGTTTTCATACTGTCCAGTAGTTAACATAGCTTAAGCGGTCAATAGACTCCGATATAAAGTAGGAGTCAAACATAATAATTATTGTGTACGGGTAACAGCTTATGTAAGACCTATGACAAATTTTTATTAAAAAAAAAACGTTTTAATTTATTAAGCAGTGGTACCCAATTTGCAATGTACTCGCTTTAAATACCAAATGATGCGGCTTTAAACCGGGTCTTGCATTTGAGATTTTTAAGGCGAATCATTTAAAAGAAAAATTTGCTATACGGCGAAGAAAAACATCACAAGGAAACCCACCAAAAGGTACTAGAAAGTGAAGTATTTCTTGAGATACGTGTGCAGTTCACGCAACCCGTCGTCAACGTCAACTCGCATTTGGCCAATGTGGACTATGGCCTGATCCTCTTCACATTTAGAGACGGCCCATCTCCAGCTGTAGAACGTTAAAAAAGCTCAAATATAATGTAAAAATGCATTCTTTTATTGCCGTATTACGGACTACGGACAAAACAAACCGTTGAAATGTTCTACATTATGCTAGCGCCTGCAGTATTTGCCTTTGTTTAATTGCTCTTTGGAAGGCTAGCGATTTACATTCCGGAAGAAATGAACTCGAGTTTTAATGATTTAAAAAAGTAGGTGGCGATAAAATACTGTTTAATTATGATTGTTCACTTTTTTATCCGATTAAGCCAGAAGGAGGTAAAGTGGTGAATGGTATATATTATATTAGCGACCAGGGACTAATGCCCGATTTCACCGATGTCACCTAAGTTTAAGGGATCCCCTAAGCATGATTAGGGGGCTGTTAGGGGACAGTTTCTGTTTCACCGACATTTAGGGGTCACCTAAATATTAAAAGGCCCCCTAAATTTAGGTGCTCGAAATATGAGCTTAAAGACGATGGTAAAACGAAATTTAATTTAGGGGCTAGATTAGGAGAATTTTAAGCTAGGGATCCCATACGTAGGTGGTAGCTTATGGGTTGTTGGCGAAATCGGGCATAAGAGTAGATATAAGACGTCTTACCTTAAAATTATTTTGCTATAATTTTATATACATTTAATTTTTTAAATGTATATATGTTCGTTTGGAAATATATGTAGATATAATAATATCTTTATTTCTTTCTGCATTGATACGTATGTATATTTTGGAACGGCTTACCTCGGCTAAAATTTCACCCTTAGTTTCGTTCGTAGGTACATCTTAAAGGTTACTATGGAGAAGATAGACTATAGGTATATTACTATATATAGGTATACATAGGTATGATGAATTGTTGTGGGTTGTATTATAACGTATTTTCCCGTGGGAATGAGATAATCTCCCGCGGTAAAAAGTTGCCTATGTCACTCTCCAGCCATCCAACTATCTCCACACAAATAATCACGTCAAACTATTATACTGTTTGGATCTGAAAATAGAACTAACAAACAAACATACTTTCACATTTATAATATTAGTATGGATGTAGTTGGTATACTATGTGAAAATGTACATATTTTAATTTAATAAAATTTAGATGTCAATTAAAGGCAAGTAGGTAGATAGCCAATCCTTCTCGCACATCCAGAGTTTTATAGCATGAAAAATTAAATCTATACACATAATAAAACTAGCATTGCCCGCGGCCCCGCCCACGTTCAGATGACGAAAAACCAAAACCTTAGGTTTTATATATTAGTATACTCTACATTGCAGTTCTTGTATTTTTTCTCAGAAAATTAGATCAGATATTTTCCCGCGGCAAAATGTATCCTATGTGTTGACCCGAATAACCAGCTATCACCATACCAAATTTCATCAAAATCTGTCCAGTGGTTTTCTCGTGATGTGGTAACAGACAGACAGACATGTTTCACTGGATGTAATATTTAATAAACCCAGACACTTACATTAGAGAGGACAATCTGATAATGAAATTTTGAATTGTAAAAATAACATAAATACAGTACATACAGTCTCATTGTTGGCTAATTTATGTATTTTCTATAAATAAAATACACGCGGACAGTTTTTTTTTTCGAATTTTTAAAGCCTTTTCATCACGCGATAATCGAACCTGTGACCTTCAGAAAATATTTAAACCCCTGATATGTTATATATGTATCACAAAATCGGCGAGCCAGTCATTATTCTATTATAATAGTTTTAGTTAAATACGCAAATATTTCAGCAAGTGTTCAAATAAAACCAGGTCACATAGATTCAGTGCCGCTACTCAGATACCTGTCTATTTGACAGTCGACTAAGTGACAAATCGTTTCTAAACGAATACGTCGCAAATAGTATGCATTACGACAGACGATGCTCGTTGGATTGAAAAGCATGCAGTGAAGCCTGTACTATCAAAGTAGGGCCCGCTTTTGACAATTATAATAAAATGGGCATTATAAAATAATAATCATTATTCGTATAAACTAACATAAAGCAGTGGTAGCCCAGTGGTAACGCGCGAAACGTGGGAAACCGAGTGATGCGGGTTGAAATCCCGGGTCTCGCACCTCTGATATTTTTATGTGTGAATAGTTTCTAATATGATTACGACCTGTCATACGGTGAAGGAAAACATCGTGAGGAAACCTGTATTAATGCTTAGTTGTGAGTTCTCATTAACGAAATCTTTCAGACACGAAATTTATCAAATGTCTTTAAAAAACTACTAAAACTACCTGTAGTTTCGACTACTATTATTCAAATTTTCTTCTGCCGCCCTCATGTCCAATTAATTTGGAAACACCTGCAAAAGAAATAGTGAATTGGGAACACAAATACTACTTCAAAAAACATCGTTGCACGTATATCTATAATGTTATATAGAAATATATAACATTTTAGATATATGTATTATATAAAACCATCTTAAATGAAATTATTCCACTCTTATTATATTTTTTTCCTGAACTTAATACGGTAGGTACTAACCTATTCATTAATATTTTAAAAATCCGACTTTAATTTTGAAAGTGATTATTTATTAATAGCCAGGGCTGGAGTCAACCTTAGTGCCGCCCCTGGGCATAGTAAAAAATGTCGCTCTATTATCGAAATTTTGCATAAAAAGAATAAAATTCCGATAGAATTTAATTCTTTATAAGTATTAATTTTTGAAAAATGCAAAAAAATAATTTATAAATGATTTCAATTTTTCGTTAATGTACTAGTTATTAATATATATTTTTTTGGTAAATAAAGAAAGCGCTTTCGATAACGCGAAGAGATTTTTTTTCCACCCTTCGAATTTTGCCAAACCTAAAAATTTGCCGCCCTGGGCACTAGCCCCAAGTGCCCCTAGTATAAATCCAGCGTTGTTGATAGCTATTACCTTCGCCCCATGCATGCATCAGTCAAAGTTGTAAAAAATCGGTAGGATGTGCAAATATTTTCTAAAATCAGAAATCACCATCTCGTTTGTATGTTACTTAAAATATTTAAAAATATATGAAAACAAACATCTAAAAAGCTAAGATAGAATAAATTTAGAGCACAACGGATGTCATCTTATTCTAAACAAAAATTTTAAAAGCTTTTTTAAATTTATAATTCATCCCTTTAGAGCCGGATTTTAGAGAAATATCATTCTTTCAATGTTTTCAAGAAATCTTTACTTTTTATTTCTGCGTATACTTCCAAGATAGATAAAATGAATCTATGATTCATGATGGAGCGTTATTATTAACTTGTATGTATGTATTCAGCCTTTTTTGACGTCCCACTGCTAGGCACGTGCTTCCCTTCAATACGAGGGGAATCAGGCCATAGTCCATGACGCTGGCCAAGTGAGGGGTGGGCGGACTTCACATGTCTTTCCAAAACTTGCTAGGTTCTCTCAGACATGCAGGTTTCTGCATGATGTTTTCCTTCACCGTAAGGTAAGTGGTAATCATATTAGAAATGATTCGCACATGAAAATATCAGAGGTGCAAGACCCGGGATTTGTACCCGCTTCACTTGGTGTCCCAAGCGAGCGCTTTACCACTGGGCTACCATTGCCTTATTATTATTATTAACTTAATATATTAATATATGTATATTCTGAAAAAAATCGCCATATTGTGGCTATAACGTTTTAATTTAGTACCTACAGAAGGACGAAAGCTCGAACAGAAGACGCAAATCCTAGTAGTATTATGAATGTGGAAGTTTGTGTGGGTATGGATTGATGGATGCTAGTTACTCTTTCACGCAAAAACAGCTGAACGGATCTGGATGAAATTTGGTATAGGGATAGATTGTAGCCTGAAATAGCACATAGGTTTCTATCCCGGAAAATTTACGGTTCCCGTGGGATACATTTGTTTTTGTCAAGCGAGGGTCAGTCACTAGTAGCCTATGAATATTAAACGTTAAATAGCCAGATTTCCTTTTAGAAATATTGAATCTATGATATTTAGTTAACAAACCCTAATCATTATACTTCACGCCTCACGGTCTTTTAATTCGGAATTCTTACGTACGATGAAAATTTTAGAGTATCCTAATAAACATCGCACCTGAGATATATCCGCATCTCAAAATGTAATAAACTTAGTCTCAGCGACGTTACCGTTATATTAAACTTCCTCGGGCACATTTGTGGCATTTTTCAAAGATATAAAATTCTCCATAGTGTAAAATTGTTCAATAATAAAATCCAATGAAAGGCGCGGGCTTGCTTCCGACGCACTCGGGCGATACTTCGCAAATATTTAAGATTTTATAAAGCAATAGTGCAAAATAAATGCAGAAAATATATTGAATATAACTTACTTTGTCTTTATATAAATAGGAAAACACAAAACAGTTTAGTACGTTTTTCTCCTCTGTTTGTCAAACTATTCTCTTTTTTTTTTTTCGTAGCTATTGAGGAGCATTAGTGTTATTTTTATATAGACAAATTTTATGTCGACACGTTTGGCTCACTTTATAGTGATTCTACTTACTGTGCCAGCGGTCGCAGGTTTGAATCCTGCTGGAAGCATTCATTTGTGTGATGACGAATGTTTGTACTTCAGTCATGGGTATTTAATATTTATACTTATAATATGTATGTACCTATATAAAGTTATATATGTGTAGTGTATCAACTATCTGTATGTGTATACATAACACAAGCCTCGTAGCTTACCATGGAACTGGATGGTGCTGTGTGTTAGTGTCCCAACATATTTATTTATTTATATTTATAGATAGTTAAGTTCAATTGATATATATTGTCCTGAAATTTTGATTATAGTTGAATTTCGACTACTAGGCAAACATTACTATAATATAATATGTAGATATGTAATTGAAGTGTTCCTGAGCTATGGAGTCATATTTCAGCTCCACAATTAGTCCTACTTAATGATACCATAATAATTATTACTGTTCATTAGCCAAAATTACGTGATAATTTAAATTCAAAATATTTTATTCAGCATTAAATTATTACAATTTTTCGCTGAACGTCATGAGTCTACTACCAGTTCGGAAAGAAGAAGCCTCAGACCTGAGAAGAACTGGTGAAAGAAACTCAGCGGGACTTCCGTTATCTTTTTTATAAAGTTATAATTTACAATATTTCTATAAAGTTGAAGTAGCCTGGAGGCGGTCACTTCATTCCCAAGGTGTGCCATCTTCTGTAAAATCATTTATTGTATAGCCTTTAGCACAACAAATGTTCTTTAACATTTTTTTTGAATTTGACGATAGGAGTTTTTTGAACATTTTCTGGAATCCTGTTGTATATGCGTATACATTGTCCAGTGTACATCGGTGTTTTATTTCAACTAACTCAAACAAATTTATTTCCACAGTTTTAATTTTGAGTAATGATTCGAAAACCTTTCCGTAGAAAATAATGGCCCTTTTCATGAAGAATAATAATTGGTGTATAAAATATTTCAGTCGGCGCCTGAAAATTGGCGGGACACGAATGCGTCGCACGCGGCATTAATCAAAGTGTCGCTGCGTAAGCATCCGTAAAATAATAAATCTTAGTTGACAGTAGCTCGTCTGCTATCAGTATATTAAAATTAAATATTAATTTTTAATGATGAAGCATGACTTGTTTTACAGATTTTTTTTTAAAGTTAAACGCTAAATGAAATTCGGGCATTCGGCAATTGCATAAAAAAAAGAATTATAATGTATTTTCATCTAGTGGCCATAGGCAAATTATAGCTTAATCTGAGTACTCAAAATTTGTCCGGCTATTTTAACGTGAAAATCAACAAACATAGATACATATAAAACTTTCATATTATTTTTAATAAAAGTTACCCAAAAAAAACCCGCATACGTACTTCTTTTATTTTGAGGTCGATAAAGAATAATTTTTAGCGCCCGCAGTTGCTAGCTAAATTAACAAGAGGTAGTGTGGAAATCGATTACGTTATATGATGAAAATGCTTTGCATTTTTGGGAAGGTACTCTACATACAATATCCGCATTTGCTTGAATAAAATTTAAAAAATTAATAAGTAACTTACTAGTCCATACATCTAATAAAATACTGAGTCGAATCTCTACATTAAATATTTTTTGAAAATCTAATTGAATTATTAGTCATTATTATCGATACAGAGGTCGAGTTTTTAGATTTTTTGTCTGTCTGTCTGATAGTGCATCACCAAAAAGTCACTGGATAGATTTTGATGAAATTAGGTATGCTGATAGCTGGTTATCTGCGTCAACCTATAGGATACTTTTTACTGTGGGAAAATATCTCATCTCTGAGAAATCTTTACTAAAAGTTAAAACGTAACTAGAGACGAACCCGAGCGGAGTGAGGGTGAGTCGCTAGTACTAATAATATAAGCGATTAGAATAATATTTGTTATACACCAAAATGTGGAAATTGTAAATCGCATACCACATACGATCCAAACAAAAAAAAATGCGTGCTAATGGACATGCGAGTGTGACAAATATAGCCGTGAGGTCTGTGATACATTTCTAGTTTAGGTAAAGCTATTTTCACACTTCGTGTTTACTACAAACATATTTAATTTAATTTATTTAGTTACAGAAACAGAAAACAAATAAAAAAAAATACAACTGTAGTATACACAACTATAGTATATAACTAAAGTATTAAAAGCTAAAATTTCATTTTAAAGCTTCAATTATATCTGTACACAACATTTAAAACAAACAAACAAACATAACTAAAAAGTGAATATTACTGTATGTACATTTAAAGTTAGAAAAAAATATTAAAAACCAAAAAAAATAACATATTTAAATTTGATTTAAAAAAGAAACAACGAAAAAAAGAGTACAAATAAAGAGAAAAAAAAATAATAATTTAGGAACTATAATTTGTAAAAAAAATCTTGAATAACTTTAAAAAATCTTGAAAAAAACAATTATTAAAAATGTGGTATTCATTATATGTTTTACACATTCTGTGTAAGAGGTTGTTTTGGTAAACATTATTAGTTGCCGAAGCTATAGGTATTAAAAAGTTGTACGATATTTTTTAATATATGTATATTCCAAACACAGATACTTATGTACATTTTAAAAATTGTACGTAAATAATGTGTCATATTACGATATGATCATTTTATAATATTTCTTTTTTATTGTGTGACATGAAAGTAGAACATTATTACATAATGAAAAGCGAGGTAATATATTATATATGAGTCTTAATGATTTGCCATAACTTGCTTCTATAGCATGGGTCTGGAGGTCGATAAATGCGATTAGCAAGTATGGTCGGCGTATATAAAAGGTATTTATGAGCATTAAAAAAACGTGAAATTCGATTTTAACACCTCCAGGTAAATTTCCAAGATTTTTTTTTTTAAGAAATCTATTGTTAACTGTAACGCTGGCATTTCCGCGGTCGTGGAGGAATTAATTTTTTGTACATAATTATTAGAAAATTTACAACCATTTAACGTAGAAAGTACACTTTAATTATATTTATTCAACATCATGTTTTCAGCCCTCTTTAACCATCCCACTGCTGGGGGTGGGCCTCCCTTCAATACGAGAGGGATCAAGCCATAGTCCACCACGCTGGCCAAGTGCGGGTTGGTAAATTTTGTAAATTGCTAGGTTCTCTCAGACATGAAGGTTTCCTCACGACGTTTTCGCATCATACAGAACAGTTGCGTTAAAAATTAATTTAATGATTAAAAAATATACAGATAATTATTTATTTTTAGTACACAGTCTTGAAACAAAATAATAATAGGATACTACAAAATTGACAATACCCAATAAAAGCTTAAAACTCAGATCCTACGATGAAAATGTTTAAGAAGAACTTAAATCACAATTTATATTTCACATCGGCTGTAAACACGCCCTAAGCGTCACCGAACCACAAATCACCGAGTGTTGGCATATTTCAGAAATATGCATCGATATTCGGTACCAATAAATAACGCAGTGTTGCCAATGTTCGCAAACATTCCGCCTTGATTGGGTGTAAACTGCACATTTTACAGCTTTCACGCTCTATTCTGAGTTATGACAGGGATTATGATTTTTAAAGGTTAATAAAAATACTTTAAAAGCAAGCAATTTAGTGTTTCTAATATAATTTAAAATTCATTTAAAGCTGCATTTTTCTTAAATTAAAAAATAGGCCGTGCAATATATTTTGCTATATAGGTAAAGTTAAAACAGTACAATACGTTTTTCTTCTCTGCTTGTCAATCGATTTTTTTTTACCTATTGACAAGCTTTAGTATTATCATTAGAAAATTGGAAACAGATAAAATCTATTCATACATGTTTTCCCCAAATTTTCAATAATAATTTTGGTCGAATTTCGATCGGTGATCACGAGTATTAATCAAAAGGTATCTGCTACTATCGGCCTCAAGGAGGCCTATAACTCTGACCATCTAAGATAACAGAAAACAATCTAATTAATAAATCATCTCTTTGGAAATATATTATAACTAGCAGACACCTCGCCTTCGCTTGCGCTAAAACTACAAAAAATATCTAGAATGCTTCGATCAACAGTAGTATTGTTGATCGAAGCTAAAATCGTAGTTTCATACAAATTTTCATTCCCTATTTTACCCTCTTATTCAATGAATTTCGCAAAATGCTAAATCAC
This sequence comes from Brenthis daphne, assembly GCA_947093115.1. Classification (NCBI taxonomy): domain Eukaryota; kingdom Metazoa; phylum Arthropoda; class Insecta; order Lepidoptera; family Nymphalidae; genus Brenthis; species Brenthis daphne. The sequence goes on along the minus strand of OX352475.1, from coordinate 15,183,945 downwards.
GTGTTTATTTAATTTTATTGAAGAGCATTGATACCAAATTTCAAGTAATTCTGATAATTAATATTTTTTTGGATTGTATTATAACGTGTTTTCCCGTGGGAACTAGATAATCTCCCGCGGTAGCCTATGTCACTCTCCAGCCCTCCAAGTTACTATCTCCACACAAACATCATGCCAATTCGTCTCTCCGTTTCGACGTGAAAGAAGGACAAACAAACAAACACACTTTCACATTTATAATATAAGTATGTATTATTCTTTTGAAGACTGAGGTATTTTCTTTCCAAAGTACTGTACTGAGTATTAGACCACGATGATAAGTATAAAATTAAAACAATATAATCTATACATAATATAATAAAATTGTAACTAAGCCGAATCTGTACATTAAGTCTTTTTTGAAAAATCTTATTGAAATAAACATTATTATCGATACAGAGGCCGAACCTATAGTTTTTAGAATTTTTGTCTGTCTGTCTGTTACCGCATCATAGAAAAACCACTGGTGGGATTTTGATGAAATTTGGCAAGGTGTTACCTGGTTATCCGGGTCGACATATAGGATACTTAATACTGCGATAAAATGTCTTATTTCTGAGAAAAAATACAAAAACTGCAATGTAAGAGTATGAAAAACATAAGAGTTGGGTTTTTGGTCATCTGAACACGAACGGAGCTGCGGGCAATGCTGGTGCTAAATAAAAACATTTAAATTTACTATTTAGTCAAGGGCGTTGAGTATTGCCACAATAAACAATGTCTTGATAATGTCGGAAATTGGACGACAGAGGGCGGAGCCACGTCTTCACTATCAACTAGCCAAAAAGAAAAATGTGTAAAAAATGTTAGAGCAGTATTGGCTCGATTTTATCTAGTCTAGATAGTTTTTCTTGTCTTTGTTTTTATGTGAGAAAATAAAAACAATATCCGAATGAATTTACACGTGTATATATTTGAAGATAATTTCTAAATAATTTCTTGTACTTAATAATCTGGATTCGTCGGCTTCTATTGAGTACTTGCGACATATCCTCGCTCCTCGTAGCGGAACCCTAGTTTTTTTTCCAAAATAAAAGTCCCCTAAGTTACTCCTTATAACATTAGCTATCTGCCAGGGCAAGTTTCGTCAAAATCAGTCCAGCCGTTTCGGAGATAAGCCGGAACAAACAGACACAAAAATTTAAATAAATGTGTTTTTCTTATAAGCGCTGTATATAATTTCATATGCATTTAGTTTAAAGCTGTTATTTTGATACTAGCATTGCCCGCGACTCCGCCCGCGTTCAGATGACCAAAAATCAAATTCTTAGGTTTTACATATTACTATACTCTTACAATGCAGTTTTTGTATTTTTTCTCAGATGAGATATTTTCCTGCGGTAAAAAGTATCCTATATGTTGTCCCAGATAACCAGCTATCATCATACCAAATTTCATCAAAATCTGTCCAGTGGTTTTCTCGTGATGCGGTAACAGACAGACAGACAAAAATTCTAAAAACTATAGATTCGGCCTCTGTATCGATAATAATGTCTATTTTAATTAGATTTTCCAAAAAAATATTTAATGTACAGATTCGACTTAGTTACAATTTTATTATATGTATAGATTACAAACAGATACTTCAATTTTATTTATCTGTATAGAAAGACGGCTGAATATACAAATATTTTCAAGTAAGCCGTTGAAATATAATAATGAAGTGATTACTCGGGGTTTGGAGAATTATTTGAAGTTAGAAAGGAAAAGGGTGAGTTTTGAAATAATTATACCTTTTCTTTGTGGCTGGAATCTATAATTTCGTTTTAAATTGTCGATGTAAATATCTTTGTACTTATTTATTTTGAAAATTCCACAATAGACTTTAGAAAAGCTAGACTGGTTTGGTTAGTGGTAGCATAAGTTTTAAGTTATACGACAGCCTAATGACGGTTCTGAATAAATTATGTATCTATCAGAAGTTTTCCTTATTATTAAAGATATTTTGTTAAGTTGTAAGTTTCAAACAAACACGTTGTTACTATTTTATTATATGTATACCTCTAGACTAGCGACTCACCCTCGCTTGGCTCGGGTTCCCCATACAAACTTTTATCCCCATTTTCATCCCTTTAAGGGATGATTTCCGAGATAAAAAGTATCCTATGTTCTTCCTAGGGTCTCAAACTATCTTCTTACCGAATTTTATCTAAATCAGTTCAGTAGATCTAGAGATTACCCCCTACAACGCCACGAACTCACAAACTCACAAACTTTACCTCTTTATAATATTAGTAAAGATGTGTTACTAAGTGAAGCATTGTAAGAATATAATTCTGTTCAAGACTTTTTTGCGGATAAAAACAGTAAAATTAATATATGTATATGTATTGACGTATGCCTGATAGCTAATGTGTAGTATTAAAATACTAAAACTTGATATATAAATGAGCAACTGTTGAGTTTCTCTCAGGCTGTTCCCAACAGCTGCATTCCGAGCCGGTAGCTCCTCACAAGCTGACTTTTTAAAAATCAAGTTAACGATTTAAAAGAACTTATAGAAGTCTAATTGGGTATTGCAAATTTTGATGTTGATTTTTGATCTTATAGACTAACTTGGTGTTAAAAAAGTAACATTCAATCTATTTTCACGTAATGAAGTTTTTGAACTCGTAAAAATAAAAGAAGAGCTAATCAAGAGCGCTGTGGTGCACTCAGCAGGGCGAGGCCGGAGTAATACAGAGTAGATCTAACAAGTTCGTTACGTGCCGGCCTCAAATCGACTGGAATTTTATATTTATAAGACTAAGTAAACTCTATAGTATGAATCTCATCTATGGTAGAAAATGCTACATTAATATACACATTTTTGCATTTCGCAAACACACTACATGTACATACAGACAAATATTATTAATTTTTTACTTTTTAGTGATTGGAAATTTATATTTTTTAAGATTTTATTTGTTCATTTTTAGTGTATACGTAGTAGTAGCTTTATAAAAAAAGGAAGTATTAAAAAATTATATTCGATCCATCCATTTAAGTTTCACGTCAAATGCGAGGGTGAGCCGCTAGTGTTACATAAAACTAACAAACTAAAAAATGTCTTTTATTACACTAAAAATCATTCTCTAAAATCCAATTCTTATGTATTGGACTGGTCAAATCAAACCAAATAAGCTTAAACTCAAAGTATTTACTAATAGCCGTTGAAGAGTTCTACTATCCACCTTCTGGCCTCAACATGAGGTCAGCTCGATGATACCACATAGGTACTTGTACTATCATCGGAAATACAAATACTTGTAAAGTTTCAAGCCGATATGACAATAATTTATAAGTAGACTAGCATTGCCCGCGGCTCCGCCCGCGTTCAGATGACCAAAAACCAAATTCTTAGGTTTTACATATTAGTATACTCTTACATTGCAATTTTTGTATTTTTTCTCAGAAATGAGACATTTCCCGCGGTAAAAAGTATCCTATACGTTGACCCGGATAACCAGCTATCATCATACCAAATTTCATCAAAATCCCTCCAGTGGTTTTTCCGTGATACGGTAACAGACAGAGAGACAAAAATTCAAAAAAAATATAGATTCGGCTTCCGTATCGATAATAATGTCTATTTTAATAAGATTTTCCAAAAAAATATTTCATGTACAGATTCGGCTCGGTTAGAATTTTATTATATGTATAGATAAAAAAGACTAATAAGATCCTGATTTTCTCCTCGGTATAAGTAATCTTTATCAAAGAAAGTTTTATGTGACCATTTCGGGACCTGCCTTAATAGTATAGAGTTTAAAGTAGCAAAATCGATCAAGCCGGCTGAGAAATCGGTGAGCATTTCGAAATCGTATTCGAATCGAAATTTAGTACACAGACTATAGTCTGGAGTTACTCTTAGTAATAAAATTTACCTAAAAGTGACACTGCCTGTATATAATATTCTATTCAATTCGATATCGTATTAAAAATCTTGAACTAACTCTACTCTACTACTCTACTAGTACTAGTAACTCTTAAGCCCCTAAAATCAGCGCCCAAAAACAAACTTATGGTGTCACTACGTAACCTCAGCTTAACCCTTTAAATTAATAATATAAAAATATATTAATAAATTTAAAATAAAATAATATATTAATAAAATTACAATAAATAATAATAATAATAATAATTTAAAAAACTTTTATCTATGTAACATAGCATCTTTCAAGCTGAGATCATTAACTTTATGTACTATTTTCTCTGTTTTTATCAATATTACTTATTTAAGAAGATCCGCTATAATAATAACCATAACACGAAAATATTTGAAAAAATCACAATCGAATTTATGATCAATACTGGCAGTTTAAGGGTTATATCGTGATGCTAGATAGTCTATCATCTCTGACCTCCATAATAATTAGTAGGCTGTAGTGTATAATTCTTTTTTTTTAATCCTGCTGATTATTCCTTAGATTATGCGCAGAGACTAAAAATAAAAATTATATTCAAAATAAAAACCTTGTTGACCTTACAAATTAAAAGTACTTACTTAGATATTATTTTTGTCAATTTGTTAACATTTATATAAGGATTTTATATAAATTGACAATCGTGTAATGATTTTGAGTAGTGGTGAAGAGGGAAATGGGTGAGGAAACCTCAAGCTAATGGTGCCAGTCATTGGCACGGATTCGCTAACGAACGCCCGCGCCGTGGTCAGCGCGCCTTTGCCAATTACATTATAGGCTACGTTCAAACTAACGACAATATAAAAAATATATAAAACTAGCGACTCACCCGCGCTCCGCCCGGGTTCGTCCCTACTTACGTTTTCACGTTTAGTATAGATTTCTCAGAGATATTTTCCCGTAGTAAAAAGTATCCTATATGTTAATCCGGATAACCAGCTATCACCATACCAAATTTCATCAAAATCCCACCAGTGGTTTTTCTGTGATACGGTAACAGACAGACAAAAATTCTAAAAACTATAGATTCGGCCTCTGTATCGATAATAATGTCTATTTCAATAAGGTTTTCAAACAAAATATTTAATGTACAGATTCGGCTTGGTTACAATTTTATTACATGTATAGATTATGGGTGGATAACAAAAAATAATAATAAATTAAATTAAAATTAATAAGATTTTCTGAGTCTATTAATAAAGTAACTGTATAATTAATATAATTACAAAAATAATTGGACAATATAATGATAGTACTAAAGTGGACGTTCAATTTTCTTCTTAATTGTTTCAAAGCGACCAGTTCAGCACAGATTACTTCGTCAATGTCACGTAGAATGGAGATGTCGGTAAAATAAGATCATTAAACTTTATCAAAATTATAATGTGTATTGAGATGATTGAACATGGCTCCATATTCGATTGTTCTTTGTGATTCGATTCAGCTTGGTGGGTTCACCCATTCAACGTCCCAGGAGTGGGACGTTGAATGGGTGAAATTATTATTATTGAAAAAGCTGATTGAATGTTAAATAATATAGTATAAACGTACCAAAGTAGTTCACTGATTAGGCATCAGAGATTGTACACCTTTGCGTTACGTTTGTTATAAAATGTCCGATTTTTAAATGATTGAATTAACAATATCTATAGTAGATGATATAACATGCATAGGAAATTACGAAGTGGGCTTAAGGAAGAATGGTCACGAAAATAAGAAGTTTTTGATTGTATTAATTTCTACATATATACATATCTCACACAAATTATTAACTCTGGCTTTACTTATGTCTGTATGTATAAATATATCGCGCGCTAAGTATTGTACATTGATGAGATCATGCCAGCAAACTCGCTTGTGTACATAAAAATTCGCGAAGGTTTTATCGTGATGGGGAGAATAGCTTAAATCAAATCAAATCAAAATATACTTTACTCAAATAGACTTTTACAAGCACTTTTGAATTGACATTTTACATTTTCAAAATGCCAGTATTTACATCCGTGAGGAATCTACCACCAGTTCGGCAGTTCTGCTGAGAAGAGGTGGAAACTCAACAGTAATGTTAAGCACCAAAATGGAAAAGGCTTACTCGTAGTAATAGAAAGGTTACAAAAAGCATTATATATACATATAATATTTTGGAGGACTATTTAAACGTTGCTTGTCTAAAAATGGTTGCAAGTTAGAAATAAGCTTTACAGATTGATGATTCTGATTGGCGTTTAATGTGAACATTTTGTTGAAAGCTTTTAAACGTACAGGAGAGTGAGTTACATACGATTTTATTTTACAAAATTGTTCAAATTAATTCATCTTGTTAATCTTTTTCAATTCTTCCATTTCCATTTTAAAGTAAAAATTATTTAAAGATTAAAAAGGAAGCAAGTCACAATTTCCATCGTAAATGGAATTTAATTATATCATGAAAGTTATGGTGATATGAGAAAATTCATGTGTTTCTTGGGTATAGCGAAATTCTTGATCATAATTCGAAAATAAAAAAATGGATAAGTGCAAATCGGATATTGAAAAAAGGTTTTATTTTTCCTGGAAAATATAAATATAATTTCAATTCCATTATCCCCTAAAAATTTTAAGCTACTCTAGGTCCGATTTGACGTATGAATGAAATAAACAATTTTTTTGAAACTAAATTGTTGAAATATATATTTATTACTAGCGGCTCACGATCGCTTCGCTCGGGTTCGTCGCTAGGTACGTTTTAAATAGATATAAATAGTTATCAGCCAGCGTTAACCATATAAATTTTAATTTTTTTGTTAATAATATTGACAAATATTGACATTAATATTTATACGATACTAACGTCACACAATTGTTGTGCCTTCCCGGAACCTCTCCACTAACACTTAAACTTTATGGTATGGTATTAAAGTTCAAATTGACTTTTAAGTATTATTACGAATCTTTTGTATGGGAGTATAGAAAAGTGTTGTTTTTAGACTATTTCAGGCAATTTTAAAAAAAAAATTCTCTCCGTAAGAACCATCCTCGTACTTCAAGGAATATTCTAAAAAAAGAATTAGCGAAATTGGTTCAGCTGCTCTCGAGATTTGCGCTTACCAACACATTCAGCGATTCATTTTTATATTATGGAATAAAATATATATATATGATTTGAAACTCGATGAAACGAAAATGCGACACTAAAAAAAACAACCACATAAAGAGAATGAGATAGAATACATTACACAGGAAGTAAAAAATAATAAAAATAATGCTGAATAATATGTAATGTAATATATGTTAAATAAAATGTAAACTAACTTTTAAACTTGGTAAAAATATTATTAAAAAAAACCTTACAATCATCCTACTCCTGATACTCTATATCATCTCATTCTCTCGTAGGTTACTTTTTTGAAGTTTCACTTCTACCGTGTGTAAATTGCACATACACACAATTTTTTTTATTCTAATATCTATATATAAATGGGGAAAATTTTTATAATAATATGCTTTTAGTGATTTTGACGACACCTTTGCCTCAGTTTGTAGTGACCCTACTTTCTGTGCCAACTGTCGCGGGTTCGAGTCCTGCTGAAGGCATTCATTTGTTCACACGAATGTTTGTACACCAGTCATGGGTGTTTATATTTATAATATGTATGTATTTAAAGTTATATAATATGTGTAGTGTATCAACTATTTGGTATCCAAAACACAAGCCTCGTAGCTTACGATGGAAGTAGATGGTGCTGTGTGTTATTCCTTAGGGACTGGGTAAGACTGGGTTTACCCAGAATTAGCGAAATCGGTTTGGCGATTGAAATAATACGATTATCAGACGTACAGTGGATAAACTTTACCCTGTGAACTTGGGACCAATCATTATATTAGTGCTTTGCATTCATCGTGTACGGATGCATATATAAAAGAGAAGTTCTCTGGAAATAGCCTAGTTAAGTATGGCTTCGTAGTTGTAGATATCATTCCCGTTGAATAACACCAATCGACGGTATCAAAGGCGCGCTAATCCAGTCTCATTAGGAGATGAGTAGCTTTGCACATTCAACTACTTATTTATAATTTTTTTGTGGAAGTGTACTCGTTGGATTCGTTGCTTTAGTAACTAGCATGTACGGCTTGAGGTCGAGAGTTCCTGAGTTCGAGTTCCGGGCGGGTCTAAATAGTTGATGGGATTGTTTCTCGCGAAATACTCACGTGTCAAATCCCATGCATATAATCAAACTAGCATTGCTCGCGGCTCCACCCGCGTTCAGATAACCAAAAAAACAAATTCTTAGGTTTTACATATTAGTATACTCTTACATTGTAGTTTTTGTATTTTCTCTCAGAAATGAGACATTTTCCCGCGATAAAAAGTATCCTATATGTTTACCCGGATAACCAGCTATCACCATACCAAATTTCATCAAAATCCCTCCAGTGGTTTTTCTGTGATGCGGTAACAGACAGACAGATAGACAAAAATTCTTAAAACTTTAGATTCGGCCTTTGTATCCATAATAATGTCTATTTGAATAAGATTTTCCAAAAAATATTTAATGTACAGATTTGGTTCAGTTACAATTCACAATCAATGTATACATAGATAACTAATAAATAACATGTACATTTTCTTTTTTATAACTTTCCATCAAAAAGAAGGAAATTTTAATATAATATACGGAAAAATGTACGAGATCAAGCATTTGCTAAAATAAATGTTCGTATAAGTTTTTCATTTGGAAACATTTTTTTGTAATAAGCGATTACGAAAGGTACTCGTAAATTTGTATAACATTTAAATTACGTTGGACAACTTTAGTCTGTTTTTTCTCAAGGCAATCTAATTGATTTTAGAATTAAATGTATTTATCCTTAATTATATTACAATGAAGTAAAGCCATACCTTTGTTAATTGAACTTATTTTAACATTTAAAATTAGCTTTATTCATTTTAACAGAACCCGCGGCTTCACTTGCGCTAAAACTACAAACCATAAACTCTAAAAAGGTAGGTTTCATACAAAATTTCATCCCCTATTTTCTTCTTCAAGCATTCTATATTCTTCAAGCATTAATAGCAAGTTTCAAGTAATTTTGATCATAAATATTTTTGAGTTGAGTTTGAGCGGTAATTTTGAAATGCAGCTTTAACGTGGAATTAGAAATATAAATGAATGATCGGTCACCAGAAGTAAGGTACGACAATAAAAAGATAATATTATTCGATACAAAAATGGCACAAAGATTGAAAATAAAAATCGAAAATGCTTTCCATTTAGACTAAATGCAAAAGTTAACAGAAGTTCATCGTGTCATCAAAACTTGAATATACATAGATAACTAAAATAATTTAATACAGAAAAAATATTCTAAAAACTGGTATATTTAGAGAATAATAATATTAAAAATATGATACTCACATCACATTTATATTTTACACAAAAAAGTATATCTTTGTGAAGTCTTTGCAATTATTCCGCAACATCGCAACTTACAAACGGTACTTATAAAAGAAAAGAACGGTGACGTCAGCACATTTACAATACAGCCTATGCAAGTTTATGTAAAGTCGTAGCAATAAACGTTCGACATCACAAAACCGTTTCCATGGAGTTGAATGCGAACGATTTCACGAAATCTCGTTTAAAATCCATTCTATTTCCTCTCGACATTTGCGGCCTTTATAAAACTTCTATCAGTGCTTGTTATCCACTGAATATATAGTGCGACTACATAATATTTTTATGGTGCGATTTATATACGTTTATAGTCGTATTATAGTTACATATATGTAATCTGTGGGTTTTTTCCTTTATAATAATAATTTTCTTTTCCAATTTGTACCATATTAAAATATTTAAGTAAGATTTAATTAATAATATAATGTATAGTAATTTTAACCTCTTAATTTTATCTATAAATGATGCAGACGATAACAATATACATATAAGACATACTATTATCATATCATTTATGAGTAAGTAATGCGTTCCGTATCCAAAAGCTGAAAACGAAACCTTTATATTTTCGCCTTGTCAAAAATTTAAAGTCCACGCAAAAGGAGATATCTCTAAATGGGTCTATAAGTGACAAATTCAGATAGATATTACTAAGTGACTTTTGACTTATTGAAGTCAACAATTGTAGTGTTATTTACTTGTGAATTCCTAAACATTGTGTGAAAACTAATCAATCTAAAATATATAAAACTAAATGTTTATTAATTGACCTACGCTAGATTAAACCAAGTACGGTCTTACATTACTAAAATTTTGCCAATGAATAATAATCATGGTAATCAGTAAGAAATTACTAGTTATTCGGTTATTCATGTTATTATAAAAAATATTTGTATAATTAACTAGCATTGCCCGCGGCTTCGCCCGCGTACAGATGACCTAAAACCAAATTCTTAGGTTTTACATATTAGTATACTCTTACAATGCAGTTTTTGTATTATTTCTCAGAAATAAGATGTTTTACCACAGTAAAAAGTATCCTTAGATATGTTAACCCGGATTACCAGCTTTCACCATACCAAATTTCACCAAAATCGCTCCAGTGGTTTTTATGTGATGCAGTAACAGGCTGTCTGTCTGACAGACAGACAGACAAAAATTCTAAAAATTATAGATTCAGCCTCTGTATCGATAATAATGTCTATTTTAATAAGATTTTCATGTGCAGATTCGGCTCAGTTAGAATTTTATTATATGTATAGATATCAATGCCTTTCGATACAATAAGTGATATTACCATTCGGTGTATTTACCCTAATAGAGAAAATTTTCGAACATACGTCGGTTGAAAATTTGTATAGATAAAACTAAACTTTTTAATAAAAAATACTAGCTCTGTCTAAATTCAGGCAATTTATTAAATACCAAATAGCGGTTCAAACAATTAAGTCCAACAATTCAGTGGAGAGATGCCTTATTTCCTCGTTTCACTCATAAGCGATTTATTTCGGGGCTCACAATAACGCATTAACATGATAATATATTACGCTATATTATAGATATATATTTAGCGGTAATGGAGCATCAGGTTAAAGGTCGCATAGCATTAGTCTAATGAAAATGGTTTTCAATTCACATCCAAAGCTTTTATGTTCCGCAGACGCAGTTTATTTAATTTATGATTATTTCAATTATACGGTAATGAGGGATGATCCGATTCGGTAAAGTTTGCTCAGCTTTGACCTATTGTTACATTTTTAATAAATTATGGCTTAACATTTTTTGTTGTATGGTGGATTTATGGCGGGACGTTAAAAAGGGCTGGTCATTAGTTATTTACTAGTTTTTAATTAATAAATAAATAATGATAAAAAGAAATATTTATGTAATTTATATTTATGAAAGGAGTCTTATTAAGTTTTAAAACAAGGTAGGTAGCAAATAAACTTTTTATGCCACACATAGTAGTATCTGTGTTGATATAGTTTATAAGAACTCAATGGGATAGTCCATTGGAAATGTAAATTTAAGCTTTAGCATAAATTTCCTTTTTTTGACTTCTAAAATGAGGATCTTCAATAAAAAAATTTTTCCATATTTAATCACTTTAGTGCTTAAACTTACATATATAAGGAACTCTTGTACAAAATTTCATGTTTTTAAAGTTAGTAGCTTAGACTGTGATATGTCTTAGGCAGTTGTAGCCCAATGGTAAAGCGCTCTCTAGAGACACCTGTGAAGTGAATTCAAAATATTTCATTCAGCATTAAATTATTACATTTTTTTACTGAACGTCATGAGTCTATTACCAGTTCGGAAAGAAGAAGCCGAATGTGAAGCGAGTTCAAATCCCGGATCTGAAAACTCTAATATTTTCATGTGTGAGTAATTTCCAATATGTTTTAATTAATTTCCACTTGTCTTATGGCGAAGGAAAACATCGAGAGGAAACCTGCATGTCTAAGAGAAGTTAGCAAGTTTCGAAAGTCGTATGGTGTACCTACACCAACCCGCACTTGGCCGGCGTGGTGGACTACGGCCTGATGCACCTTATAGCAAAATATATATCTATTGTCTGTCTATCCATCAGTCAGAATTACTGTTTAAAGTACCATAACAAACAATAAATGATAATCAAATATTTTCTGTACTTCTCTAACATTATAGCATAATTAGAGAAAAAAATTTAGTCGCAGGTCCCCAAAAGAGATAAAAGTATTCACATCGCTGTTTCAAAATAAATCCTATGAATTTTGAAGTGGTGAAGTAAACAAAAGCGATGAGTGAAGCTTGGTCGTCAAATGCACTAATTAACTGGGGCATGTACCGACCATGTAATTAAGTTAGGTATTTTATTATAAACTAGTTTTTAAATTCGGTTTGCAATCTACGAAAATGTCAGTTTACCAGAAAATAAAAATGACTTTATTTGAAGAGAAAATATACAGTGAAATAAATGAAAAAAAAAACTTATTAGGTATATATGTATAAACAAAACAATATACTCGTATGTATTATGTACACTTAATAATTATTGTAAAATACATATCCTCATGGAATTGTGGCAAGAATCTATTAAATCCGTTTAAATATATAGAAAGTGAAAAAATACACACGCAGGCATACACACACACAAACACACAAACGCACACATACACACACACACACACAATTCAACGCTATTCAAGTAATATATACGCTCACATGCGGATAAAATATATATCAATGTCAGTCTATCACTAGTATTGACCCGATATAAATAAATAGTTAGTTATTTATATTTGTATTTTTAAACATTATATAACTATGAACTAATAAAAATTAATTTAATAATAAACCAATAACAGACACGTCAATTTCATTTGCATATAGATAGATATAAATTGAAAAACACTCAAATTACTTGTTGTTTATGCTGCATGCTTATCTGCAATCCAAATCATAACGATACTCGATATTGTCAATGTTGTGTATTTAAAATTTATTTTGCTGATATTTTAGTTCGAGAAAGGAATTAGGTATATGATGAAATTCTTTCAATTTTCTAAATTTAAGTCTTCTAATATAGGAAGTATGTACAAATAACATTATCTAAAGACAATAAAAATAATAAAAAGCGAGTTCTTCTCAGGTCTGAGGCTTCTTCTTTCTGAACTGGCAGTAGATTCATGACGTTTTTTTTTTGAAAAAATATAAGAATAATTTATTGCTGAATAAAATATTTTGAATTTGAAAAAAAAGTCATTGCTCAATTGGCAGGCACGCTTTGAAGCCATTAACAAGACAATTGAATTGAATATTTTTACTAGTGACTTATCCTTGTGTCGCTCGGATGCACTATAAATCATTCCGTTACAGGGTGAATAAGTAACAAACGTACATACAAACAAATTGCAAAATAACACCTATAATAATAATAATAAAAACCTACTACATAATCGGTAACAAGTGGAAAGTATCCATTTCACTGCCATCTTAAAATTGGATTCTTTTTCTTAATTTCACCATAAGCAGTATATTTCCCGACGATAGCGCTGGACTACTTAATATTTCAAGCTCCCTGTGATTAAGGTTCCAGTTAGACTTTTTCGAGTTCTGAGTTTCGTTTTTTGTGGTTTAGACACTGGACAGCTTTTGAATAATTATGATCTATATATATAGGGTTAAAGGCTAGTTGTAATTTGTGTTTTCTATTGAACTAGTGATTCGTCCTTGCTTTGCTTAGGATTTGCGTTTTGATGACAAAACATCGATATTTTTTTGCTTTTTATAAATATACTATCAACTTATCCTCTCACCGCTCGTGTGCGTCCCTAGGAGCCAACCTGAAGATTATTTATTACTCCATAATTTGTGTACTAAGTTTCATCCAAATCTATTGAGCCTTTTAGTGTAAAGTAGTAACAAAAATACGCACACATACACAGTGCACACATATAAATCCTCACAATTATATATAACTAGCGTCTCACCTTCACTTCGCTCGGGCTCGTCCGTAGTTACTTTTTAACGTTTAGTATAGGTAGATTTTTCAGAGATAAGATATTTTACCGCAGTAAAAAGTATCGTTAGATATGTTGACCCGGATAACCAGCTATCATCATACCAAATTTCATCATAATCTCTCCAGTGGTTTTCTCGTGATGCGGTAACAAACAGACAGGCATATACATAATGGCATAGGCAATCGATAATAATGACTATTTCAGTAAGATTTCCCAAAAAATATTTAATGTACAGATTCGACTCACTTAGAATTTTATTATATGTATAAATAGATAATAATTTCTTCAAATCATAACTTTAAATATTAATGAAAGCGTTGTCAAAATTCGTCGCGTTGTTTAGGAGAACACAGCGCACAAAAAGACAGAAGCGTTTTATTCTAGTTAGATGGTTGTAAGGCGAGCGAACTATTTAGATAATTATTATAAAGGCTCGAAATATGGATTAAGAAACTATGGTCTTGTATAGTATATTGGGTATAGTGTAAAGGCTATTGTCAAATGTTTGTAAAGTTATCTTTCGAGTGGCATTTAAACTTGAATGAACCAAGGACATACTCATAAACATGACTTACCAAGTAAATATACATATATTTACAGTGTTTCCTGAAATAGTAATCATTTTGCTCTAAAACTAATAGTGTTGTTGAAACTTACCTCTAGTTTAGTCGGGAATTAGGAAATCCTAACCCCTTTCGGAGCACGGCGTCGCGGAAACAGTGAGATAACACGGACTTAGTGTTTAAGTTGCGCTGTACGAATACAATGCTTGCTCTCAAGTATTGCGGAAGTGGATTTGGATGAAGAAAATTGTACAACATACTCGCATGCAAGAAACTTCGCTAACTTTAACGAAACACAAATAACTTGTAGTTTATTTAAATAAATATGTTGGAACATTAACATACAGCAATCTAGTTCCATGGTAAGCTACGAGGCCTGCGTTATGGATACCAGATAGTTGATACACTACACATATATAACTTTAAATACACACATAATATTATAAATATAAACATCCATGACTGGAGTACAGGCATTCGTGCTCATCACACAAATGAATACCCCCAGCGGGATTGGAACCCGCGACCGCTGCACAGCAAGTAGGGTCACTACAAACTGAGCCAAATGTGTCGTTAAAACATTTCCTGTATTAACAAATGGTGGTGAAAATAAACGTATTATTATTATACTGGGGATGCAATGTCACCTCATATATAATTTAGCTAAGTATTGGTCCTTCGTTTACTTTTGTAATATGTCCTTCTGGCCTTTACCCCATTTCTAATTGGGGTCAGCTCTGTTATTTATTATTCTTCATTGACTCTTTCCAATATTATTGTTGTATCTTGACCTTTTATTGTTAGGTCTGTCATCCATTGACAGTTATTTTTATCGAGGTCTACGTTTGGTCCCTTTAAGGTGCAGCACTTTTTGGACCATGTGTTCTTCGGGTCTTTGCATAACATCAAACGTAATATCCTATGAAAGTTACTTTTTGTCATATATTCTACTTCCTTGCTTATAAACTATCTATGTAAAAGTCGATCAGTTCCAATATTGCGTGAGGGAATAAACCAATAAATTAATTTTCGCATTTTTAATTAAAGGTATCTTTTTAAGTTTTTTCGCCGAAAAATCCCAAAAGATTGTCACATCCCAAAAGATTTTTAATAATATCAAATATTCGCGTAAATCTAAGAAAGTATAGTTATCGCATAGTTTTTTAAAGGGGCGGGCTTAATACACTAGGATATTTGTAACGGAGTCCTCGTTATCATGGTGCAGAGACATTAGGGAGACTCTAGTAAGAGTCACTACCACTAGGACTGCTTGTACATAACTCCACCTTGAACAGGCATAAACTAGTCTAGTAACGAATTAATATTAATATATTAATACGAGTAAGTATACAAGTTAAAAGATCACAAAGTTAATGAAATGTTCTTATGTATGCTTTCCAGTTGTCATACATAATATATTGAGCCTAAGCCCAGCAGAGGATCGTTTTTGTTATTTATAAAGAGCGGAAGCAAAATATCGCTAACAATCCAGATCCGGGCCGCTTCTGGGCAGAAAACCCTAAAATCTTGTTAAGACCTATTTGAGACTTAAATCTAGAACATTTGCCAATAGAGTAGGTAATAAGGCATCTTCCAATAAATGTATAATATGATTATAATAATATATATATATATATATATATATTATAATAAATTAATATGTATTTTGATTTACTCGAAAATACTTGACTGTGAAAGTAATTCTGTCTGTCGATAAAATTTGGCAACGACATAGTTTGCATCCTGAGGACGGACAGGCTACATTTGATCCCCGCCCCACTTACACGAGAGCAAAGCCACAGGGGAAAACTGAATTAGATATAAAACACCAATGCCTCAAACACAACAAACTACTAACCCACGCCAACCAAAAAGTACTTAGTATAAAACCAATACTCAGAAAAATGGGAATAATCAAATTATTCCCAACAATACAATCGAGTATCTGTTTGACGTAAGAAAATATAATAACAAAGGCCTGTAGCGGCACGCTAAGAACATTTGTTGGAGAGAACAGTCGGATAACATTAGTATAAATAAGGAAACGGATTAAGACTTTTATTATTCGTGACTTTTGGAATAACAAAATAATATTGTATATGTACACGCGGGGCAAGATGAGTCGTACGTAATAATAATAATCAGAGATGATGGGCAAGTGTTTGCGTGTATTACATAAATAAGTATGTTTTATTAATTAATGCTGGATGTTATTTTTTAAAATGTGAGCTAAATTTTCTTAATAAAAGTAATTAGTAATAGTTTATAAAAGTTGTTAGTAGTAGTAGTACAGTGTTTGACGATTTTGAAAAAAGAAAACGGTTTTACTGGTTGGTCGTTCCAAATGACCTATCTTGTCTTTTTAGGCAGAGAATCTTTTTAATCGTTCTAACCTTTTTTAATCCTATGCAGGAATCGAATTCCCAACCTCTGGCATCAACAAAAATTCCAATACAACAAATTACACTATTACATCGATATTTGTTGCTAGGGTAACTGCTCTGTGCTCTTTGATCCTATTATCTCAAAATAGACCGTATAAACAGCCAGATCATAACCTCAAAAGAAGTTCAGGCTAAAGCTTTATTATTTAATAGATATTCACGTATTTTAGATCCCCATTTAATCCCCTGTCCTTTCCGTAACAAGTCACTTATAACTCCAGTTAGCGGGGTCGTGTATCATTGAAGCTTACCGCCGCCCCTGAATATTGGATTTACTTAATTGACCAACATAAATTTTGCGTACGAGCAGACATAGTCGTTGTTATTTTGCTTTAAGTTATTAACATAAAAATAACGCTTGCATTAATAGCGTCCTTTAGAATATCATATAATATGCTGCTATAAGCAGTGGTAGCCCAGTGGTAACGCGATTGTCTGGTAAACCAGAAGTCCCGTGAAGCGGGTTCATATACAGGATATTTGGTCTCGCATCTCTGATATTTTCATGTGAGAAAACCTGCGAGTCTGAGATAGCTTAACAAGTTTTCGAAAGACATGTGAATACTGAACTCCTCCCCGCACTTGGCCCATCGTGATGGATTGGCCCGATCCCCCTCGTATTGAAGGGAGGTCAGTGGCCAGCAGTGGGATTTTAAAAAGGGCTGAATACAGTAATATGCCGGAAGTTAAGAGTAAAATCAGGTTTATTTGAGCAATAAGAACATAAAAATCACTTCGAAATTTATAGTCTTATAAATAAGTAGATTATAATCAATATTGACTGTTTATCTTTACTAAAACAAGAATAGAGTGCTTAACTAACCTTTGTGTACATAGTTATCCTGGAAAAAAATCACATCAAGAACATTATAGTAATTTTGGTTGTACAGACAAAGTGACAAGACATTTTTTAATTTATAATAACGGCAGAGATAGTAAAAATTCAGCCAGGAAAATGGAAGGCGAACCATTCCTAACTTAATGCTTATAGCCGATACATATAATAAAATTCTACCTGAGTCGAATCTGTACATTAAATATTTTTTGGAAAATCTTATTGTAATTATTATCGATACAGAGGCTGAATCTTAGTTTTTAGAATTTTTGTCTGTTTGTGTCTGTCTGTCCGTCCATCCGTCCATCCATCCGTCCGCCCGTCCGTCCATCCGTCTCTTTGACAGATAATCTGTCCAGACAGATTTTGATTAAATTTAGTATGATGATAGCTGGTTATCCCGGTCAATATAAAAAATATTTCTTACTACGAGAAAATATCTCATATCTGAGAAATCTATACTAATCGTTAAAACGTACCTAGGAAAGAGCCCGAGCGGAGTGAGGGTGAGCCGCTAGTATATGTATAAGTAAGTAACAATACTCGTATTAAAACCAATTGGTATGAAAATTAGAACGGTAAAGTTAGGTCTCTTTTAATTTACCCGTTCTTTTTCTACCAAGTTTCAATTTAATTTACTTCAACACTTACACTAATTAATTGCTGAGCTCTAGATTACTTTAAACACTTAACAACTATTTTTGTAATTTGATACAACTTTTTATTTCCTTTTAAGGTTATTGCTGTTATTTATATTTCTTAAGAAGCTTTTCTTATTTTTATATTACTGACTTACTCTTGCTTGGTTCGTGTGCGTTTCAGGTGCAGGTAGGTTATGTGTTACAATTTATCTGTGTACTAAATTTCATCCAAATCTGTCAAACCGTTTTAGGGTAAAGAAATAACAAACATGCACACACATACAAATCTTAGCAATTATATTGGTAGTTCTTTATGCAGTGGTTGCCTGGTGGCAACGCGCTTGCTTGGAACTCCAAGCAGAGTCCCTGCGAATCATTTTCAATATGATTACCACCTGTCTTACGGTGAAGAAAAACATCGTGAGGAAACCTGCATGTTTGAGAGAACCTAGCAAGTGTAGAAGTGAAGTCCGCCAACCCGCACTTTGCTAGCGTGGTGTACTATGGCCTGATCCCACTCATATTACATCTATTTTTGGCCCATATTATTAGCAAGATAAAAAAAATTCATAAGCATTTCAGGAATCCTAAAAAAAAGAAAATATCCTATTTATATATTTAGTGCACAACCGATCTTGATATAACATAGGCTGTATGGGTTATAGAAATTTCGTAGTATATAGGAGTCGAACTGATGCAATATGTTAGAAATTAATGTAATTTTACTTAGAGCTGTGAATAATGTTCAGTTACAAGTAGCCTGATAGGTCAAGGCAAGACGTTTAAATGAACGAATTAATTACAGAGCTAGTGTGGTATCTATTCAGTCAGTAGACTTGAGGGCTACTGTACACTGTAATAGGGTCACACGCAAGCCTCGTTTAGAAATAGGGTGACTATGATTTGTTGGTGTTTTCTCCGTGATCGAAATTTGGATCATATAATCAATGTGAAAGTGGGGCACCCCACTGTGCCCGTTTTTTATTATAGAAAAGTGCCCCACTTTGCCCCGTATTTAAAGACTTCTAAGTTGTAATATATTTATTTTTTACGTTTTTAGCCAACATGGTCCTCACATACAAGAGAAAGACTGAACAGCATTCATGGTCTGTGGAAGATATGAAACAAGCTGTACACAGTGTTGTGTCCGAAGTAATGGGCTATAGAAAAGCAGCAAATATATGCAAATATACAAAACGTTCCACAAACAACATTAGAACGTTATGTTTCTAAATATCGGGGCAGTCCAGACGACAGCATCTTTGAAAAGAAATTGGGCCATTTTCCAAAGCGTGTTTTCTCCCTCTGCCAATTACATAAAACTGATGGAAGCACGGTTTCATGGACTGACTTCATGTGACCTGCACAAACTTGCATTTGAAGTGGCTCAAAAAAATGGAATTCCTAATTAATTTCATTCAGAGAGTGGTTTGGCTGGTATAGATTGGTTAAAAGGTTTCCTTAAAAGACATCCAAAAATATTAGTTACAGAAAACCTCAACCAACATGAGCAGCTAGAGCTATGGGTTTCAATAGAGTAGCTGTTGAAAGTTTTTTTCTTAAACTCAAACTAAAACTCTTAAACTTCTTTTTTGTTTTGTTTTAAAGGAGATGTGACTTTGGTACAGTTAAGTAATGACTTAACTGTACCAAAGTTCTGTATTTCCTTTTTTTAATATGTAAGTTTTATAAAAGATTTAAGAAACGTGTTAAAGTTTTTTGTGTGATCTCTGATTTCGTTAACTTACAAAAATAATAATAAAGAGAAGTTTTTGTAGTGATTTTCTTATGGTAAAGTGTTGTTGTTATTTTTAATTTTTTAAACTGTCGCTATGTTGCTAAGAAATAAAACTATTTCGTTTGGAAGTTGTGTTTCGTTCCTTATTATGACCACCCCACAATGCCCCATAGGAGACCCCACTTTACCCCTATGCACGGGGCATAGCGCGTGAAATGCCTTTTTTCATTTAAGTATTTACATCTCGTAGATTAATTACGTTATCAACATAAAAGTATCCATGGGCATTCACAATGAATTAAGCTGTGATTTTAAGTTAAAAAATTTAATTTAATCACATTATTTTAGTTTTTAGGAATGTTTAAACGTTAAGTACCCTACTATGCCCCCCTCTCCCCTATATAGGTATATGTAAGTATATATGTAGGTATATTTGTTTGTATATATGTATGTGTATGTAAATATAATTTTTTTTGTATAATTATAATATTTAGTTGATATATGTTAATATTAAGCTTATAACATTTAATGCTGTATTGTATCTACACCGCACTACGAAGAAATCTCTTATAGAAATAAGTTATCCTTTGTTGATATTCTGTTACTTTATTTTTATAACATATATTTTTTGGTACATAAATAAATAAATAATAAGAACGTCGATAATTTGTGTAAAATTTTGATAAAAAATCATAAAGTTTAACTTAATCCATACTAATATTATAAATGTGAAAATAACTCTGTCTGTTATCTATTCACGCACAAACACGCTGAAGAGATTTCGATGAAATTTGGCAAGAACGTATATTAAGATTATAGAAATAGGCATCTTGGGATCGGAACTAGACTATCTTTGATCCGTGTCCCAAAAACTAGTTTTAAATAAAAAAAAACATAATACTTTACTATATGTACGCAAATATTTGATATTTTAAATAAAACTATCTCTTCGAATTATTTCGCGGATTTATTTTGATTTTTTGTTCCTGAATTATGTGTAGGCACTGTCTGTAACAAGTATATAATGCGTTTGAGACGTCTAAAACATTAAACTCTCGCGTGACTAGATTGCTGTAAAGCATTCGAAACGTCGGGATTCAAAAATCAAAATAAATCTGCGAAATATTCCAAAAAGATAGTTTTATTTAAAACTAGCATTGCCCGCGGCTCCACCCGCGTTTAGATGACCTAAACCTTAAACCAGTTTTTGTATTTTTTTCTCAGAAATGAGACATTTTTCCGCGGTAAAAAGTATTCTATATGTTGACCCGGATAACCAGCTATCACCATACCAAATTTCATCAAAATCCATCTAGTGGTTTTTCTGTGATGCGGTATTAGACAGACAGACAAAAATTCTAATGATAATAATGTTTATTTCAATAAGTTTTTCCATACAATATTTAATGTACAGAATCGGCTTAGTTACAATTTTATTATTATTATGTATACAAGAAAAAGAATATGAACCTAAACAAAAAAGCTCAAATATTTTTATACAAACGGATGGTGCTACCGTCCGTATTGCATCGATCTGATAAGTATTATCTAGTGTTAAATCTCAGCCGCTATCGCTGATCAAACGGCTACATACGAGTGCTTAACCTGAGTAATTTACACTTCGCTATTTAACTAAGAATTAGGTAACCCATGTTAATAGAAAATGAAATAGGGTAACTAATGTTCCCCCCCAACGTGCGTTCACCTTGTCATGGTGGGGAGGGGGGGCTCAGTAGTGCCCGGCAATACAGCCGGGCGCGAAGCCAAGAAACGCACAGGGTGGTAGCCCACATTGGTGGGCGGTGTACTATGTGGGTTGCTCCTGGTACTTCTCTGATAGCAGAGTGGACCTTGGAGCAACCCCATGGTTGTGGTGGTCTGCTTCGGCAGACCTGCCGTCGGGGCGTCGTAGTTGAATGCGTAAGCGATCCTGCGACGCCCCATTAAGACGGGGGAAGATTTTGTTGGGTTTTAGTGGGTAGTACTGGCTTTGCCGGTAAGTCTCACCCCTCGCGCGTAAATGCATTTCCCACGTAAAAAAAGGGTAACTAATGTTAATAGAAATATGTTGGGACATTAACACACAGCATCATCTAGTTCCATGGTAAGCTACGAGGCTTGTGTTATGGATACCAGATAGTTGATACATATACATTCATGTTCATTATACAAATGAATGCCCCCAGCAGGACTCGAACCCGCGACCGCTAGTACAGCGAGTAGGGTCACTATAAGCTGAGTCAAACGTTTAGTCGATGTTGTTTCATGGTGGTATGTTCTAAAAGGTTTTGGAAAGCAGATATATTATGACAATTTTATAATTATATAAATAAATAAATATACAAGAATTGCTTTTTTAAAGGTATTAGATAGATAAAGTCATAATTAAATCAAAAAATTTTTGTCCAATATTTTACACGCACTTTTGAATCGTCAATTTTACATTTTTAAGGGAGATTGAGCACAAATGTCAAAGTGCCAGTCAACGAAAAAACATTTTGAGCAACGTGTTAGGAAGGTCCTCTCTAAATTAAATATCAGTGTAGTTGGTCCGTGAGGAATCTACCACCGGCTACTTGGCTGTAGTAATTTTAAACGCTTTATATAAGGCGTAAAACAGACTAAAATTATATTTCACTGACTTCACAAATAAGTAAAGTTTGTATGTTTATTGGTTCGTTGTTTTGTAATATGTTAAAAAATA
This sequence comes from Brenthis daphne, assembly GCA_947093115.1. Lineage (NCBI taxonomy): Eukaryota > Metazoa > Arthropoda > Insecta > Lepidoptera > Nymphalidae > Brenthis > Brenthis daphne. Next base: position 15,161,136 of record OX352475.1, on the reverse strand, counting down.
CAACTAACTATACCGATTTTTATGAATCTTTTCTAATGGATAGAGAGAAAAGTTGTGTCTATTACATTATTTACCAATAATTAAAATTAAATAAATAATTAAATGGCTAGTTTAAATAGAAAGAATAGAGAAAAATGTATCAAGTGTAAATAAAATATATACAATGAGTTTTGTGTGTAGAACCTCTAATCGAGTTACAAGTGACAATAGAGACTGTGGTAGCGGTATTGAACGTACTAAATGCATTACAAAGAGGGTGGGCAATAGGTATATCTGAATATTAAAACAAACCCAAAATATGTACATACATACATCCATACCGTAAGAAATACATGTATGGGACATACAAACACACTAATACTATACATACAAACTAATACTTTGACTGTGTTCAGCGATAGTGTAGTGCATTCTAAAATTAGTATTAATGGAGGTAATTTGTACCCGTATGTGTAAACTTCCTCCATCTAGTGACCAGTATTCAAGAACGTACTTCATAATGTGTTATTTTTGTTAAGTTATTGACATTCGACTCTATTTTTGTAATTATGTTGAATATAAATATGTTGGGATATTAACACAGCGCCATCTAGTTCCATGGTAAGCTACGTGGCTTGTGTTATACCAGATAGTTGATACATTACACATATAACGTTCTCCCGACCAATTTCCACCACGGCGGACAATCTCGTCGAAACTAGCCATCTGCGCAGAAGATATTGTAGTGCACAAGTGTGCGCGCAGACATAAGTGCCCTACTCTATATTCCTGTCACTCTCATACTCCGGTGGAACGACTACTCGACACGACCAGTACGAGTTAAGGCCCAGGACCGACGGTGAAACACCACCAAACTTCTAACTCCGGGCTGTTACTGAGGCTTACTAAAAGAAAGACTCAATAACTAGACTCGGCCTGACTCGGGACTCGAACCCAGGACCTCAAGATGTGTAGTCGTACATGCTAGCCACTATACCACTGAGTTAGATAAAATAAGAAAGATTAATAGTAGTATTGAACAGAATGACATTACCGTAACAAAAGGTAGATTAGGCGAGTGCTATCAAGAGTTCTTGATTTATGTGTTTCCGAGATAATTGAATTTGGAACTATAGTGACACTATCTTACTATAACTACTAAAGTAATTATTAATTACCCAATAGATTTCGTTATATAATAAAGTATAATACATTAGAGCACTGTCAAATAATTTTGTATTACGAAATTGAATTTAATTTTAAGGTGGTATAGTAGGTTCGATTAAGTATGGAAATGTTATAAAAGAGATGTGTTATAGCCACTTGTAGTACTATTGGCTTGCTTGTCTATATGAATATTACAAATGTGAAAGTCTGTGAGGATGGATGGATGTTTGTTACTCTTTTACACCAGAACGGCTGAATGGATCTGGATAAAATTTGATAATATAGATTATAGTCTGGAATAGTACATAGGTTACTTTTTATCCCGGATAAATGTACGGTTCCTGTGGGATAGATTTGTTTTTGTGTAGGGACTAACCTGTAGCGAAGCGAGGGTGAGTCGCTAGTACTTTATTTTTTTATATACTTACAGCACTTGAATAATTGAATATAAAAACTTACATTAACTTAAGATTAAAATTTAGCTGTTATATTTTTATATTTTTTAGAATTTCATTAATTTTAAGATTCTGGCTTCAAAATTAATTAATTTCAATAAAAATGTTTAACACCTGTTTTACTCCTTTAGAGGATCATTTTCTTAAGATTTTTTCTTAGCGCTCACTCAAAAAGGAATTTATGTGAAATATCATAAATCATAATTCTACATCTAGCTGTTAAGGCTTTGTGAACTTAGTAAATCAGACAGTGTTGGAATATATAAGCTGCACTCAGGCCTTTTTAACGTCCCACTGCTGGGTACGGGCCTCCCTTCAACACGAGGGGGATCAGGCCAGTTCACCACGCTGGCCAAGTGCGGGTTGACGGACACACATGTCTTTTGAAAACTTGCTAGGTTCTCTCAGAAATGCAGGTTTCTTCACGATGTTTTCCTTCACCGTAAGACAAGTGGTAATAATGTTGGAAATGATTCGCACTTGAAAATATCAGAAGTGCGAGATTTGGATGTGAACCCTCTTCATTCGGTTTCCCAAGCGAGCGCGTTACCTGGGCTACCACTACCTCATATATAACCTATTAAATAATTTTTCACAGAACGTTATAGGAAGAGAAGCTTATACTCTCTGAAGAAAAGATATTCTCTCTCTAAGAATTCCGTGTTTGGGAATTCTACCTAAGTATATCTAAATCACCAATACAAAAACTGTGGCGTACCAAAGCACATTGATATTTCGTGTTCACTTATGAGTTTTGTAAGCATACTGTGTAATTATCTAAAGCAAATACAATCTAAACGAAGTGCAGTTTATTCGGGGTTCAAACACCGCTTCAATCCAATCAGAAACAGTAACGATACGGGTTAGTTAGTTTAAAAGACTGGACGCAGCGTATGTGGACCTTAAATAAATAGAATGTATTGGACGATGTAATTAAGTTAAGATTTTTTTATAAATAACGTAAACCATGGTCTGGTCTCTCTCGTTTTGATGGGAAGTCCTTGCCCAGCAGTGGGACGTTGAGTACGGAAATAAGTTTATAATAATAAAATTGTAACTAAGCCGAATCTGTACATTAAATATTTTTTGGAAAATCTGATTGAAATAAACATTATCATTGATACGGAGGCCGAATATATAGTTTCTAAAATTTTTGTCTGTCTGTCTGTCTGTCTGTTACCGCATCACAGAAAAACCACTAGAGGGATTTTGAAGAAATTTGGTATGGTGATAGCTGGTTATCTGGGTCAACATATAGGATACTTTTCACCGCGGGAAAATGTCTAATTTCTGTGAACAAATACAAAAACTGCAATGTAAGAGTATACTAATATGTAAAACCTAAGAATTTGGATTTTAGTAGATGTCAATGTCTGGGACTAATGTCTGGTTGGGTCTCGCGTAGGATAAGTAGATAATTATTGTATTGTAATATTGTAAACAAATATTATTTTAAAAGAGCAGCTGTTGAGTTTCTTGCTCGCTCTTCTCAGCAGAATTGCATTCCCAGCTTGTGGTAGATTCCTCTCGGACTTAATACTGATAATTCATTTAAATTTTTATAATTTAAACTGATGAATCAAAAGTGATTGCTAAAATCTATTTGAATAAAACATATTTTAATTTGTTAAGCAATATAACTCATTAAATATCATAACTCATCGTTCTACCTGCTTTTGAGTAGTATATTATTAAAAAATATTTTTTATTTTGCGCAATTGGACTGTAAAATTGTATAGCGGTTTATATGAGACCTGTCTAGCTAAATAGAAATTAGTTTTACTTAGCTGAAATATTAGCCTTACACAACTTGTAAAATGGCTGTGACATACGGACAGACGGATTTGACAAAATAAAAAAAAATAAGGGTTTAATTGAAGCCTACCTTAATCCAGGACATGTCTATTTGCTATGTAAGTTTCATTTGACTTCATTTCAATTCAACGATTATTTTATTATGCATAAGTACCAATTAATTATACTATTTTTTGACTGATTTCGAAAAAGGAGACGGTACTAAGACGGTAGTAACACGTTGTGCATATGTTTGTGTGTGTCTATTACATATTTTGTGTTAAGTATCTTCCTTTTTTAATTAATAGCTTAGATCTATATATATTTTATATTCATTCCTAAGAGCTGGTAATAATTAATAAATTATAAATTCTAACAAATGTATATTTTTGATCGGCTTTTAAGTTATCCGGCTACCAGGTGTCGATTTAAAGCATTCGGTCAAAGGATTCGTTTAAAATATTCCCTTTTCCGGGTCGATAGATTGAGTGAATTGAATCGACACGAAGAAAAGCTTTTTGTCTAAAAAGGTATGATATGAGCGCTGGCTGTAACGTTTTAAGTTCACTTGCTTTAGGTGAGTTTTCTCTGATTTGCGACGAAAAGATTTATTAATTTATCGCTAATATGGGTGACTTGTTTAACATTGTAAGACGACACGTTTGGCTCAGTTTATAGTGACCCTACTTGCTGTGCCAGCGGTCGCGGGTTCGAGTTCCGCTGGGGGAATTCATTTGTGTGATGGGCACGAATGTTTGTACTCCAGTCATAGGTGTTTATATTTAAAATATGTATGTATTTAAAGTTATATATATGTAGTCTATTAACTATCTGGTATCCATAGCACAAGCCTCGTAGCTTACCATGGAACTAGTTGGTGCTGTGTGTGGTTGTCCCAACATATTTATTTATTTATTATTATAACATTATGCTGTTCTTAATAATCCTGTTTATTCATAAGAATACTTTTATTTCAAAGTAGATTCAACTCACGGTATTACTTGTCTGAAAAGGTTTTTTTCTTTCTTTTTTAATAATGACAATAAAATTTATTTCTCTAAATTTAATTGACATAAATTAAAGGCATTTTTTGACAGCCTACATATAATCGAATAAAATTATTGTATTAGCCACTGGTGCCTGAGTCAATTTCTGAATTATGTAAATGTTCACTGAGGCGAAATACTTGGTATTCGAAAAAGAAAAATAAATTCATAACATTAACACAACAAGTATATGTTAAATGAATAATGAAATAAAAAAAATAATTTTATTTTTATATTGGTTGACACAGCAATGTGGTAGAAATAAAAAGTAGGTAGTAGTCGTATTTAATGTTTGTATGTATATATATTACCATAATTTTATTGTAACTATATTGTAGGCATTTTATATTGGCGAATAAGCCAGAAATAAAGACATCTATTATTATTATTATTTATTTCCCCATGGGATCTATTTTTCCATGAAAGCAATATTATAAAAAACTTTAGTGCTAGTCCAGGATTTGTCTGAAACAGAACAAAATAAACATTTTTTAATTATAAAGAATTTATTTGTTTTGTAGAAAAAACTTTTTAACAAAAAATAAAAACCGACTTCAAATAAAAGCACTAAAAAGTAAAAAATAACTGATTGGTAGTTTTCATTTACTATATATACCTAATCAAATATTGTCGAAGTCGGTGTGCTTTGCTTTGTATGGACTGACACTGATTTCGAAAATATTTGATTAGGTATGTATTTAATAGGTAGGCTTTAATTATTTAGCCATATCATCAGATCGTGACTTGGTGACTATGGGAGCAACTAGAAACTATACCCTTTCAAACAAAAAAAGAATTTTACAAATCGGTCCAGCCATCGTCGAGTAATCGGGGAACATACATAAAAAAAAAGTCCCCGACGAATTGAGAACCTCCTCCTTTTTTTGAAGTCGGTTAAAAATTGTAAATTCTGTACGTTTTAACAAATAGAATCATCTCTTTTACTCTTTGTAAAGAGTTTCGCTGTATGACATATTGTGAATCCGTTGAAGAGCGTGTAGTATGTAATCAAAATGCCAAAGGACACTGATGAGTATCACATCAAAGGCTATTCGAAACTTTACCTAGCGCTGCCTTCTACAGGATGGCAGGAACGGATGAGATCTGTTGCAGTTCAATTTTGAGAAACTATGTTTTAGTTTCAGACTTACAGTCATATGTATGTATATGCTACTTTCACCGTCGGTACATCAGACGAATAAATACTTTTTTACAAAAAAGGTACACAGACTTCAAAATGAGTATTATTTATTATTAGTATCTAGACGACCGAGCTTCATTGGCGTTTTTTTCTAGAAGATATAAAAATCACCTATAAAGATACATTTAAAAATCATTGTTATCTAAACCTTATGTAAATTCAAATTTTGAACCAAATTTTTGGAGGCGTGTCGGAGATATGCGGAATAAAATTATAAATATACAAGAATTATTGAAAAATATAATAGAAAATTTTCTTAGAAAATCGATTTACAATTGGTCAAGATATCGCTTACCCAAAAAGTCGATCAAAGTTCACAACAAAAAATTTTGCACATTTTGTATAATACAGGTTATGAGATGATGGTCCTATGTTATGTTAGTTTATACGCAAAATGCGTACATATTTTCCGCGAAGCAAACTCACAGTTTCACTTAATTTTGTTTATGGTTAATTTAGTCATGTTGGTAGACTGCAAATTTTCCGCGCTTGTACGTCAGTTTTGGCGGGAAATAACGTTTTATTAGGTACCAAAAATACAGAGTGACGGGCATTTTGCAACTAATTGTAAAATAGTCATTTTAGTTGTTTTGAGAGTTCTCAACCTAAAGAGTCTAGTAGAAATTCTATTACTGCTATTACAGATACTATTTAATTCCTGCAATACAAGATATAAGTAGGTACGAACATCGACAGACAATAGCTGGGCCAAAATAAGTATTTAAATGTATGAAGGAAAAAGAAACTGGAGATTTTGAAAAGATGATTCAACAATCGTTGACGAATACAAGTATATGGGAAAAAATATATGACAATGACATATTATATTATTCTATGATATAAAGATTAATGCTTAAACAATTTAAAAAAATTCTAGTGAATTGTAGAATGTTACCAGGCGTTAGGTTTTAAAATTTGAGCCAACACGACCGTCGTTTATACATAAAAACACAAAATACTCGCAAATTCTCAAAGTAAGGTATATAAGCAAACAAAAAGTGCATTAAGGCCATATAAAGCGTTTAATTAAACACTGGCACTAGGATATTACAGTTGAGACCTAACTTGGTAAGACCTGGAAGTTTGTAACGCTTCGCAACGCTTCACTTAGGACACTGGAGATGTAAACTTTGTGCAGTAGAAAATTTATGTAAATATCAGAATGCGACTACGATATCGTGGTTGATAATTTCTTGATGTCACCACTGTATCTATTATTATTCCTACCTACTATTATTCCTACCAAGATGTTATATTTATTTTATAATTTTGGTTAAAATATATTAGGAACATATTATAAAATGGTTAAGACTGTCAAGCTGATCTAAAGCTATCAGAGCTTACAAACTTACCAACGAACTACATTCATTTTTATATAGGTACATATATGTATATAGATTATTTTACTGTAATTTCTAACAAGTACTTAACATTATTTCTTGTCTAAAAAGTACCTCTAAGGCACAAAAACGCTAAATTCACTAGATTGACATAAAATGATGCTTTAACTAATAATATAAAAATGAAATACTAATAATAATAGATACAAGTGGCACATAGCTTTGAAGTAAGAACTGGCTTTCGGCAACTTCAACCAATACGGGGCATAATTAATTTTAGAGCCCAAAGATTACGAGTTTGAAGTCACGTAACATTGTTAACGTACCAAAACTAGAGATCAGAGGAAAATGTCTAATTAGACTATCAATAAGTATAATATTTTGTCCTTGAATGAAAACTAATCCTAATTCGTTCATGACTAATAATAAATAGCTGAAGAGTTACTTGCTTTGTTTGAATGTGCTAATTTTTGCTACTACTAGTAGGACTCGAAAAATATTTTTTGCATTCCTTAGCCCAATTCTTAAGGAAGGTCATACATAGACTGCCTAACCTTATACTGCGACTTTTAGGTTCAGAATAAACAGTTGTACATAAATGAACTACGCGAACAGACCCGCAGGAAAAGCAAGTGATGCGTATAATAAAATTCTATAAAATTCTGAGTCGAATCTGTACATTAAATGTTCTTTGGAAAATCTTATTGAAATAGTAATTATTTTCGATACAGAGACCGAATCTATAGTTTTTAGAATTGTCTGTCTGTCTGTGACCGCATCACGAGAAAACCGCTGGATAGATTTTGATGAAATTTGGTATGATGATAGCTGGTTATCCAAGTCAACATATAGGATACTTTTTATTGCAGGAAAATATCTCTATGAGACATTTATAATAAACGTTAAAACGTAACTAGGGACAAACCCGACGGAGAGAGGGTGAGTCGCTAGTATATTATAAAAGCTTTTGCCCGTGACTCCACTCAGGTTGTTTATTTACGTATAATTGCTCGTTTGAAATGTCGTAGTGTTATGATAAATATTCGTAGAATCTCTTCAGCTTAACATCATTAGTATAGATTTAGTAAGTTATGAAGCTATAACTTTAGAATGATAGATTAAGCAAATTTCATAAGCAAAATCCGTCAATTTCAAAGAGTTCGTATGAATGTCATGCATAATGTAAGAACCACCTGCGCTCAATAGTTTCAAGCTCACAATTAGTTACTTCACGTAAAATTTTCAGACAACGCGATTTAGAAGCTCGTGTTCTGAATTTTGCGAAAGAATTTAATAAGCATATTTTAGAAATTCTTTGCAAAATTTCATAGCACTTCAATTCTATACGTTATGATAATAATAAGAAATGTGTTAGATATTTCTGTTTCGACATAATATATAATATTTATACTTATATGTAGTTTTAGTATGTAGCTTAGTGGTAACGTGCTCACTTGGAAAACCAAGTGAATCAGTCCAAACCCCGGGTCTCACACTTCTAAGATTTTGACGTGCAAACCACTTTCATCATGATTACCACTTGCTAATACGGTGAAAGAAAATATCGTTATGAGACCTGCATTTTTAAAAGCTTAAAAGGTTTCGAAATCCGCGTAGTGGAAAACGGCCTGTGTCTTTCGTATTGAGTAAAAGCCCGTATCTAGCTGCAGGACGGTATATTAATATTATATTATAAATCTCCTACAGGCTCGACGGGGCCCAGTTGTTAAAAGGCTTGCGTATGAGCACAGATACAACACGCAGCAGTCCCCTATGAGATTTAAATGTTTAATGTGACGCATCACCCGAAATCCATCTATGAGTAGTCCATAGGGAATTGTTCAAAGATAGTCCCCGGATAGTACGTAGGGATGAGGGGAACATATAAAAATTAAATGGGTATATAGAATGGAGTTTGGATGGGTTATATATAAGACTGGGTTATTGAATAAGATTAGCGGACATTTCTCTTCTTAACAGTCTGAACATTGAACCTTAGGCAGACGGTGACTCGCCTTTGGCTCCCATTAAATCGGCACGCGAGAGTGCTCGCGAGCAGTTTTTCTCTTCCAGATTGAGCACTTGTACTAATGATTATTGTGTTTATTATTATATTGTTGGTTACTCATCTGTTTGTAATAAATTGTAACATTTGGTACGCAAGTGTATCTTGGCTTTATGTGCTATCTAGGCATTTTTGACTTGAGATTTTTTTAACAGAACCACCAGGCCCAACCCGAGACCCAAACCCAGCGCCTAAAAATCTGCTGCCGTACATGCTAGCCACAAGATTACCGAAGCAGTTATAAAATGGGAATTGAACCTGGTTTCTTCTAAATAAGCTTCTGTTATTCTTCTATGACTACACTTATTAGATATAGAATCTATTTTATTATGACAAAAACATAAAATTTAATAGTTGTAGATAATATATAAAATAGCTATAGCGGTGAAATTTTGGCTTAAGGTTTTCCCAAGCCACATAATTTACTTCGTAAAATGAGGTAACTTATTTTGCGTTGCTCTGATTTTATTCTCTTTTAACGAAATGTTGGCTATTTTCTGTAATATTATATGGATGATATATGGTTCCACATTATAAATAATGATAGAATACATATTAATAAATCTCTGAATAGTTGTTATTCATACCGATTGCTCAGATTCTGGTGACCCTAGTTGCTGTGCCAGCGGTCGCGGGTTTGAGTCCCGGTAGCGGCATTCATTTGTGTGATGAGCACGAACATTTATACTCCAGTCATGGGTGCTTATATTCAAAATTTGTCTGTATTTAAAGTTATATACGTGTATCCACTATGTGGTATCCATAACACAGGCCTCGTAGCTTACCATGGAACTAGATGGTGCTGTGTGTTAATGTCTCAACATACTTATTTATTATTGTTTATACCAAAGCATTCTTATTTAAACTAAGTAATTTTTACATTCAAATTAGCTTTGAATTAAAGTGTTCTAAGGAAAATCTTCCTTGGTTTGTAAGAATTTTCCTATGTTTAGTTTCATTTCGTGGAACAGCTTTTTAATGTAAATCCGGCAAAAATGTTATACTAATAATGAAATAATCTGAAAAGAGATATTAACTTCTTGTTTTTGGTTAATTACGAAATTTTATATAATTAATTTTTGCCTACGGCTCGACTCTCGCAAAGATACTACAGTATCTATAGTATAATTTATTGTATATATATATATATATATATATATATATATATATATATATATATACATATGATGATGTATATATATATATCAATAGCCGTTCGTTAGTATCACTAAAACTCAAAAACGGCTGGACTGATTTGAGTAATACTTTTTCTGTTTGGTGGGGTGGTTTAAGTATAAAAAAAATTGGAAAACCTAAAAACAGCTGGAAAATCGAAATGTTCAGAACTGTTTATGTTGTACTTATGACTTATCTACTATATAATATATAGTCTATCTATTCCATACTAACCGTTAAGACGTACCTAAGGATGAACCCGAGCAAAGGTAGGGTGAGCCACTAGTTTGATAATATAATTAATGTCTCTTCGATTACGCCTTATTTAAAAATACCCGCTACAAACATACTAATATCGATTGGGACCGATGAGTCATGATAAAAATACCCTGTATCCTTACTCTATTGCGTATTTATTATAGTACCTGATGTTATTACGTAGAAGAAGGATATAATTTTTTTTTAAATGTAAGAATCTTAGTGAAGTTCTCTTTATTAGAGATGGAAATTTAATAATAAGTTTCATACACATTATTTTAAATTCCCATCACTGGTAAGAAAAACTACCAATGGATAGGTAATTGAGATTTACTTGTGACTCTATGCTCTATTATAATTATATATCCGGGACAGCCCAGTGGTAACTGACTCGCTTGGAGAACCAAGTGAAGTGGGTTGAAATCCCGTCGGGTTCACACAGTTTTTTCATGAAACCTGCATGTGAGAGATAACCTAATAGCCAACGTAGTGGGCTAAGAGTAAATTATTATGTATCTTGTTTTAATTGACATATATATTTTAATTTGAATGGTAAATTCATCTTTGTGTTGTACTTGTCATATGATAAATGGCAATGACCACCAGATTTTGTATGCCAGGATGCTAAAACTACTGCGATTATTAAATATTACAATTTTTCAAACCATAAATAAATCAAACCATTTTATAAGCGTCGGTCTTTAACAGAACTGTGGCTAAATGACGACTTGCCAACTTTTTGCGTAATAATTAAATCGAGTTTCAATTAATTTTAGTACGTGGCTGGAACTTCTTGGAGTTTTGTTCTTGCTTTGTTCATTTCGACTTTACATATAGTTATTGTTTTTTAATAGCTTTTATTCGGTATTTTCTTCCGTTTTCGTGTTTATTCCGAAATTATTTTGTAACCGACACTTTAAATGTTCCGTTAAAACAATAAATATATAAAACCTTATTAGAGTGATTTTATCAGTTTCACTTAGGTAGGTATATTTTCTGATAATGAATTGAAGTAGAGGTAATTTGTACAAAGAAAGTTTTTTAATAACATATTCGATTAAAGGATTTATTTATATAAAAATAATAATTCATTGTTGATTTTTTTTAAAACCGCCCGACCGATTTCGATAAAATTTATATGGGAAGTATATGTGCCTTTTAAAACAAAATAAAATCCAAATCGGTTTAGGCGTCTTCGAGTAATCGATGAACATACATAAAAAAGAACAAAGATTTTGACGAATTGAGAACCTCCTCCTTTTTGGAAGTCGGTTAAAAGCACTTGTAATAAGTCTAATTGAATAAAGTTTTTCATTTCATATATATGTTACAGTTAAAACCCGTTTTTAGTTAAAACGCGTTGTTTCTAGTGAAAACTAGTTTTTACTGTCTTTTTTTGTTTCAACCCGGAACTTCCATGCTCATTTCTCTTAGTTTTGGGGCCCAACAATTAACTATTTAAAAAAAATCGTCCAAAATACATTGTCACTCTGTTTATATATTTGTATTGTGTGTATAAGTATGTATGTATATATGTATGTACGTTTATATATATGTATTATGTTTACCTATTTGTATTGTATGTAGAAGTTTGTCGAAATACCATTTTATAGCAAGTACGCTCTCCTTTAGCTGGTAGTTGGTTGTCTAGAAGAGATGCGTTTTGTCTAGTTAGAGTAAGTTAACTGGTATTTTTTTATAATAGTAAATTCCAGTCGTAACCAAGGCATTTAGTAAAAACTAGTTTTAACTAGAGAAAACGCGTTTTATCTAAAAACGGTTTAAATCTAACATTGAATATAGGAATTGAAGAATGTTGATGGATTGAGGATGATAGCAGATTGCATCTTATTTAAGCATAAGACTTACTGCGCAAAGCCTAAACCGCTGGAAGAAGAAGCATGAGAGTCCAAAAGATTCATTCAGCATCACTCTTTACTCACATTACCGATAGATTAGATAACTTTCTTCTTAGGTTTCGCTATTTTAATGTACATATAATAAAGTAGTTTATAAACATATTATAAATAAATTGATTATACTGGCCACACTGACGACGCGAACGCACAAATTATGTGATACCTTTGTAAATCAGGCAGGTAAAAATGACGAGATTGTTTAGGCCGAAAAAAATACAATTAAAAATAGAAAGAAGAAAAAAACAAGATAGGGGATTGGTCAACGGGGAGTTGACAAGGGGGATGTGATCCGTAATTTTTAACTGGAGCAAAAACAAAGAATTGTTGAGAATACTTAAGTTTTCTAATATATTGTAACTAAATCAAGTTAAAATATATAAGTTTTAAAACATGATGCTGGCTTTTCCTAAGATATCCTACAATGGTAAATACAAATCTACGAATCCAACCCACGCCCTCCTTCATAACAGGCAGCATCAAATAATTTTTAATTTGTTCAACGATAACCAAACCAAAGGGTCAAGGTGTTAGCCGCTAGACCATATATGATTAAACTTAATTTAGCACTCCGTTAGAGAACAAAGAGGTTAATTAGAACTTTGGCCGTTCGGTTTATAACGTGCTTCACTCGGTTACTGCTAATTATTGGATGAATTAATTAAAACCTTTTGAACTATTCCGTTCAATATGGATAGCCTGTGGCTCTTCACTGCGTTAGAGCGTGCAAATATAGAATCAAAAAGACGGTTTTTATCCAACAGCGGTGATGCACGAAAGGTAATGTGTTTATTCCTATGAAAGGCTAGGTTTTTTTCTATGTAATAAATAGTTGAAACGGTTTTAAATATTGTCGTGAGATTCATATTAATAACGAGAGTGTCGTAGGGTATTTTAAAATGATAAAAAACTAAAAAGGTTCAGCCTTTTTAGTTTTTGAGGGTCTAATTTGAAAAAAGAGGATTTTAGGCGATAATCAGTAAAATATACTATATATAGTATAATCAATATACTATATATAAATAATCAGTAAAATATACATATAAAAAATTTCAGTTTTTTTTTGAGTTAACCTCCCCCCCCCCCCCCAAGTTTTTCATACTTAAACCACCCCTGACACACCCCCAACAAAACCAAAAAAGAATTATTCAAATCAGTTCATCCGTTTTTGAGTTTTAGCGAAAGTAACAAACGGCAATTTTTTTTATATATATAGATCATTCGACCATAAACACTGCTAAATTAAGAATAGATAACCAAAAACTTCCAAGCAAATAGTAGTCAAATACTACAAAATACGAGAGAGATCTCGAATTCTAGGGAAGTAGTTAATCGTACACGGTTGAGTGGATTTCAAAGTATATCATGAACTTTGTGACGCGCCGTCGTGACGTACTCGCTGTGACAAGAACAAATGATGGCTGAAATTACTTGAATTATCATACCTACCTTTATCAAAGGATGTTTGAATGAGCGTGTCTAAAGCTATTCATGTCCTTAGTTTTGAATTAAAATCGGTGCTGGGGAAATATGGGAATTTCGATTATATAGTATGCCTGGATTTACTTGTACGCGATAAATCATGTTGTACCTTTACGTTGAAACAGACAGATAGACAAAAAAGGCATTTTTTGATAATTCTTGAATTTGATTGATTTCATATCATAATAGAACAGTATTTTGTATTTTGCTAATATTATAAATGTTATCTAGATGAATGTTTGTTACACATTCGCGCCAGAACGGCTGGACGTACTGGATGAAATTTGGCACAGAGATAGATTATAGTCTGGGATAGCACATAGGGTACTTTTTATTCCGGAAAAATGTACAGGTCTTGTGGGATAGATTTGTTTCTGTTTTTCAAGAGGCGAACTCGTGTGAAGCGAGGGTGAGCCGCTTATTATTTTTATAAGAAGCTATTATTTATGCCCAGCAGTTTTACTAATATTAATTTATGATTTTATAGTTGATAACGTCCTTATTGTAGTGGATTAAGCCCAATTACGCATATTATTAAATCATCATTAGCCGATTAAATTCAAATACCCCAAGTACTAACATCAAATTAAACAGAGATTCGGGTTTTGTAAATAAATGAGTTGGTTTATTAAAGGCCATTCGAACTGTACAAAAGTATTTATTTTAAAACCGTTGAATATGTTTCATAATTGATTTGTGTTTGTTTTGAAATGCCACATTGGATTATAGGATAATAAGTGAGCTTTTTATATAATTAAGTTTTCATAGGACTTGCTAATTAATTATGTGCTTTTAGGGAAGGGTTTTTTTGGAGAAGTGACGTAAGCTATATGATTCTTTTTATGTTCATATATGCTTCTATAGAGATCTTCAAAAGTCTCCAAAGTCTGCAAGAGTCTAATGCAGTAATGAGTTCACTTAGAATTTAAATTGTTTGGCCACCCTTCAATACGAGGGGGATCAGGCCATACTACTAATATGTACAAAATTTGACCAAAATTCGTCCAGTTAATTATGCGCGCAAAGCAAACAGATAAGGAGACTAAGAAAATAAAATATAAAATTTCAACAACCATTTTTTTGGGTCTATATTTTGTATTCAATACCTAACAGTTACTATTTATAAATAATGCCTTGTGTTTCTATTTTATTACATATATGTATAGATTTATGCGTATTTAATCAAAAGGACATTACTCTGCAATAACAGTACTTACTAGTACTTACTAGTACTCTGCAATAACAGAATCAAGGAGTTTATGACTTTATGAGTGCCTTAAGTCTAACGTAAGAGACATATAGACGACTTGGTAATAGTTTTTGGAATCTCAGTGGATTTATCCAGTTATGCGGATGGCTCAGGGCCAGTTTGCTAGTATTAGTTTGGACATTTTGGAGAGACGCCTATGATCTTCTTTAAATAGTATATATCTTTCGGCTCAGTCGACTTACAAAGAAAAATTGAAAGTAGCAGTTCTTTAAATGCAAAAAGTTAAGTGGGTGTCCCTGCATCATTGGGATTGACAAGCTGAAATCAAATGTCTGCTTTTTCTTTGACGTTGGTTGCATCTCTACAGCATCTGAAGTGAAGAGTTAGATGTTGGAGTTATTTTTATTGCCATTAGAATTATATATGTTTCCAAAATAAGATTTGTGTGTATTCAGCCCTTTTAACGTCCCACTGCAGGGCACGGGCGTCCCTTCAGTACGAGGGGAATCAGTCCATAGTCCACCATACTGGCTAAGTGCTGGTGAGCAAAAAAAAATCATTTACAAATATGAATTGCGAGTTAGACAAAGATTTGAGAATTGAGCGAGAGCGAGAGAAAGAAATATATATACATGCTCAACTATATAAAATCGCTTATTAAAACATCCATCACTTAAACAAACACAATTTTGATTTAAAATTGATATTTTGTGAAGCATCGAAATTACAAAGCCGATTGCAACAAATATTTATAATATATTTGACGCCAATCTTCACATTTAAAATATCTACAAAATCCATTATATTTCAGGAAAATATTAAAACTAAATTATTCATCCTTTATAAAGCAGTTAATTGTATTACGTTGTCATCATGTTTAAATAGCCGGGAGTTATCGGAACCATTGATTTTATGAATATTTATCGTGGATTTTGTCCCTCTGAATCAAAAGTGGCTGTAAAAATTAAATTAAAAATGGATGAAGTGACTTTTGTCTTGCATTTAATATTATATATAAGCGACTCACCCTCGTTTCTCTGGGATTAGTCCTAAGGTACGTTACTCTTTATAACATCAGCTATCTTCCAGTGATAGTCCCGTTAAAATTAGTCAAGCCGTTTCGGAGATTATCCGGAATAAATAGACAGACTGACAAAAAAAGTGTTTTTTTTTTTATTAGTATTAGTACCGTACATAATTTCTTATGCATTTAGTAAAAAGTTGTTATTTTGACATTATAAACAGACACTTCAATTTTATTTATCTGTATGGACTTTCTATAAGCCAAATCGAATATAGAAGACAACTTGTTTTGTTCCAAGAGGGTCCTTAGAAGAGACGGCGAGAAACTTAACACTTTTAAAAAAATAGTGTTCAAAGTTTGAGAAAAACATATATGAATAAACATATATGTCATAAAAGAAAAAAATATGTGAATAAACACTAAAAAAAAAAACGGCTGACAAACAGAAGGGAAAAAGGTATTGAAGTGTTATTTTTGCCTATTTAAATATTGTACTAGGGTGAATCAAAAAGTTCTTAAAAACGCGTATATATAAAACCTTTTTGGGGACAGTTCAATATTCATTTTAAAGAGTGTTGATTAAAATCATTTAGTTGAGATTCTAAATATATCATTAAGCAGCATTCAATTCATTTTAATTGACTCATTGGCGTTCAGAAAAGTGTTGGTAAGATGAGTGCCACGAACGAACCTACGAAAACAAAAAGCGAGGTTTGGAAATATCTAAGCGTAATCTCGAAATGTTCCTGCGTGATGAGCAATTTTTTTGTTATTGTTTTGTCACCGTGGATGAAACGTGAGTCCACCATTTTGATCCTGAAACTAAGAGGCAAAGCATGTCTTGGAAACGACCGTCGTCTCCATCCATAAAGAAATTTTGAGTTGCTCCTACCGTAGGTAAAGTTATGGCCTCAGTATTTTGGGATAGTGAAGATATCCTTTTTATTGATTACATGCCAAAAAGCCAGACGATTACTGGACCCTATTATGCAAAACTAATACCGAAAGCGCGTAAAGTAATTAAAGAAAAACGTCGTCGAAAACTGTCGTTTGGCGTGTTGTTTCTTCACAATAACGGTTCTGCTCATCGATCGAAAGTTGCGCTCAATGCCGAGCCGGTGGTAGATTCCTCACGGACTGACTATTTAATTACTTACACTACTGAACTGACATTAATTTAAAATGTAAAATTGACGATTCAAAAGAGCTTGTAAAAGTCTATTTGAATAAAGTATATTTTGATTTGATTTGAATGCAATCCGTTGTGCTGGCTTTGATCTCCTTAACCACCCACCATATTCTCCGAAGTTAGCCCCTAGTGGTGATCACCTATTCCCAAAACTAAAAGAGCATATACTTGGAACTAAATTTCACGATGACAATGTGGTTATGGTTGCGATAGACGAGATTTTCGAGAGTCGAGAATAAGATGTTTTTAGAAGGAATAAGAAAGTTAGTAACGCGTTATTCTAAATGTATTGCATTAGAGAAAAATTATGTACAAAAACAAAATATTTTTGTTTCATTTTTGGCATTTTTTTATATTGATTCCAAGAACTTTTTGATTCACCCTCGTATACAGGTAGATATAGTGCCATTGTATTTTGCTTGTATTTATCTTATAAGTATTAACAACGATCGACTGATAAGCAAATATTTTTAATTACTGTTTAACAAAACTAAAACTTGTCTGATTTTATTTACCAGTAATAAATATAACCAAACCTGCGACATTTTTAAGTTAGAAAAATAGATAAAAAACCTCAAAGGCGAACTTCTGATTTTTACTCTTTCTCTTTGAAAAAGGTAATTTGGTCGGAATAAAACTTAAATGATGAAAGTTAAATTGCTCTCCGGTTTAAAATACAAAAGCTTACAATATACGAGTCTAATTAGAATTTTAACATTGAAAACTTCACTTAGTAACAAAATTTTCATGATATAATAATATTGAACTTGTGACCATTTTGGGTTGTGGTTGTCATAATTATAAACTGTCTGAATTTAACGCAGATGGTATACAGGTTTTTATGACACCAGGTAATTTTTACGATCAATCTTTTATTTCAATAATAACTGCATGATTCTTTATAATTATAGTATATTATTTGTGCATAAACTATAACAGTCGATTATATAAAATTTAAATTACTTGAGCTATTATATATATTTATCCTGTAACTTTTCACGCGTATTTAATTTATATATGTACCTATATGTAACTAGTGGCTAAACCTCGCTTCGCTCGGGAACTAGCGCCCTAGATGTTCTTTGCATTCATAATATTTCTTCGTTTACCTTGATCTTCATTATAAAATATCACTGTTAATTTTCTAAGAATATAATATGTCAGAATATATCACTCACCTTAATATGTTTCAAGCAGTTTTGTTTTTACAAATACAGGACGTTTTCATTTCAGTCCCTTCAAGTTAATTTTATTGACGAACAAAGCCTATGTCCTTCACTAAGATCCCATCTATATATCTCTATATAAAAAATCTTAAAAATTGGTTTAGCGGTTGAGGTGTGAAATGGTAACACACAAGCATGTCGTCCTTGTAAATTTTACACATGGACAAATGAAAAGTAAATACTTAATAATAATGAAAATTATGCACAGAGTAAAGAATACATATAGGCAGACAAAGTTACTTTTGCATTTATAATATTAGTATGGTTTGCTCTGCCTCTAAGGGCCATAGCGTGATGTAAACACAACAAGATTATTTTAAATCGAACTGATTGATACCTTCAGAGACGAACCCGTCGAAACAAACTTAAAAACAAATAATACAAAACAAACTCTTCAGTTGTATATATAAGTAAAAGTATATAAACACTTACTAAATACATAAGTAATGGCTTATTTACTGTCGAAATTCTACCGAAAGTCCGCCAAAAATACTTTAAAACTTTAAAATTAAACTCAATGAATAAATGCAAAATATCCATACATATATGGAAATATCCTATAAATTTTGTAGAAGTCTGAAAGCAGGTCATATAACGAGCGGCTAAAACCTTAATTAAACCAAAACTTGTTCTTCTATAAGAGATAAATCAGGCTTATTCAAAGGGATGGGCCAGTGGTTAGCACCTTGATCCTTTACTCTCAAACAAAGGACACAAGTTTTGAAATCGCGTCTTTACCTTTAGTTCATAATATCTCCTTAATTTTAGCTATTCAATGTTTATATAGATACTAGCGGCTCACCCTCGCTTCGCTCGGGTTTGTCGCTAGGATTTAAATAGATATAAATAGTTATTAGCCAGCGTTAATCATATAGATCTTAATTTTTTTTTCGTGATTTTTCTGGTGTTTTAATACTTATTAACCTATTCCAGACTAAGAGAAATCCAAAAGTTCAAATATCATAAAAATTGTTCCACCCATTCTTGAGTTTTATGTCACGTCAGACGGGAACGCGGTCGAACGGGATAAAAAGTATCCTATATCCGTCTCCTGGTTCTAAGCTACCTCCCCACCAATTTTCAGCCAAATCGGTTCAGCCGTTCTTGAGTTATAAATAGTGTAACTAACACGACTTTCTTTTATATATATAGATAAATTATTCAATTTTTACAAGATTTTGTTTAACTTAAATAAAATGTTTGACTTAATACTTTCTTAAATTTACACGAATATTTAACATTTTAAATAAAACTATCGTTTCGAATTATTTCGCGAATTTATTTTAATTATTAGTGCCTGACGCCACGTTCGAATGCTTTACAGCAATCATGGGCACGGGAAATGTTTATTATTAACATCAACAAATATTGAAAGGTACTTTGGTGCCATTTGATTCATTTTTGTAAAATTGTGGGTAAGCACTGTCCGTAACAAGTATATAACGCCTTCGAGATGTCTAAAACCTTAGTCTCTTCTTGCTGTAAAACATTCGAAACGTCGCGTCGCGTACTCGGGAACCAAAATCAAATTAAATCCGTGAAATAATGCGAAAAGATACTTTTGTATATTAATGCGGATATTTGACTATATGTACGTTTAGTTCATATTTTCAAACTAAATTTAAAGAATATAACAATTATTATATTAATACTATAATGTAACAATATACATAAATATTTACAATAAAAAAGATTATTTATTTAATAATAATGTATATATATAAACCAAATGTATACTTAATAATTATGACTGTACAAGTCATGTCTGCGAGGAATAGTGGAAAGACTCAGAATTTTATTATATGTATAGATTTCATTTTTATTATGTCCTTTTCTAAGCAGCATAATTTGGAATACATATTTTTTCTATTTATATGTAGTCTTCTAAGGCCTTTTATTGTTTATGACCATCTGTGTAGCGGTCAAAGTCTGTCACTACGATAAAGGTCACGAGTCCGAGAGCTTTTGTTAGGATTAACTGTGAGGAGTCTGGGATTATAATTAATCAGAATTTAGTCTTTTGTAGAACAAATTCAAATTGATTTCAAGCAAAAAGTAATAATTATCTATACTAATATTATAAAGAGACAGTTTCTTTGTTTGTTTGTTCGCGCTAATCTTAAGAACTACTCATCCGATTTGAAAATTCTTTTTGCATTACATAGCCCGTTTATTGAGGAAGGCTAAAGGCTATATATCATCATGCTACTACCCAAGGCAGCGGAGTAGTACTTAATCATAAATGTCGACAAATCGGGCAGATTTTCATACATTATTATGAAACTGATGTTTATAATCAAACAAATTTAACTCGGGTAAAACCGCGGGGCACAGCTAGTTTTTCAAATAAAAATGTATACCGAGTTCATCCTTACAAAATATTATTATTCCATCATTGTAGATTATTTCTTGAAATGTTTTTGGTACATATTTATGTACATATCTTATAATATTAAATGAGCAATTCTTGTATATTTTTAAATAAAACTTTGTGTATCTCGGAAACGGCTCTAACGATTTGGATCAAACGTTTGTATTTTAATGTCTTGCTTTTTAAGTTTATCTACATGTGTAGACGTGTTTCTTTTTTTTTTACAAACAAGAATTTACAAAACAAACGCCGAGCAAGGTTCAGTTGCTTAAGTACTCTATATATAAAAAGGCATACAAAAAAATTCTGTAATTTTTTTTCTCCTTTGTTTTTCAACTGATTATATGATTTTTGTTTAGTACATAGTTTTTTATTGTGTAGACAATAAAAAAATTGGAAACTTTTATATACATAGGTATAGGTTATTTCGAATCATGTACGTTTTCCTCAAATTTTCTATAATGATTATGGACAATTTTCGAGTAATACGCCAGCACTAGAAAATTAGAAGCCATTCATAATCGGCACATATAAAAACTTATAAAATCTGAAGTAATTAGTGAACTAACGAATTTTTAATCTGCATTAATTAATTTTTGACATCAATGGCGTATTGGACGGAACATCTGTTTCTAATCCAGAGGTTATGGGTTTGAGGCCCACAAGGGTAAACTTTAAAGTAAGTCTTTTATTTATGATCAGGTTCGTGTGGTACCTATGTTTTACGTTTATATTGTGGGCATCTGATACATTATTATCTTTACATATAATAAAATTCTAACTGAGTCGTATCTGTACATTAAATATTTTTTGGAAAATCTTATTGAAATAAACATCATTATCGATACAGAGGCCAAATCTATAGTTTTTAGAATTTTTGTCTGTCTGTCTGTCTGCTACCACATCACAGAAAAACCACTGGAGGGATTTTGATAAAATTTGGTATGGTGATAGTTGGTTATCAGGGTCAACATATAGGATACTTTTTACTGAGAGAAAAAATCTCATCTCTGAAAAATCTATACTAAACATTAAAAGTCAAAACGTTTTATATTATAAATTATATTTTACTGATATTTATATGTATGAAATACAAAGTGAAATGGAAGCTTGAGCATTATTTTAGTAATACCTAGTATTTGAAATTAGGGATAATATACCATCTAGTTTCTTAAAATTAGCCATTAATGAAGTGACTCCCATCATAACTCATTTGGTTAACCTTTGTTCCAATAAGGGCATTTTTCCTTCTTTACTAAAGCAAGCTATTATCACTCCTGTTTACAAAGTGGTGCCAGAGACGATGTCGACAATTATAAGCCAATTTCGATTTTACCCTGTTTCTCTAAAATAGTAGAAAAACTAATTAACAAAAGATTAATATATTTTATGAATAAATTTAACATCTTATCTGATTCTCAGTTTGGCTTTAGGCAAGCAAAATCTACAGAGGATGCTGTTACAGCTTTAACTTCACTAATTGTTGAACAACTTGATGTAGGTAACAAAAGTCTTGCTGTCTTTTTAGATCTAAAAAAGGCTTTTGACACCGTCTCTGTCCCCTTTCTCGTACAAAAGTTAGAAAATATTGGCGTCAGAGGGACCCCTCTTACTTCTTAAAGATTATTTATGTAATCGTAAGCAGAAAGTAAAAATTGGACAACTGTTGAGCGAAGATTCATACATAACTTATGGCGTCCCACAAGGCAGCGTTTTGGGCCCGACTTTGTTTCTAATTTATATTAACGATTTGTGTACCTTAAACATAAACGGGGCCAGGATCTTTGCCTATGCTGATGATACGGCTATAGTTTTCAATGGGCCTACGTGGGATACTGTTCATGAAGCTGCAGAAAGAGGACTCCGTGAAGTTGCCTGTTGGCTAAGAGCAAACCTGCTTTCACTTAACACTGAGAAGACAAATTACATTTGCTTTTCAAAAAATATCCGATCACAACTTTCATGTAACTTTACTATTCAGATTCATTCCTGCAAAAGCACTACTTATCAAAACTGTAGCTGTCCTATAATCAACAAAGTAGCCACGACTAAATTTCTAGGTATTATGGTTGACCAAAGACTTTAGTGGCACTCACATATTGAATTAATTACTTCCAGAGTCAGAAAATTAACATGGATTTTCAGGAATTTAAGATATTCAGCTTCGAAAATACTATTAACTAAAATATATGTCGCATTAGCCCAGTCAGTGTTGTGTTACTGTATCTCAGTGTGGGGTGGAGACTCTAAAGTGAAATTTCTGGAAGTGGAAAGAGCACAGAGGTCACTACTCAAAGTGATGTTCTTCAAATCATACACATATCCTACTCATGAATTATACTCAGAAAGCAACATTCTATCCGTTAGACAATTATATATTTTATGGGTTGTTTTAAAAAGACATAAAAATTTGGTTATTGAATCTAACATAGTAGATAAAAGAAGAAATCGTGGTGTTCTTATGCTGCCTAGAATCAAAACAGCTTTCGCTGCACGTCAGTACAAAATTCAGTCAGGACGCTTATATAATAAAATAAACAAAACCATAGAAATCTATCCTTTGAGTTATCACCACTGTAAATCAGTCTTAACTAATTGGCTTAAGTCGAATAAATATGAGGATACAGAAATGCTTTTGGAATCAATCACCTGAATATGAAACACACGCACACACACACGCACACGCACACGCACACGCACACGCACACGCACACGCACACGCACACGCACACGCACACGCACACGCACACGCACACGCACACGCACACGCACACGCACACGCGCCCGCACACACGCACACACACACACACACACACACACTATTTTACTAACAAATAATGTAAAACTTAATTTGCTATAACAAGTTACTTTTGATGTGGCTATGGAAGAGCGAGCGAGTTTGTCTGTCACAGGTGTTTTGTAAAAGGTGATCTTAACCTTATTTGTAATTTGTAAACATTTTGTTAATGAATAAAATATTTTTATTTTGTTTTTTTTTGTTATTTTTTGAAATTGCTTTTTTGTTTGTTTATTTTCCTAGTATTGAGAGCTTATCCAATGGAAAAGCGTTAGCAATATCCGATGATTGACTAAAATGTCACGCGTAAAAAAGTGCTAAATAAACATTTTTACGAGATATATTTAGAGCTAACAATATAAAATATTAATATTACTAATAAAAAATGAACAGCAAAAACTTTTCAACTAACCAGCGTCACTAATAACCATCGCGTTTTATATTAGACATCGATTTTCATTACCGTCAAAGAGTATCGGCGAAAAGAAATTCTGATAAAGCATGAAAATTTTGTTTTTAAAAAGACTGGTTTAGTGTCTATTGAAAAAAATACTTAAAAATACTCTGCTATACCTTGTTGGGCATTAAATTAGAAACTACCAATATAAATTAAGTTTATTTTATGAGAACGACCATAGATCATGAGAGCTCAGTTCAAATTTATGCTGCTTTTGTACATATATAGTGTCATTTTACTAAAACAATCTAGCCTTATTTATGGGTTCTATAATAAGCAAGCGAGACGATGTGGTTTCTGACCGCAGGTTTATGTGTCTGAGGCCTATGGCGGTAAATTTAGGTGATCTATGACATTATGTTTCATGGCGTACAAACTTTTGTTTCGGTTTAAATAAATATAAATATGTAAGGACATTAACACACAGCACCATCGAGTTCCATGGTAAGCTACGAGGCTCGCGTTATGGATACCGGATAGTTGATACACTACACATATATAACTTTAAATACATACATATTATGAATATATATACCCATATATATATACCCATGACTAGAGTACAAACATTCGTGCTCATCACACAAATGAATGCCCCCAATGGGACTTGAACCCGCAACTACTAACACGGCAAGTAGGGTCGCTACAAATTGAGCCAAACGTGTCGTCAAAAAAATAAGTTCGTAGATGCGGATTTCTATTAATTTCAGTATCAATGTTCATTAGAACAATATTAAGACCGACTGGCCTGGTCTTCTAGCTATAGATAATAGATAATATTTTAATTTCTCTACAAGATGTCACGCATCATATTCAGTAAATCCGGTAAGCTCAGGGCTGAGGATTTAGTGTCTAGTTCCAGCCAAGCTACAAACTTTGTTCAAATCAGCTTCCGCTATTCTGTTATGTAACAACTTCATAATTTCTCCATTCATGCTCTAACTTTGTTCAAAACGATTTGATAGATTTTAAAGTTTAATTTCAAATGTTGTTTTTAATATTCACTAATGTTTCTCAATTTGTAAGGAAAATATTATGTGGGTACTAGACACCTGACGTGGCTTCGTCTGGGTACTATTAGTTACACAACACAGTTCGACTTATCCCGATTTCAATGAAATGAAATAAATTTAAATCAGATGATATTTTATTCTATTACACTTTTCATTTTCTTTTCAATTCACTTCTAACATGATGACCACTTGTCTAAACGGCGAAGGAAACCATCGTGAAGAAACCTGCGTGTTTGAGAGAACCTAGCAAGTTTTCGAAACACATGTGAAGTCCGCCAACCCACATTTCATCCAGTCATGGGTGTTTATATTTATAATATGTACCTATGTATTTAAAGTTGTATATATGTAGTGTATCAACTATCTGGTATCCATAATACGAGCCTCGTAGCATACCATGAAACGAGATAGTGTTGTATGTTAATGTACCAAAATTTATATTTATATTTAAAAAAAACATATATACATATACTTATTTACCAATATCCATTACATACAGGACATTTAAATTATACTAGAAAATAATAAACATAAATGTCACATTATAACGTGTCTACAGACAGAAAGATGTGCACTGAATTTTGCTGCTATGTTACACATAAGCAATGCGCTAACTTTATGGTATAACTAAATCAAATCTATACATGTAATAAAATTGTAACTAAGCCGAATCTGTACATTAGATTATTTTTTGGAAAATCTTATTGAAATAAACATTATTATCGATACAGAGGCCGAATCTATAGTTTTTAGATTTTTTTTCTGTCTGTCTGTTACCGCATCACAGAAAAACCACTGGAGGGATTTTGATGAAATTTGGTATGGTGATAGCTGGTTATCCAGGTCAACATATAGGATACTTTTTACCGCGGGAAAATGTCTCATTCCTGAGAAAAAAATACAAAAACTGCAATGTAAGAGTATACTAATATGTAAAACCTAAGAATTTGGTTTTTGATCATCTGAACGCGGGCGGAGCCGCGGGCAATGCTAGTATGATATAAATTTATCAGATATCATAATATGAATTTTCAAGATTATTCTGTATATATTAACTGTAAATACATAGAGCTCAGTGGTATTTTAGTATAAATGGAAAAACTTAAGAGATCTTTTCGAATGTATATGTATGTCGGCTCCAATAACGAAAAAATGGTTTTGCTCTCTAATATTCAAATTTATGTCGGTAGCTGGAATAAATCACTTTTCCTAGGTCTCTATTTGAGTTCTAGTTTCTATGACAAAACTAATTTTTTTAATGTATATCCTTTGCACTGTTAATTTGATTAATAGTCCGTATCTATAGTATATATTTATACTATACGCACATGCACACGCACACACACACATACACACGAATTAAACATATTTAATAATAGGTGCGTAATTGTTGCTGTTTTTGGAAGGCGAATAAAAAATACTTTCATTTTTCACCTGCTTTTTAACCTGTTTTATAAATTTTCTATAATTTACATAATATTAAGAGAAAGAAAGTCACACTATACGATATGGCTCTACGTAGAGACGTGTCTCGAAATGGGACGTGTGTCGCATGCGGCTGCTAGCGCGTGTATTGTATGGTTGTGTACTGACATAAACAATGCACCTGCTTGTGTGAAATATCTCATACAACTTTAGTTCATACTTGATACCTTTATCAAATCAAATATAAGTCTAAATTAGTATTAACTAGTTTCCGACTTAATTCACAAATATTACCAGTCGCTTAGTTTGGCCATATTATATAGGAAGTGGTATCCCAATGACACTCGCTTGAGAAACCGGGTGAAGCGGGTTCAAATCCCGGGACTCGCACCTCTAATATTTTTATGTGTGAATCTTTTCCAACATGATTACCATTTGATAAAGGAAAACATCGTAAGAAAACCTGTATGTTTGTAAGAACCTACCCGTTTTCGAAAGACATGTGAAGTCTACCAACCCGCACTTGGCCAGCATGGTGGACTATGGCCTCATCCCCCTCGTATAGGAGGGGAGGCCCGTGCCCAGCTGTGGGGCATTAAAATAGGGCTGAATACATACGAATATATTATATAATTATAGTCTATAATCTATTAAAACAGTCCCTCTTCCTTTTGAAAAAACTTGTAATAAAATCCGTACAGTTCTTTCTGAGTATAGCCCAAACAAATACAAACTCAGCATGGCGGGACATTTTATTTCATGTAGCTGTATTATTTTAGTGTTTCGGACCAAAATTGAAACAAAAAGGCGAAGACACATGTAAATGCTATTTCAAAATACATTACAATATCGAATAAAATCGCATTGCTATTTACTTTTTCCTATTCCGCGTGATTGGATTGTATCGGTTATGCAGCGTCTGTACACAGCGATTTAAAATCTGTTTGTTGTTAATTAAAAGGAACGTTTGCACGCTCTAATAGGATATTTTCACTTTATGGATAATATATCTATCTATACTTATGTTCCACTAGCGACATAACCTTACTTTGCTCGGTTGTGTGCCTAGGCGTAACGTGCAATAGAAAGTGTTTTTTTGCATTGTAACAATATTTAGGGCAAGACTATGTATATGGGGATTATTTGACTGTTTGTCTCCCGAAAAATAATTAAAAAAATAAAAAAGTAGTAAATACACGTTGCAATAGTATATCTATACATATAATATAAAAACTTTTCAACAAAAAAATAAAAACCGACTTCAAACAAAGGCACTAAAAAGTAAAAAATAACTGATTGGTAGTTTTCATTTACTATACATACCTAATCAAATATTTTCGAAGTCGGTGTGCTTTGCTTTATATGGGCTGGCACCGATTTCGAAAATATTTGATTAGGTATGTATTTAATAGGTAGGCTTTAATTACTTAGCCAAAGCACACCGACTTCGAAAATATTTGATTAGGTATGTATAGTAAATGAAAACTACCAATCAGTTATTTTTTACTTTTTAGTGCTTTTCTTTGAAGTCGGTTTTTATTTTTTTGTTAAAAAGTTTTTATTTTTCCCTTTTTAGTGTAGACAGTAGTAGCAAAGTAAGAATTCTAACGTATTAGGCTTATCAAATCAAACAAAACAAGCCCAAACTCAAAGTGTCTACTATTAGCCGTTGAAGAGTTCCACCTATCCACCTTCTGGCCTTACTATCAGATCAGGCAACAATACCGAAGCACTGTACTATCAACGGAAATAGAAACATTTGCAAAGTTTCAAGTCAACATGACAATTAGAAGTAGGTTAAACTCATCATTAGCTATTTTTCCACCCTTAGGGGTGGTATTTTTTTTTTGAAATTTAAATGGGACCAATCTGGAAGTATACACTTTCAAACAACATAAAAATTGTCCAAATCGATTAATAAATGACGGAGTTCTGAGGTAACAAACATTAAAAAAAAATACAGTCGAATTGAGAACCTCCTCCTTTTTGAAGTCGGTTGAAAATTGTAACTAAGTCGAATCTGTACAGTAAATATTTTTTGGAACATCTAATTGAAATTGACATTATTATCGTTTTTACAATTTTTGTGTCTGTCTTTCCGTTACTGCATCACGAGAAAACCACTGGACAGATTTTGATATAAAATTGGTATGATGATAGCTGGTTATCCGGGTCAACATATAGGATACTTTTTACCGCAGGAAAATATCTCATTTCTGTGAAAAAATACAAAAACTGCATAGTAAGAGTATACTAATATATGTAAAACCTAAGAATTGGATTTTTGGTCATCTGAACGCGGGCGGAGCCGCGGGCAATGCTAGTAGATTATAATTTACTATTAGATATATTGTACGCTTGTCAACGTTCTTTGTGGTATATAACTCCGTATTTATAGCTACCAATGACAAGACGGTAATCGAGCCACTTGACTGAGGTAATTCAATATTGTTAAGCAATGAATGAGCAACAAAAGAGTATAACAAATAATAGTTTTTGTGCTTTGGACGACATAAATTATTTGCATTAATGTATAGTATATATAGTCAAAAGTGATTGACTGATGACACGTATTCCATATACGACGAAGGCATCCACTAAGGAAGGATTTTTCAAAATTCAACCTCTAACAGGGTAAAATAGGGGATGAAAGTTTTTAGAAATTTTTTTTTGTAGTTTTAGCGCGAGCGAAGCGGCGGGTTCTGCTAGTCTCATATAATTCTTTAATTAATTAATTTTTCTTTATTTCATTAATTTAATATAAGCTAGATAGCCCTTAGTAAATAGGCTTAATAAATATTTTCCAAAGAATAGACTATACAAGTAAAAGTTTTTTTTCTAAATTCATTGGTATTTTAAACAAAAAGCTTTAAGAAGGAAAGAAAAGTATTATCTGATTGGTACTTCCAATTAGTGTTTCAAAAACCCTTTAGCTTTATTTTAATATTAAAATATATATTGATGACACGTTTGGCTCAGATTGTAGTGACCCTACTTGCTGTGCAAGCGGTCGCGGGTTCGAGACCGGCTGGGGGCATTCATTTGTGTGATGAACACGAATGTTTGTACTTCAGTCAGGAGTGTTTATGTTTATAATATGTATATATTTCAAGTTATATATATGTAGTGTATCAACTATCTGGTACATATCAATAACACAAGCCTCGTAGCTTACTATGGAACTAGATGGTGCTGTGTGTTTATGTCCCAACATATTTATTTATTAACATTGGTTTCTGCTACAATTAAAGAGGAATAGTAGAAATAACTCCCAATTAGGTTTTATTTTAATATTTAAATAACCACTAACTATAACAAAGTACTTAAATAAAACCTTATGTAATTTCTTAAATAGAAAATGAAGCAAGCACCTTCTAAGAAATTCTCTTATATGTTCATTTAACACAACACGTTGTACTTCGTCTTAACTACATCGTTGGTGGAAAGCTTAATTGTATTATTTTAAAATATGTCTTAACGGCAACGATTTAGGGTTTAATTTACTTTGAAAAGAGTTATCGTGGTTTTCTTATGAATTAAATGAATCGCAGGACAGCAGCAACAAGAGTAGAACTAATATATAGTATGGAGAGTTCGTGTATTAAATGTTACGATGAAATAGGAACATTACTATATACATATAATAATATCTTGTAATAGTGTTGTAGTGAGATTTTAGGGTACAAATTGCATAATCGATTTCGGGAAACGATTTGTGTTAAGCTCAAAAAAAAATATGTTGGGACATTAACACACAGCACCATCTAGTTCCATGGTAAGCTACGAGGCTTGTGTTATGGATCCCCCCCAACGTGCGTTCACCTTGTCGTGGTGGGGGGGCTCAGTAGTAGTAACGAAGCTAAGAAACGCACAGGGAGGTTGCCCACTTCGGTGGGCGGTGGGAGGTGGCCCTCTTCGGGGGGCGGTGTACCATGTGGGTTGCTCCTGGTACTTCTCTGATAGCAGAGTGGACTGTGGAGCAACCCCATGGTTCAGGTGGTCTGCTTCGGCAGACCTGCCGTCGGGGCGTCGTAGTTGAATGCGTGAGCGATCCTGCGACGCCCCATTGAGACGGGGGAGGGTTTTGTTGGGTTTTAGTGGGTAGTTAGTACTGGCTGTATTACGCCGGTGAGTCCCACACGTCGTGCGTAAATGCATTTCCCAACGTTAAAAAAAAAAAAAAAAAAGGCTTGTGTTATGGATACCAGATAGTTGATACACTGCACATATATAACTTTAATTACATACACATTATAAATATAAAAACAGGCTGCAGTTTAGAATAGGGGACATTACCCCTGGCGGAGTGGGTGGTATTTCTGGATAGGGGACGTGATAGGGCGTCGAAAAGTTAAATAAAAAATTTTCCGAAAACGTACGAGTAAAAAGTTATTGAGACTTAAAGTTACAACATCTTCATACATTATTTTGACATTACTAGTTACTACCATTTAGACACTTGGAGTCAAAACGTCACTTTCAATTGTCAAAATGATCTCCAGATGATTGTCTTTATTTGTACTTGCGTGAAATTCGAATTTTCTAGTTTTCTAGTCATTTATGGCACTCGCCGGCCGCTACCGCGGCACGCTCGCTTCGCTCGCTCGGCTCGTGCGTTGTGGCAACTGTTCTAACCTAACCTAACCCAGATATGAGGAATAATAAATAAATAATCTTAAATATTCTAACCTTTTTTTTTTTTTTTTTTTTTTTTTTTTTTTTTTTTTTTCTCGCTGGGGAAACCCATCATGGGGACCCTGCCGCCGTCATGGGCAGGGTACTGTGAGACTCCTACTCACTAAAACCCACAGCGGAACCCTTCGCCGCAGTGCAATGGGGCGTGCAGGATCGCTTTCGCACTCACTGCAACACCCCTGCGGACGGCCCGTACCACGCGGGCCAACCTCGCCTAAATCAGGATGCCCTCGGTTCGCAGGGCATCCCGACCGCCCCGATGACGTGCAGGGGAGTCAACGAGAGACCCCCCCGCGGTAGCTCCTCTAGGGTGGCGGGAGAAGATGCACATACCGGCGCCTCCTCCCCCCCAGCCGACGGCGACGAAGAGGGTCTGCTAAGGCGTTAGCCTCGCGTTCCCTCTCCGCCGTCTCCTTCAGTGAGATGACGGTCTCACTGAAGGAGACCATCGCCGACCAGGACCTCGCGTCGCGTAGCATGGCCCCCACCACGCTTCGCAACGAAAGGTCTCCACCCACTACCGCCATCAGGGCATGGCACTGGGGAGTCCATGCGGCGCATACCGCGAGGGTGTGGTGCGAGGTGTCCTCGGACGCACCACACTCGTGGCATACGGGCGACGGTTCCCGACGTGCAATCTGAAACAGATACTTACCGAAGCACCCGTGCCCGGTAAGCATCTGCGTCAGCCTGAACGTCAGGACGCCGTGTGGCCTTCTGACCCAGCGAGACAGGTACGGATGAATCGCACTCACCGTCGCCAGGCCAGCCGCCGGAGTCCCCAGATCTTCCCACCAGCGCCGGATCAGGGCCTCGTCAGCTAGGCGCCTGATCCGAGCGACTCCCTCCCACGCCGGACGTTCCCCACGCCCACGCTCACTCGCCCGAAATTGGTATACTTCGGCAAGCACCTCCGCCTGGAGTTCCCAGGGCGGATCGCTCGCCAGAAGCGTCGCCGCCTCAAAGGACACCGTACGGTACCCCCTTATCGCCCTCACCGCCAGGACCCGCTGCGCCTTGCGCAATTGGGCCCTGTTCTCAGCGGCGAGGGCGTCGATCCAAACAGGAGCACCGTACAGTGCCATGGACCTCACGATGCCGGCATAGAGCCGCCGGCAAGAAGATCCAGGGCCCCCGATGTTCGGCAGAAGTCTGCCGAGGGCCGAGGCGGCGCTCATCAATTTCGGGGTGAGCTGGGCGAAGTGGACACGGAACGTCCAGCGAGCGTCCAGGGTCAGGCCCAAATATTTCATTTGGGCCTTTACCTGCACCATCCTCCCCTGGACGCGCAGGCAGGCATTTCGGGGGGCACCCCTGCGTGGGCCATGGAAAAGGAGGGCCTCCGTTTTGGTTATGGAGACCCTCAGGCCCAGCATCTCAATCCGGTCGACGACCAGATTTGTGCCGACTGTGGCCAAGCGTGCCGCCTCCTCATATGAACGACCCCGGGCTGTGACGAGGGTGTCATCGGCATAGGCGATGACACCGAGCCCGGGGAGGAGCGGACACCGCAGGAGCCAATCGTAGCCGAGGTTCCACAGTACCGGGCCCAAAACGGCCCCTTGTGGAACCCCGCAGTCGACACGTCGCCGACCGACCACCCCATTTGCCCCCATCCACATGACCTGCCTGTCATGGAGGTACGCGTCCAACACCCGCCGGAGATAGAGAGGCACCTGATGGTAACGTAGTGCCTCTCGTAACGTCTCAAACGGCAGGGTGTTGAAGGCGTTGGCCACATCCACCGAGACGGCTAGGAGCACGTCTCCCTCCTCCACTGCGGCCAAGGACCGGACCTTCAGGGCGTTCAGGGCGTCCACCGTCAATCTTCCCGCCCTGAACCCGAACTGAGCCTCTGAAAGGCCCGGCCCCACCTCCTCCAGATGCCGAGTGATACGGGCAGCGAGAATTCTCTCGAAGAGTTTGCCCGTCTCACTCAGCATCACGATTGGCCTGTACGCCGAAGGAGAGTCCAGAGGTCGACCCTCCTTGGGCAGTAGGCACAATCTCCCTTCCTTCCAGACCTTCGGGAACTGCCCAACACGAAGACATGCGTTGAACAGAGCCCGAAGGTCCCCTCCCAGGTATTCCAGGGCGATGGTTAGGATTCGCCCCGGAATACCGTCCGGTCCCGGAGCCGTCCGCCTGGCCCGTAGTTTGTCGAGGGCCAGGCTAAATTCCTCCTCAGTGATCGGGGGGATTTCCTCAACTCCCTCGTGGAATGAGGGAGGAGCCATCACTGGGGGGACGTGACCAGACGACTCCGGAAACAACCCTCCCACCAGCCGAAGAAGGACGTCGGGCGACGTGGTCTCCGTGACCGGGGCGCCGTGCGCGCGGAGCTTGTTCCGCGCTCTGATGTAAGGGCGCCCCCACGGATCCCGATCGAGGCCCGCCAACAGTTCTTGACGTGCCGCCGCCTTGGCCTGGCTTATAGCGAGCTGCAGGGCCTTTTTAGCAGACCGGTAGGCCTGCCGCAGCTCGCTCTCTAATACAGGGTCTAGGCCATTTCTTCTTCGGCATCGCACATACATGCGCCTGGCCCTGCTGCTGGCCGCCCGGAGCCTCGCAATTTCGGGCGACCACCAGTATACACACCGGCGACGCCGGTCGTGCCGCCTAACTCGCGGCATGGCCGCATCGCAAACCCTTGTGAGGGCGTCGCGCATGCGGCCAGCCAGCTCCTCCACTTCGGAGCTGGCGCCCACCACACTCCCCTGGGAGCACCAAGCTTCCACAATGGCCGCCTCCCGGGCCAGCTCAGGATCGAGCCGGCCAAGGGCCCACCTCGGGAACGCACGAGAGGGCCCCGTTGAGCGGTCCACTGGCACCGGACAGGTGGAGACCTCAAATCGGATGTAGTTGTGATCCGACAGGGTCTCCACCTCCACCTCTACCCTCCAGTTTATCACATTGCACGCGACGTCGGGGGTGGCGAACGTCAGGTCCACCACAGACCCCCCCTGCTGCCGCACGCAAGTGAAAGCCGTCCCCACATTGAGGAGGGACAGCCCGGAGAGTAGGCCCCACACCTGGACTGCTCGTCCACGAGCGTTTGTGGTGGGGTTCCCCCAAGCCAGGGACTTGGCATTGAAGTCGCCGAGGACGATTGTTGGTCTCGGCGACACCCTACCAACCGCAGCGCGGAGGGAGTCCAGAAAATCCTCGAACTCCGCCAAGCTGCGGTTGGGGGAGAAGTACACCCCTACGATCGCGTACTCTCCCCACCCTGCCACGACTAGTCCCTGGCCCCTCTCGATTGCCGAGAGACGGGGGCCGGTGCTGCTCCCAGACACTATGGCCACGGAGCCCTCTAAGTCCCCCACCCATTGCGATTGGGTAGGGACAAAGTAGGGCTCGCAGGCCACCGCCATGTCAATTTCCCACTCGGCCATGGACTGCAGCAACAAGTCCTGCGCTCCAGCCGAGTGGTTGACGTTCGCCTGGAGGAAGCGCTTAAGATGTCTGGGCATTACGATGACATCTGCGCCTCCTCCTCAGCCTGGCGGCTTTCAACACTAGGGGCGGCTCTGGTCTGTTGAGCCGCCCTGCCTTTCGTGACGGGTGGCTTGCAGTCACGGCCACCCATCACGTGCCCGGAGGGGCGTCCAGCGTCTGCACAAACCGCACAACGCAGCTTCTTGGCGGTGCAGCCAGCAGAAATATGCGTATCGCTGCCGCACCGGAAGCAGAGGCGCCCCCTCTCTACCTTCGATGTGCACATGGGGACGGTATGGCCCATCCCCATACACCTGTAGCAGCGCATGGGCCGCTGCTCAAGTGCCTCAACAGTGGCCGACGACCATCCAACCAGAAGCCGGCGTGCGTCGACCACGCGTTTGGCTGCTGGGACTGGACACCTCACAACAGCCGAGCCCATCCCCCTCCTTCCAGCGCGGACCTGGCTGACTTTCACTGACTGCTCAGAGCAGCCACCCACGCGCGCGACTGCCGCAGCCAACATATCCGCAGTGACCGCGTCGTCCAGTCCGCTAACCCTTAGGTCTGCCATCTTGGTGGGCCGTACTACCCTCGCTAGCCCGTCCAGCACCCGACTGAGGCCTTCTGCCAACTTGTCCGCAACTTCTGGAGCCACCGAGGTTGGCAACTCCAGAAGACGGGCACCTGTCGCCGCCCGCCGCACAGTCAGCCCCCCCGTTATGCCCAGTTGGGGGAGGTCCACGTTCTCCTGAGCCTTCTGCAGCACCTGGGCATAGGTAACGCCCTTAGCGACCGCCTCCGGACTCAGTGTCATCACAATCGCCGCAGTGCGCGGGGCAGCGGCCACTTTTGGCTTAGCCGGGGGTGCAGCAGCCCGCGATACCTTCCCAGCCGAATTTGGTCCACCAGCGGCAGGGGAGGACTTCTTCCCCTTCCCTTTCCCTTTTCCCTTCCGAACGACTGTAGCCCATGTCTCGGAATCCCCGGGCACGGCTCCAGCAGGGCTAGATCCAGCCGCCGCTGGACTTGGCCCAGCCACAGCACCACTCGGTCCAACCACCGGGGAAGGTGGGGCCGAGGCAGTCGGTACAGGCGCAGCCTCAAGACGCGAGGATATAGAGGCGGCCTTCTTCTTCGTCTTCTTCTTCTTGCTCCCCGCCTGCGCCACAACCGCCACCGGTACTGGCGAATCCCGAGTTGAAGCCCGGACAATGACCGGCGCGGCCGCCTCACGACGTTTGTCCGCAGCCAGATCCGGGCGAATAGGTCTTGCAGGCAGCAACCTATCCTCAATGCCCTCAAAGCGAGCATTCAAAATAGAGCCAACGGAGGCAACGATCGAGGCACGAATCTCCTCAAGCCAGTCGCCCCCGCAGGCTTTCGGCGGGCCATCCTTGGCCGCAGACAGCTCGGCCCTCAGTTCCGAAAACTCTCGGCGATATGCCTTAAGCTCAGATTTGAGAGCCTCGGTTTCGCGACGCAGGCGATTGTTGTCCGCCTGCAAGTTACGTACCTCCTCCATGGCCGTCCGATCCGCAAGAGCTTCCACAACTTTCTTAAGAATGCCAGCAGATTCCTTCAGTGTTCGCACCATAGTGCCCTTCAGGTTTCTGGATTTCTTGGCCACATCATATATGGCCTCCACACTCTTGCCGGCAGCTTCCTTTAGCTCCTGAGCTGTTTGCTCTGCAGGTTCCCGCTGAACCGCAGACTCTGATACCGACGGCTCGCCAGCAACGGACTTACTCGGCTTAGATTTTTTAAACGCCCGCCGAGCCAGTGCCATTTCGAACTCGTCCTCACGAGCCTCCTCCTCCATACTCTTCAGCTGTGCCCGCGCGCGAGTTACTCCGCTGCTCGTTACACCCTGAACGGGCCTTCCTCTACGCACTTTTGCCGTCCTGGCACTCACAGTCGCCTCCGTCTCCGTCTCGGACCCGGAGGACGACGTCAAAAGCAGCACACCATGGGGCCTCTTTCGCCCCGCCGATGTATCCGTACAGGACCCATCTGACTCATTGCCCAACTCGGGCCATCCATCTACTACGCCAGTCACTGGCACCATCATGCCTCCGCCCATCACGGGCTCCACATCTAAATTTGGGTTTGGTTTTGGTTTTGAAATTGGTATCATAGTTGTTCCCACGAGTATGGGGGATATAACCCGTCCATCCGGGCGGTGCCCCCTGCACCCGGATAAGCCTTCAATAACCCGCCCAGAGTGTCGGCCGGTACTCTGGCGGGGGAAGCAGTAGGGACCGATATTCCCATCGGCCATGCATCCCCTCGCGCTGCTTCTCCGCTTGGGATTGGGGTAATTTTTTAGAGAGGTTTTCTTCCTCGCAGCCCAGGCGGTTAAGCCAAGGCTCTCGGTCCCAGTCCCGGCCGCTAGACGTGATCAACGACACCAGGAACCGGGATTACGAGTTGAGGGGGGGGTGCACCCTGGTGCTTGTCCGGCTGCGCAATTAAGCACCCGCCGGACCCGCCCCACCTCGTGCTTTTCTGTCAGGGTGTGCTCCCTTAGGCCGTGGGGTTAACAAACCCCTAAAGGCACGCCCATGCCTACTGGTTTTGGTCCGCGCCGGTCAAACCGGTACCACCAATGTGGTGGCATTCCCCTATCCGCCACCCGGGGGACGCGCCCAGTAGCAGTCCAGCAACTGCCCTGAGTAAATATTCTAACCTAACCTAACCCAGATATGAGGAATAATAAATAAATAATCTTAAACGTTCTAACCTAACCTAACCCAGATATGACGAATAATAAATAAATAATCTTAAATGTTCTAACCTAACCTAACCCAGATATGACGAATAATAAATAAATAATCTTAAATGTTCTAACCTAACCTAACCAAGATATGACGAATAATAAATAAATAATGTATTTATGAAGTGAAAATAATATTTTTCTTTTTATTTATTTATTAATATTACCAACAGAAAAAGCAAAAATAATCAAATATATAATCTGTTGTCATTTAAGCGGTAATATAAAACAAAGTGACAGTTTTGCTTTTGTCAAAATGTAAGATCATTTTGTTTGTGTTGTGAAATTATTAAAATATTAAATACAATAAAGCATTAATTGTTGTGAAAATATGTATTGTACATAAAAAAGGATGCGTACTATTCGTTAAAGGTATGTTTATCTGTTGTAATCACTTATTTAGGTAAAGAAATGTATGGAAATGTGTTAGTATGGTATAACTTTAAGTCTCAATAACTTTTTACTCGTACGTTTCCTCCAAATATTTTTAATATATTTTGACTCTCTGTCACCTCCCCTATCTAAAAATACCACCCACTCCGAATGGTGGAAAAGAAATATATGAAAATGTATGGAAATGTTGTAACTTTAAGTCTCAATAACTTTTTACTCGTACGTTTTCGGATAAATTTTTATTTAACTTTTCGACGCCCTATCACGTCCCCTATCCAGAAATACCACCCACTCCGCCAGGGGTAATGTCCCCTATTCTAAACTTGTGCCTAAAAACCCATGACTGGAGTACAAGCGTTCGTGGTCATAACACAAATGAATGCCCCCAGCGGGACTCGAACCCGCGACCGCTGTCGCAACAAATAGGCTTACTACAAACTGAGCCAAACGTGTAATCAAATCTCAAATATACTTAATATTCTAAACTCCACTTACTCTATAAATTCAATATTAACAAGTCAGTCATTCTAAAGTGAAAAAGTCATCAGTCATGAAACTAAGGGAATAGAAATGAATTGAACGATTTTTTTTTAAATGTAAACGTCCACTTGAAGTTGGGGGTGATTTTCAGCCTCTCGAGACCATAAAACATACTTTTCTCGGAAATGGCAAAACATTTCAATTTCATTCTTTATATTTATTATATGTGTTTCGAAGATTACAGTTTCATGGAAATCAAAAGATTATTCTAGAAATAAAAAAAAACCAAGAAAAAGTTAAAAACTGAGTTTTTTTATAATACTTTCTTAGATTTACGCGAATATTTGACATTTTAAATAAAACTATCTTTTCGGATTTTGTCGCGGATTTATTTGCATTTTTGTTTCCCGACGTTTCGAATGCTTTACAGCATCCATGGTCACGGGAGAGACTGAGGTGTTACATGTCTTGGAGGTATAGTTGTTACAGACAGCCTACCCACAATTAACAAAATGAAAATTGCACCAATTACATTACAATATTTTTTAACTTTAAACATTTTTATAATTTTAATTATAATTGAATATGGAATATTATTTATTTAATTTTCGCTATTATTTTTATAATTATTACAATTTTAAAATATTAATTAGTAATCTATATTTAGTGTTGCCATTATTATATTTATAACCATAAAGAAAAATATAAAATATAGTGTTAATTATTTAAGCCATATAATTGTTCTATGTGTCATTTAAAAAGTTAAAGTTAATTAAGAATAATTATTTTAATTTAGTTTGCTATTATTTAAAAACAACTTACTAAGCAACACTATTACTATATACTTTTACAAATGAGAAATGAAAAATATTAATCTGATATGCTGTCATTTTGATCTACACAGTAAGAACTTACTACATCTACCTGTCTGTTATGTTTATATTTATTATTTGATTTTATTATATTAATAACAGGATCCCATGACGATGGTAGTACCCAGCCATCTTCCCTGTTGAAATTAGGATGTTTTTTAATTTCTATGGCTTCTCGAATCATTCTAGGGCGATATCGGTTTTCTTTCGCCAGGATTTGAGGTCTATCAAAGCGAATGTAATGGCTTGGGCGGTCCTGGCTATGTTTGCAGATAGCAGATGTTGTATTGCGACGGTGCTTCACATCAGCTATGTGTTCTTTGACCCGGGTTCTAATGGATCGCTTTGTTTGTCCAATGTAAGAGAGCCCACAATCACAATCAAGCTTGTAAACTCCTGCATCTTGTAGAGGGATGTGGCACTTGACAGGTGGTAAGAACTGACTAATTTTCTTTGGCGGCTTGAAGTAAGTTTTAATTGAAGCTCGCTTTAGAATGTAGCCAATCTTGTCTGTGACGCCTCTCATGTAAGGTAAGACTGCAGGGACGCGCTCGACTGAGGCTGGTTTCACTCGGTCCCTGTGACGTAGGCGCGGCACTTGCAGCTTGTTGTCTCGCAGAACTTGCTTGACATGTTGCAGTTCTCCGGCCAGGTGTTGCTCGTCACAGATCCCGCGCGCCCTCTGAAACAAAGATTTTCCCACGGTAGCTAACTGTGAAGGGTGGTGGTGAGATTCACTATTCAAGTACCTATCTGTATGGGTCTTTTTTCGATACACTGTATGACTCAGGGTGTTATCTGGTTTACTGAACTAAGTAAACTGAGTTTTTTGCAAATATCTCGAAAACTTTGAGATTATTGTAAAAAGTGTTATTTATAAAAGTTGTAGATTTCTACTAAACCTACAACTTTTGTACAAAACGTTTTTCGATAGAACGTCACAGTAAAGCGGAAATTGAAAAAAAAACTATTTTTCAACATTTTGCGTCCCGCCATTTCTCGGGGGTAGCTGGCCGTAGGGGGCATTTACGAATTTGAATTCCTTATATACCTACTAACATTTTAAAATCATAAAACTTTTGGTTTTCAATATATATTTTTTCTCTTAAAAATAAGCGGATTCCGATTGGTCTATTCAGTGGGAAAAGGTGTGACATTTTACGTCTTTGTGACATCAAATAAATTCAATATACCATGTCTTAATAAGTTTCACTCAAAAAATCACGCTCAGGCAGAGATCCGCTCGGATTTAAATATTCGGGGCCCCCTTCTGCGCGGGGCCCGTAGCAATTGCTACTCTTGCTACGTGGTTAATCCGCACTGATACAAGCCCTTCTATAAAGTGTTATCAGGGACGAATGAAGTTATTCCAATTAAATGTCCGTTTGCAAAAGATAAATTATTTTAAATAAAATTTATTTTAACAAAGATATATTCTGATTTTAATATATACATAATAAAAATACATAAAAAATATATAAGGAATATGTTTGGTTCCTAAATAAAGTTTTTATATATTTGCTGATTATTATTGTATGGTAATTCCATAATAAGTTCGTACTGCGAATTCATAGATGGCGCTATTTACATTTTATGACCTGTTTACCACGGTTAAAAAACTGATATAGTAACTGGAAATTGTTTTATTAAATAATAAATGTTTTTTTTAAATAAATAATTAATAATTAATTTTAGAACATATTTTTACAAAATAAAATATTTCGGCAGTTAGCGGGTCAAAGCCATCTATCGTCTGTCTGTACATAACTTAAAAAAAGAGACAAAAATAGCACGAATTAAGGCTGTCCAATTTCTTAAAATGAGATGGGTATCTGCACCAAAATATTGTGTAATCTCTGGTCCTCCATGCTGAAATTCAATGACAGAGGCCCTTTAGATATTAAGAATTATAAAACTATATGGAGGAAATATAACTATGTACACATTTTTTTAAATTGTACAATCACACGTGTATTCTATAATATGTTATACTCTCTAGCTTGCGGCGAAATCTGAAAATGGAATGGACGGAAAAGGCGAAATGCTGTAAAGCATTCGAAACGTCGGGAACCAAAAATCAAAATAAATCCGCGAAAAATTCGAAACGATATTATTATTATTTTAAATATTTATCTTCAAGCAAATTCATGTGATATAGCTTGTATATAGAAGTATCCTCGTCTCGACGGTCGCTAGTTGAGCAGACCGCAAACAGTAAATTTTCAGCGCACTGCGAATATTAAGAGCAGGAACCCCTTGATTAAACGCTATGGACTACATCTGAATTAAAAGCTTAGTTGAGTTCGTGTTCATATACTAGTTGTGTTTTCTGACGATGCTCGATATTATCTTGTAAATAATTACTTTAAAATTAAGAAATAGGCATTGTTATTATTTATATTATTTAATAATCATGTGTAATCAACGTATACAATTATAATAATTCCCACATATTTTTTCTTCAAATACTTGTATATACTTATGCGGATTTATACGTATAATATTATAATCTAAAAGTGAAAGTTATGTAATATTAAAAACTACTAGAACCCGAGGCTTCGCTCGCGCTAAAACTACAAAAAATCTCTAAAAAGGCATCTTTCATGCAAACTTTCATGCCTTATTTTACCCCCTTATGGGATGAATTTTGAAAAATGTTAAAACACGAATTTATTTAGTTGTATTGAAGAACCATAATATCAAGTTTCAAGTAATTCCGATCACAAATATTTTTTTTGAATTTTTTTTTTCGGAAGTTTTCCCGTGAGAATGAGATAATCTCCCGTGGTAAAAAGTAGCTTATGTTACTCTCCAGCCTTCCAACTTTCTCCACACAAAATATCATGCCAATCTGTCATTCCGTTTCGACGTATTAGACAGACGAACAAATAAACATAGTTTCACATCTAAATATTAAAAAAGTATCATATTAATTATTATTATTATTTAACTGAATAAGTTACGACGACTTCAAAAACACTCTAAAGTAATTGCTACGAGTATTAGGGTAGAGTTGAAACCTTATATCACCCTTGAGGTTCAATAAAAAAAGGTTGAATATCTATTTATAATTAGCAAAGAAAATTAAGTACCTCCCTGTTGTAAATTAGATTAAAAAAAAGTTCATCATTGTTAAAGATACTCGTATCGTAAAACATATATATAAAAATATACAATAGAAGAATTGAGTGAGTGACCTTTTCTTGTTAAAATAATTAAAAAATACCATTTGTACTTAATACCTACTTGGATAGTGCTCGAATTATAATACGTTTTTAATAATAATAATTTTCAACGGTGGTAGGACTCTGTCAAGCCTGAGGAGTCCGACTGGATGGGTATCACCCCTTTATCTATTTCTCTCGCCAAGCAACAATGATTGCATTGTCTGAATGATTGATGTTGTTGATAAGGTAGCCAGCGCTATAACAGGCAAGAGGCATGTCATCTTAGTCCTCACAGTGACAACGCACCTACGGTTCTGCATTTTTGTAACATAAAACCTAAGTGCATGAACCGTAGGTGTTATGGACGACACGTACTGCTTTCCATCAGGTGGTCTGTCTGCTCGTTTGTCACTGAACACCATAAAAAAAACTTTTTTTTAATTGATAACACTAAAGCTTATTAGCTTATTAGGTATAGGTATTAAAAAAAAGATAATAAAAAATGATAAATCGGTTTACCAACTGAGGAGAAAAAGGTACTGAACCTTATATAATTTCAAGTAATTGTTCATTGCTTAATTTTAATATTTATGCTACTAAATAAATAAAATTAAAAAAAGGCTCTAAATAATATTAGGAGGCTTTTAAATTCTTTTTGTTATTTTATTTTTTTAGGCGAAGAAAATTATTGTAGTTGGCCAGGTTGTTTTCCTGTTATTGGGATAGCCTTTACTATCTTACTAATATTATAAATGTGAAATTTTATATGGATGTTTGGATGTTTGTTATTCAATCACGCCAGAACGGCAACGGATCTGAATGAAATTTAATAGATTATAGTCTGGAATAGCACATAGGCTACTTTTTATCCCGGAAAAATGTACGGTTCCCATGGGATAGATTCGTTTTTCTTTTTCTCGAGGTAAGCCCGGGCGAGGCGAGGGTGAGCCGCAAATGTTATATTTTTGTAAAGAATCCACTTACCATGTAATACATCTCTTTCTGTTGGACGAACTTTTGTAAAAAAATAAAAAAATAAACTAAATTAAAATAAATACTGTATTATGTATGTTTATAAGCATGTCGAAAATCGTATTCGCAAGTCTTAAAATATTTTGGTAAAAATTTACACGATTACAACTATGGATGGAGCATATTCGTTTAGAATTTTGTATTATACGCAATGTAAGAAAAGAGCATGCAGGAGATGAGAGAGGTGTCTTGTAATTTAATGAAACCAGACTCGTTGCATAAACTTGGATAGTGCAATCTAGCTAAGTGTTGCCGTTGTTTATAGAAGGTTGTGACCTCCCTATTAGTACTTAGATACTTTTTTTGCTAGAATTAGTTTAAAGATCATAGGTTCAATTCCTGATGTAAGCAAGTTTTTATCTATCCTTATTGAAAAAATCTTGTGTACAAACCCTTTTTCCTTGATATTTACAATTATACTACTTTCTTTCTAAAACACAGAGTATCTAATCTTATTAGCGCCATCTTTGATGATAAATAGGGCGTTTTTCGCCTAAGAAAACAACGTTGTGAGTTGTGACCTAGCGGGAGAATACAGCTAGCATTCTTGGCACTTTTCGACGCGGTCGAGACTTATACCTATATTAATTATATTATTAAGTGTGCATTTATTTAATATAAAAGATCAAGTATTCTTATTTTATATACATAAATAGTCTTTATAGTTACATTAAAATTTTAAACCTATTTTGAAAAATAGGGTTTTTCATCGAACGTGTAAGAAAACATACACGTTGAATAAAATACTTTTGTTCTGTACATTCTAATTAGACTTAGATATGCTTAGGTCCTTGGTTCGAGTCTCCGTTTGTGCTAACTAAACACAATTATTTCTCTGCCCTCTAAAGATATATTAATACTACTTACTATAGAAATAATAAATCAGCGACTTCTTCATAAGGAAATTGAGAAAGGTATTATATAAATAAAATTAATTAAATGTTATTTATTTACGTGAAGATAGCAAGTTTTTCAAAGTGAACTTGTTCTTCACTAAACTCGTCGCGTTGCGGACTGCGCTCTTATCTTTAAGCATTTGTAGAAACTTGTGATTTAAGGGGTAACTAACTTTTTCTCGTGGTTTCTTTCGCGAGGAGCTAAATTTGAACAGCATACTGCACTTTTGTAAAACTTCCCTATTTTAATTTTATTTTAAAGTATGCAAAGTTCCACGATTTATTTATGTTTCTAAAATGTTCGTATTAAAATTGTACCTAAGCCGAATCTGTACATTAAATATATTTTGGAAAATTTTATTGAAATAAACATTATTATCGATACAAAGGCCGAATCTATAGTTTT
This sequence comes from Brenthis daphne, assembly GCA_947093115.1. NCBI lineage: Eukaryota > Metazoa > Arthropoda > Insecta > Lepidoptera > Nymphalidae > Brenthis > Brenthis daphne. The sequence continues at coordinate 15,116,390 of OX352475.1, read as the reverse complement.
TAGAATTTTTGTCTGTCTGTCCACTGTTTTGTTACCACCGCATCACAGAAAAACCATTGGATGGATTTTCATGAAATTTGGTATGGTGATAGCTGGTTATCCGTGTCAACATATAAAATACTTTTTACCGCGAGAAAATATCTCATTTCTGAAAAAAAAATACAAAAACTTCAATGTAAGAATATATACTAATTTATGTAAAACCTAAGAGTTTGGTTTTTGGTCATCTGAACGCGGGCGGAGCCGCGGTCAATGCTAGTAATTTTTAAGAAACTTACTGTTGATAAAATTAGCTCTTTAAGGTTTAGGTTTAAACAAAGTAACATTTTTACAATAGCTAACGCTAATAAACCGCTAGTAGAGTTAATGTGTGGCATTTTGAAGCGTTATGTCAAATTGATATACCACACAGCACCATCTAGTTCCATGGTAAGCTACGAGGTACCAGATAGCTGATACACTACATATATATAACTTTAAATACATACGTATTATAAATATAAATACGCATGACTGGAGTACAAACATTAGTGCTCATCACACAAATGAATGCCCCTAGCGGGACTCGAACCCTTGACCACCGGCAGAGCAAGTAAACTTTACAGTTTGTAGTAAGTAAAAATTATAAACTGAGCCAAACGTGTCGTCAAATAAAGATACTTTCTTTTCCTAAATGCTAACAAAGTCTTATATAGTTGAATATCAATTGTAGAAAATATAGCGATAACAGATTGTCCTGTAAACGTCGGACGTCTAACTTCTCCCATACATCGCGTTGATTATTTCGGTAAGTTTTCATTGCTCCGTACCGAGTTGGAATTAAATGTTCAGATTTAACCCAACATTGTACCAGAAACTACTTTTCTTGGGCTAAAACTGTGTTAAAATAAGTTTGTATTTCGTGGCTGTAATATGAAACACCTCTACATGATATATACATATAATAAAAGTGTAACTGATCGCTGTCTGTACATGGAAGATATTTGAGAAAAACTATTATTGGGAGTCTTTATTAACGTAATAGAGCCCAAAACAATTAACCGATATGGGTGCAATTTTCACTAACGTATTGTATTAAGCTCACTTAACGTTTAGTATTTGTTTTATTTTATAAATAAAAAAGTTATCATTTGTTGAAAGTCATGAAATATGGTCACAATTTGCGAGTATTTAAAAATCCACTCGAATTTTAACGTCTAAATTTTTTTAATAAAACTATCTTTTTAAATTATTTCGCGGATTTATTTTGATTTTTGGTTCTCGACGCTTCGAATGCTTTACAGTAATCATGATCTCTCCCATGACCATGATTGCGGTAAAACATTCGGAACGCCGGGAACCAAAAATCAAAATAAACCCGCGAAATAATCCGAAAAGAAAGTTTTATTTAAAATATGCAATAATCGCGTAAATCTGAGAAAGTATTATTATGTCTTTCTAAAATAATGATTTCTGAAAAGGAATATTTTTCATTGATTTGTTTTCTTAGTGTCTTACTTTAAATTAAAAGCAGTTAAGTTTTATTTTAAGTGGGTAAATTTTAATTTCAAATTGAATTAATTTATTTGAGTAAAACCGTGAACTAAAACTAGTCTAAAATATACGTCTTTTCATCGTAAATTACTATTCTATGTACGTGGTCGTTAACGTTAAGATAATTTATAGTGCAAGAGTTTTTGGTTTAATATTGTATATGTAAATAAGTGGTTCTAGATGAATTCCTTCCGGTTATACACCAAGTTATTTGTATCCATAAAAGATAACTTTTTCTTGTAATAGAAGAGATATTAAAGATATATAATTATACTAGTTTTTACAAGTAGCTCTACTTTAGTTAATATACATACATATTATGTAGTACCTGGGCCACCGAGCTTAGCTCGGAGTTTTTAGTCAAAAGAACAGTTTTCTTTAAAAAAACTAAAAACTTGAATAAATACAAAAAAAAAAACAAATATAAATTTTACCTTTGTATCCGACCGGGATTCGAACCCGGACACCTATTATTGTCAATCATGCGCCTTGACCGCTTGACCATGATCGTGTGTGCGAAATTATCGTTTCAATTCATTTTCGTGGAATAATGCGAAAGAAAACCGCATGAAAATTCGAAAACACGCGTTTTTCCAGACATAAGACTAATCTAGATCGATTTATCGCCCCCGAAACCCCAGTATACTAAATTTCATGAAAATCGTTGGAGCCGTTTCCGAGATTGAGATTATATATATTTATATACATAAATACAAGAATTGCTCGTTTAAAGATATAGGATATATATATATATATATATATATATATATATATATATATATATATAATATGTATATTGTGTTATACAGAATATCTCAACAATTTAATTGGTAATTATTCAGACAATCCATAGCTCAAGAAATCAAATTCATTACACACCATTTTTAAACACACATCGTACCATGTTATTTAATTTTGTTAATCGATTTCAAAAAATGAAGATTCTTAATTAAATCCTCTAAATTTTTGTTCACATTTCTTCCTTTCTTCCTTTCTCTGATTCTTTTCTGCCTGTTCTGTACCTCAAAAGCGACCCCAAACTCTTACAATAGCTATACATTCATGAGGGTAGAATTCATTTAAGGTTGTTTAACACTCGTTTTAATTAATCTGGCTAACAGTATTAATACACTCTCGTTTACTCACATAAAATGGTCTATTTTAAATAGATTTTTACGTCCCTCGCGTTAGCATTCCGCGTGTGTTCGGCGCCAATTTAGCCATATTCAGGGATACTCGTTAAAACTTTCAGCTGCAACGCGATACGGAACTTCTAACTAGTTTTTATATGGATTCGCAACAAAAAACACTTTGAAATCAGAGCGCAAGCGCATATTAATGGTTAAAATAATATTAAAAGTATATGAGGTAAATTAAGGAAATTGCTGCAAGGTTTTGAATTGAACAAAATTTGAATTGAAATATTGATTGATTTTAAAACATTCTGTTGATACATATAATATTGTAAAGTAGTATCTGATTCACTTTGCTTGTGTTTTGTGTGTAGATGATGTTTAAGTTAGTATATAAGTTTATTATTAAAACAAAACAAATAAAATGTGTCATTATACAGAATATTCCAAGTGTGAGTCAGACTCGTACTTGTCCTTTTTATTCAGTCGTCTTGGGATCTCCAGGATTATTAGATTGATATATAATAATACTATTACTTTATTAATTGTTAAAAAACACATGACAAACATAAGCTTGCCATATGGCTTATTATATAGTTTTTTTTTAATTTACAATAAAGGAAATTGCAAATATACTTAATTATAAATACGAAACAAATGTAATGTGTTAAAGGGTTTTAATAAAAACATCCTATTCATCGTCAAGCTATATAAGTTCGATAGGTAGATTGTATTTTAGACTAAGTCAGGGGACTTTCATCCCCCTAAATTTCTAGAAGGTAATAATTTGACTTAAAAGTCATCTTTATAATAAATATAAATATGTTGGGACAATAACACACAGCACCATCTAGTTCCATGGTAAGCTACGAGGCCTGTGTTATGGATATTAGATAGTTGACACACTAAACATGTATAACTTTAAATACATACAATAAACATATTATGAATATAAACACCCGTGACTGGAGTACAAACATTCTCGCTCATCACACAAATGAATGCCCCCAGTGAGACTCGAACCCGCAACCGCTGGTACAACAAGTAGGGTCGCTACAAACTGAACCAAACATGTAGTCAACAATACTTTAGTTCTAAATATAGTCATCAAAGTTATTGTGTTACATTCAAATTGACCAGGACGCCGTATGTAATAGTGCGAGTATTTCTATAATTAAAATGCTTTCAGAATTTAGGATGTCTCCAAAATTACATTTTAAAAGTGAACCTGTATTACTCTGTGACTTGGTGAGAGTTGACCCTATTTCAGATGAGAGGACAGTTGTCAAGGGAGATGCGAATGTGGGTTAAAACAGTAGGCAGTTGTATTTAAAAGTAGCGTTGGTGCTAATATATTATGTTTACATAATATATTATTTTTATGGTTACAACAGAACAGTAACTTTGAGAGGAATAAAAGGAGAAGGAGTGAGAAGAAGAAAGTGAAAGAGTAAAAGGAAGGATCCTCCAGCACTTTTACTCACTCAACAAAGCATAAAATTACGAGTATTGCCTCTTTAAATCGCTATTGTGATAAAGTGTAGTGTAGTTTAATACTTTCTTAGAATAATACTTCCTTACGTCGGGAATCAAAAATCAAAATAAATTCGCGAAAAAATCCGAAAAGATAGTTTTATTTAAAACTAGCATTGTCCGCGGCTCCACCCGCGTTCAGATGACCAAAAACCATTATTAGGTTTTACATATTAGTATACTCTTGCATTGCACTTTTTGTATTTTTCCTCAAAAATGAGATATTTTCTCGCGGTAAAAAGTATCTTATATGTTTACCCGGATAACCAGCTACCATCATACCAAATTTAATCAAAATCCCTCCTGTGGTTTTTCCGTGATGCGGTAACAGACAGACAGACAGACAAAAATTCTAAAAACTCTGTATCGATAATAATGTCTATTTCAATAAGATTTTCCAAAAAATATTTAATGTACAGATTCGGCTTAGTTACAATTTTATTATATGTATAGATGTAGTATAGTTTATTATATTTGTAGATGATATAATAATATTGTGATATAATTTTTAGAATACAATAATTTCTTTAAAAAACGCAACATCTCACTTCGCTTCGACACTGCCTTCATTCATCTAAAGTCTATATTGAGGGAATATATTATTTTCCTCGGGAAATAAATATTTTGAGTCATTTTTAAAGTAATTCAATTAATTATCCGCCCGTGGAAGTTCCTTTAGAATAGATTAAGCCGTTTTTCATCCACACTTTATTACACGGGAATACTTTTATTTTTTCCTGAAAATTTGCCCATATCCTTGATGAAACCTTTCACCCTTAAATTGAAAAAGCAAACAGACAAAATATTTGTTATTAGTCATTTAAGTGTCCAATAAATAGCTATAAATAGAAAATCACTATATAATATAAAATAGTCACCCACGTTCGCCACGTCTGTCAGTCTGTCTGTCTGAACGCGGTAAGCTCAAAAACTACCGAATAGATTTTCATGATAAAAACCATTTTCACCAATAGATGAAGTGATTCATGAGAAACCTTTCTAGGCGTTTAATTAATTCATTAAGGTTTTGTCCAAATTGGCTGAAATATAACGATGATTGTTGAAAATATCCGAAAAAATCATGCCGACTGGAACAACTAATAAAGTTATATAAAAACAATGAACAATACAGAACTATTCCTTTTAAAAAGATATTCCTGTAAACTGTAACAACTCTATGCCCACCTAGGGACGCACCCGAGCGAAGCGAAGGTAAATCAGTAGTATAATGAAGATTTGTATTGAATTCATAGAGATATCATTAAATCTATTCATAAGTTCTAGTATGGATATAGAAAATTCTGCCGATATCGTATCTTCCTCTTCTGCCAGAGACCTCACATTACAATCTCCTTTTAAAAGGTTTATATTTACAAGGGAGTTTTTAAAACCTCTAAAATTTGGCGTCAAAGTTCGTAGGAAATGAGCTCTTGCTTTTCGAGAAAATGAATTCGCTGCGGAAACACGCGGTGACCCGATTTCGGGCAGACATTTGTGGAGTTGTGTTTTTGGGCACAATTCAATAGTGGTTTTAACTTAGAGATAAATATTCTCCATTTGAAATACCTATGTAAATATATTAAAAAAAAAAACAATACTAAATACTCCAGGAAGCTTAAAGTTAGGTTTATAATTCAGGAAATCATTATATAAATATATATAAATATCATTCGGAATAAATGCTATTTATTGTACTTTATGGAGCTAAATATCTTCATTAAAGATTCAGTTGATAAACTATTGGAATATTATATAATATTTACTAGTTGCGTCTAAGACTATATTTGCGTGAGAATTTCTACAGGACCATTTAATTTGATCAAGGTTTTTATATGACTACGTATAATGAAGAGTGTAATCTGTTATTTAAGACGTTTTTGCCTGATTGAAATAAAACTCAGCTATTTTTAATTGAGACTATTTTCTATTATATATACGGTACCGTAAAAATTGTACTGTTTATTAAAGCATTCTCGAATACGCGATTGAAAGACAGTCAGCTTGTAATATTTCTCAATCTAATATTATTCAAGTTTTAAGTTTTTTTTTAAAGAAAATTGTACTTTTTAACCAAAAACTCCGACCCAAGCTCGGTGGTCCAGGTATCTAATATATTTAAACGAGCAATTCTTTTATATATAATCTGAATCTCGGAAACGGCTCCAACGATTTTCATGAAATTTAGTACAGCGGGTTTCGGGGGCGATAAATCGATCTAGATTAGTTTTATGTCTGGAAAAACGCGTGTTTTCGAGTTTTTATGCGGTTTTGTTTCGCATTATTCCATGCAAAATATGGTCGCTAATTCGCACGTTAGGATATAAGTATCTTGGTCAAGCGGCCAAGGCGCAAGTTTGACAACCACAGGTGTCTGGGTTCATATCCCGGTCGGATACAAAGTTTTTACTTTTGTTTTTTTTTAATATTTATTCAAGTTTTTAGTTATTAAAAAAAAAAGAAAATTATACTTTAGGTTAAAAATTCCGAGCGAAGCTCGGTAGCCCAGGTACTTTAATATTATAAGATAAAATTTATAACAATTCCAGCTTTTATAAATTCATTATTTTGATATATCATGGAATTTACATACTCGCAATATGTAACTTGTAACATGTTAGGAATTTAGTAAGTTCCAATAGTTAAACAACATGTCGTAATAACGCTAACATTCTTCCGGTGAACACTTAGCACCTAACTTCCGCTATATATCCTGTTGATTGTTTCCCCAAGTTTGCATTGCTTCAGTCACTAATTAAACGCAGATTTAACACAAAGTTGTTCACATTGGTTAATGAAGGAGATTAGTTTTGAACGCTGCTTTAGTATGTGATAAGGGAGTATGTAAACTAAGCCTAGAAGTTTGGTTTGAAATTGTCTTGTAATACACTGTTTTGTGATATAACAACATGGTCTATTTTCTGTAAACAAATATGTAGAATGAGCTGATGTTTGATTAAATTAAATTGATATAAATCTTAACTATTATTAGAAATTTTAATTTAATAAACGCTTTAAAAAGAATGTTCCACTATTGAATGATTTTTAATCGTATTCATGTTTATAGATTATCCCAAGATTAAAAATTACAAAACAACTTGTTAGTAATAAAATTCAAACAATCACTATTTTGACATATTCCTTATCATCCCACAATTTTATCTATCACTAGCGACTTTTTATCTATCGCTAGAGACTCACATTCGCTCCGCTCTGGTTCGTCCCTACTTACGTTTTAACGGTTAGTATAGTTTCTCAGAGATGAGATATTTCCCGTAGGAAAAAATATCCTATATGTAGGCCCATATAAGCAGCTATCGTCATACCAAATTTTATCAAAATTTGTTCAGTAGTTTTTTTTGTGATGCTTTTCCAGAGAGATACATAGACAAAAAATTCTAAAAACTATTGATTCGGCCTCTGTATCGATTATAGTGACTATTTCAATAAGATTTTCCAAAAAATATTTCATGTACAGATACGGCTAAGTTAAAATTTTATTATATGTATAGATCATGAACGAATTTATTACCCACAATTCGTTCATGGTATAGATATAAATTTGTTAAGTGAATCCAATGTTATCCAGAGTTATCAAAGACCATACTGACGTTGAGTAATCTGATATTTCATTAAAAACAACTTAATGTAGGGGAGGTTAATCAGTGACTCCTACATGTTCTTTATATGGTGGTGTCACACTGAGGGTACTTAATTAAAAGTCGTATGTTAGAAAATGTATTTACCCATCGCATCTACCCATAGACATAGAGAGTGAACTGAGTGTTTCTTTGCCAGCCTTTAGCTAAAAATGGTGGAAAGACGCGACAGAGACAAAATGAATGTGCGGCTAGAAGTCTTCTGTATTAATTGAAATACGATTATTGAAAGTATATATTTATAACGATTTCACATTCCATTACAATGCTATTATTGTTAATAAGTTATCAAGTTATCTATGCTAATACTGATGATGTTCTCCTGGCCGATTCCGGCTACGGCAGCCTATCTCATTGAGACCAGGCCCACCCCCAGCAGTGGGACGTTAAGAACTTTTTTGTTTGTTGTGTGTTTGTTTGTTACTTCTTCACGCTTCACGCTAAAACAGCTGGACGGATTTGGATGAAATTTAGTGCACAGATAGATTATGACCTGGAGTAAAACATATTTAGCGCATCCATTTTTGCGAACCTAGGGCAGGAACTCATTAATTAATATGGTTTTTGTAATTATTATTGTAGATTAAGGTACCATTGTTTTCTGACATTGTTCCTAATACCTGTGCTACATAGCTGTGGAAGTAAAAATTGATACATTTTAATATAATATTTATGTATGTAAATGCTGCTTATGTATACTGTTGATGTTATTATTTTAATAAAAGCAAATAGAGGGCAAAGTGCCTAAGAGGTATATATTTGTAAACTTTATGCTGAGTGTACATCAATCTTGCGAGACTCGCTTATTCAAACCAGGAAGGTGAGCAAGTAAATTGGATTTCAAGTTCTTTAATCTTCTAGAACTCGCACTGCGTAAGATATTTTATCAATTTGAATGTTGAACAACTCTTGACAAAGTGGGTTTATTCTTATCATCGCTTAGCACCGTTGTGATATACTCGTAGCTCAGATCTGTAAATTATCGTTAAAAGTAGTCTTTTTTTGAGGATGCTTGTAGATTAGATATTACTTATTAATTTGTCTCTCGGATTTTTATATTTGAAAATAAGTTCTTTTGGGCATAGTAGAATAAAGAGATTTAGATAAGATACGTTTATATAAGATTATCGGCTCACCCTCGCTTCGCTCGGGTTCGCCTCTAAAAAACCAAAAACAAATCTATCCCACAAAAATAGTACATTTTTCCTAGATGTAAAGTAATCTGCGTGCTATTCCAGACTATAATCTATCTCTGTGCTAAATTTCATCCAGATCCGTTCAGTCATTCTGGCGTGATTGAGTAACAAACATGCATCCATACATTTAAACTTTCTCATTTATAATATTAGTAAAAAAGCGACTCACCCTCGCTTCGCTCGGGTTCGTCCCTAGGTCCGTTTTAGCGGTAAGTTTGGAATAGATAGACTATATCGACGTAGGAAAGCATATTTGCTGTAAGTAGACATATTGCAATTGTTCACCAGAGCCAAAAAACTTTATTAATTTCGGAAAAAAATTAATAGTGTCTGACCTATCCATGATATTGCTACCATTTTAGGAATACAGGTTTATTTAACTGCCAGCCACCATTTGCAATGTAAACTTTATATCCAAAGTTACTATTAGTACGTGTTTGGCTAGTTACAGCAAACAGTTTTTTAAACCACATACCTTCAAAACGCTGTAACTAAGGAAGAAAAATGTACGCGTAGATGGAAATATCAATTTACAGGCGGTAAATATGCTGTATGCAGTAAATTTATTTATTTGGGTACTGCAATTCATGATTTAAGATTAAATTTATAATTATGATTAGATCTAGAAATGCAGTGGGTCAGTTGGTAATGTAATGTTTGGTTGAAATAAAATGTCGTAAATGGTAAAAAAATTATGGTCTTTTAAATTGTTGAAACAAAATTTGAAACTGTAATTATACTGCCAGAACCTCGTTTCAATAATACAACGAATTAAAAAAGTATTAGTTTTATCTCTTATATATAAGAGATAAAACATAATGAGAAAGAACAGAATGTCAACAAGGAATGAAGGGTGCGGGCGGAGCCGGTAGCGATGCGGTAACACCGACACAACTTCAAAGTACTATAATTTTTTCTATGGCGTAACGGTAAAATGAAATGATTTATCAAAATGCATTATCTCAAATTTCTAAAAAATCATAGGTTTTTAAAATGCATTATGTAGTGTGAGCTTTTAAAGTAAGTGATGATTTCCTGTAAATAACAAAAACTAAAACTGTAGGTTTCCTAAACTTGCTGTAAGTAAACGAATGTAAAAATCACACGCCGCAGAAATGCTGTAAGTAGCGTTAAGTTTTTAAATGGGAAGAAGTAAATATTTGTAAAGCAAATTATGCAGTCTTTCTTTTGCTGTAAGTACAAAATATCTAAAATGACTACATTTTGGTCTACATACAGCATTTAATCTTGCTAAAAAAATATAAGTACAGGCGTTTTCAACGGCGTATGTACTTTTTTTTTCATCGTAGAGACACAGGACCCGGATCATTCGATGCGGCTGTTTTTCTGATTCTAATGGTAGTAAAAAGTTTTAGGTATTTTGCCTACTTACAGCAAATATGCTTTCCTACATCGATATATGATATTACTGGTCCGCTCCCTAGGGTAGTAGCATGATGATACATAGCCGGAAGTACTTTAAGTGCCTTCTTCAATTAAAGGACTATCTAATGCAAAAAGTAATTACCAGATTAGCAGTTCCTGCTTTCAAGCAAACGAGCATACAAACTTTTTGCTTCTTTATAATATTATATAGCATAGAAAATTTATTATAAACATGGTACCTCAATCCAAAAACATAAACTAACAGTACCTTCCCATGTCAAAAGATAGTTTTATTTAAAACGCCAAATAATCACATAATTCTAAGAAAGTATTATTTTACAATAGTTAAGTTAATTTGAATATACAGACAGACACTCAGTTTTATATATAAATACAAATGTATAGCCTAAGCCGTTTTAAAATTAGCATTAAACAGTATTAACACCATCTACAAGCGGTGAACAAAGTTTAAAAAACTGTTCATTTCAAACGAGCTACAAACTCGAGTCGAGTAATGTTTAACGTTGTTCAAACAGTAGAACAACTCCATTGGTTTCAATAGTAAATTCTACGCGGCACTAGAAATTACTGCGTGTAATTTCCACTTGTTCGCTTAATTAAACACAACTAGACTTGCTCTAGCTTGACATGGCGTTTTAGTATAAGTAATAATTTCTTTATAATATTAAAAATGTGAAATGTATGTCTATTTTTTACGTATTTACTAAGAAATCTTCTAGACAGGTTTTTAGGGTTCCGAAGTCAACAAGAAACCCTTATAGTTTCGCTATGTTCGTTCGTCTGTCCGCAGCTTAGCTCAGAGACTTTTTGCACTAGAAAGCTGTAATTAGGCAAGAATATACATATTAGTCACGCCGACAAAGTGGTAAAATAAAACCTTGAAAAAAAAAATCCTTTACACGTAAAGTGGGGAGTTTTTTTTCTCGTCGATCTCATGGTGTGGGGTGTCATTGGATGAGTCTTTCAAAAATATTGCGGGGTTGTAAAAATAATTTTTCGATTAAGAGATCCGTTTGTGAAATATTAAGCTTTGAAGTGCTAATTTTGGTGAGAGTCAAGTGTACCTCCCGCCATCTAATAGTTGTTTTTGATTATATGAAAATATTCATGGTAGTAGTACATATATATACAACGAAATTAAAAGTAAAAATATCAAAGCTAAATAGGCTTTACAAGTTTACGAGTAATAGTTGACCAACTTACAAAATGTACTTCGAGAAGTAAAAATTTCGTACAAAATCCATCGAAAATTACTTATATAATGTTTTTAGTTGTGTGAAAATGGTAGTAAATATAAGTTTATGAACTATGTAAAAATATACAAAAATAAAATCCTTACGAAAAACCTTCTTCTTAGTCCGCATTATTGCGATGGGCAACTAAAGAATTCTATATTACACATGGGCAGACACGCACTTGGCCGATTTTTTGCTGTTGAAATAAAATAAAATAGAGAAGCTAAAATGTAGATATTTGAAATTTATTCAAATTAATGTATGAGTACATACGAATACATAATACTTACACAACACACGTCTTAGTAAACATAATTCAGGCCAAAGCTGTGGAACTGTAGAAATTCTCATGGATCCCGAGAGTCTTTCTGTCAGTCTGTCATTGCTTATTTACGCAAAATTTTGTCAATGGAAAAGTTTACATTTGATTTATTATGATAGATATACTCTAATGGGGTTGATAGCATAGGAGACACTAGGGACGGTAATCAATGGTGTCATTCCTAAAAGCATTCTTCCTTGATCGAAACTCTAAAATAAGTAAAAAATATTGAATTATATGTGGTGTTACCACATAAATAAATCATACCAATAAAATCATTTGTTTACCACCTATTTAATTTGCAAACATGTCATGGCACTCGTAACGGAAGAAAATAGGGATTTTTTAATAGAAATTTTATGGAACCACTCTGGGAGGGATAAACTACTCGTATCTATAGAAGAAAATACTGGAAGGATATAGACAGAAACTCTTCATGAAAATAAGTTCACTATTCGCATAGATGTTGCGTAACACACAAACGTACACAAAAAAACAAGTAATACAGTAGCTCTTTCATTTCGAAGTCGGTTAAAAATTGTAACCAAACATTTCTCAAGACGTGCATTTGGAATTGCAAATCTTAATACTCTTACCGGTAGACTGCCTCCATAATGTATTATAAGGTGCTTATAAATCTCTTGGAAATTTACATTTCCTTGATTAATAATGTAAATGTATGAATATATGTCTGTATATTTTTTATTTTCCGATACTAAACCTCATGAAGAAGAAAGCAAGTACTTAAGTAATAATAATAATAAATGTTGGGACATTAACCTACAGCGCCATCTAGTTCCATGGTAAGCTACGAGGCTTGTGTTATGGATACCAGATAGTTGATAGTCTACAGATATATAAGTTTAAATACATACATATTAGACATATAAACACCCATGACTGGAGTACAAACATTCATGCTCATCACACAAACGAATGCCCCCAGCGGGACTCGTACCCGCGACCGCTGGCACAGCAAGTAAGGTCACTACCAACTGAGCCAAACATGTCGTCAAGTCATTATGTGTCTATTTAATATTTTACCATATAATCGTTACAATTTATTCCCTTTAATGATGATTTTGTTACATAATATCGCCTTACGATTTTAGATGTGAATTTTTCATAATAATATTCAATTTTCTGCCATCAATAACTTCCGCATATATAAAATTAATTAGTACTTTATAGACATAAAACACGATCTTGTTATTTATTATTTATATTTAACGTTTAGTATAGATTTCTCAGAGATGAGATATTTTTCCGCAGTAAAAATCCTATATGTTGACCCGATAAACAAGCTATCATCATACCTCATCAAAATCTGATTTCTCGTGATGCGTTCCCAGATAGACAGACAGACAAAAATTCTTAAAACTATAGAATCGGTCTCTGTATCAATAACAACGAATATTTCAATAAGATTTTCCAAAAAATATTCAATATACAGATTCGATTCAGAATTTTATTATATGTACATACATACTCGTATATAAGATATAAAGGAAAATTACTGTTCCAGTCAAATTCGCGTGGGTTTCGTAAACACTTAAAACGTTTCACTGTATTTTTCCTATAAATGACGTGTAGTCGGTTTCCCTTTATTTGTACACTAGCATTGCCCGCGGCTTCGCCCGCACATGACCAAAAAGCAAATTCTTAGGTTTTACATATAAGTATACTCTTACATTGCAGTTTTTGTGTTTTTTCTCAAAAATAAGATATTTTACCGCGGTAAAAAGAGAACCAGCTATCATTATACCAAATTTCATCAAAATTCTTCCAGGGTTTTTCTGTGATGCGGTAACAGACAGACAGTATAGATTCGGCCTTCGTATCGATAATTATGTTTATTTCAATAAGATTTTCCAAAAAAATATGTAATGTACAGATTCACCTTAGTTACAATTTTTTTATATGTATAGACTTTAGGCATGTTTAAAAAAATAGAGTAGGAGTATTCAACGTTTATTTCAAATCGTATGCGGAATCCTAAAAAAGTGTTATGAATTGGATTTTTTGCTTCATCATGGCTTTAATGTACCGTTATGTTTAGGATGGAACGATGCATACGTGTTTTGTTGATTAATATATAGAATATGATTCATCATTTAAACTTACTTTTGTACGATGTAGCAATATTATTTTTTAGTCATTTTAAAGTATTTTTAGTGTATTTCACTTAGTAGGTAAACTTTTTAACAATTTCTTACAAGATTTCCTTAACAACAACAACAAGCTATGAATATACATGATATATTAATACACATCTATCTTCTTCTTTACATAGTATACGAGTAAAATGAAGTCGTTTCCGCTGTCTGTTCGCTTAGATCTTTTAAACAACTCAACGGATTTTAATGCAGTTTTCTGCAGTAGATAGAGTAATTTAAGAGGAAGATTTATATGTATAATATGAATAATAAATGAAAAGCCGAGAAATTCAAAAATTTGTATATTTAATACTAACCGTTAAAACGTACCTAGGGACGAGCCCGAGCGAAGCGAGGGTGAGTCGCTAGTTTAGTATAAAATTATAAATGTATTTTAGTCCTTCAACGACCGCGGACACGCCGGCGGCGTTACAGTTAACAATAGATTTCTTTTCTGTCTGTTACCGCATCACAGAAAAACCGCTGGAGAGATTTTGATAAAATTTTGTGAGATGATAGCTGGTTATCTGGGTCAACATATAGGATACTTTTTACCGCGGAAAAATGTCTCACTTCTGAGAAAAAATACAAAAACTGCAATGTAAGAGTATACTAATATGTAAAACCTAAGAATTTGGTTTTTGGTCATCTGAACGCGGGCGGAGCCGCGGGCAATGCTAGTAGTCTATGTATCTATCTGTATACTAAATTTTATCAGAATCAGTCAACATATAAACTTTCGTATAAATAAAATAAATAAATATGTTGGGACATTAACACACACAGCACCATCTAGTTTCATGGTAAGCTACGAGGCCTGGGTTATGAATACCAGATAGTTGATACACTACACATATATAACTTTACATACATACACACATACTTTAGCATACTTCAATACGTTACCTTCAAATAAGATTGGTATATTGTAGAAATTATTTTTAATACAAAAGTTCTTCAATTAAAAGTAATTATTTCATTTTAAAGAAACTTGTTTTTTTTTTATATAAGACCATCTCTGAGGTAAAATTTAATTATTTAAAAAGAAATTAAAAAAACTGATTTATACCTAATAAAGGAGAATCTCCTTTTTGAACTAGTTCAAATACTTACGAAAACCATGTATCCCACAGCAAGACGTAGGCAGAAATTTCCAAAACAAATATATAAGACCTACAAAATATATTTCCATGCCATATAACAGAACTGCCCACTAACATTTAAGCAAAGGTAGCTAGAAGTTATTCTTATTACACTGCCTTTGGTTTCCACTCACAGTAAATCAATGTTAAATGTAGAAGAAAATATCGATGAGCTTCCGCACGAGTTGTTCTGCGGTGAATGTACTTATAATAGAATGATAACTAATCTTGCTGACTTTCTACATTATATTTTAGCATTTTTATACTTTTTATTAAGTAAATAGTGGATATTAACCATAGGTACTAATATTATAAATGCGAAAGTCACTCTGTCTGTCTGTCTGCTACGTTTTCGCGCCTTAACCGCTGAACCAATTTTGGTGAAGTTTGGTATAGAGAGGGAAGAGATCTTGGAGAAGGACATAAGATATTTTTTGTCTCAAAATTAAACTTGAAAAGGGTGAAATATGGGTTGAAATTTTGTATTGAGAACAAATCATTTCTCAATAAGAACAAAAAGTTCATTATATGATATACTTTTGAAGAAATAAGAATATTTCAGAGTTTTTTTAAAGTACCTTACTGCTACTTTTCTATACCTATGTACATTGTACATATATTATAAAGTACATCCTAACCGTTAAAACGTACCGCTAGTCTATATATATATATATATATATATATATATATATACATGCAATAAAAACTTAAAAAGATAAATAAAAACCGACTTCCACGCACTAAAATGTAACAAATAACTAAACAGGGGTGTAGACGATCTGATGTTCCGATATGAAAAACACACTTGTGGATGAGGATAGATTTATTTAAGACTTAAACGTGCCGATCGCAGCGGCGGTTAGTGGACTAATGTCTCACTATTAAAAGCATTACCAATACACAATATTTAAGAGTATTACCAACATAAAGATTTATATAAGAAAATTACAGATAATATATCGCGTCGCTTACACAGCCCCACCTCAGTGCGGCTACCGCAGCACTCATACATCCAAAGGAATTTTAGCGACGCGAGCAACAGATCTTTTTAGACTACCTAACTGAGTTCGAACTTGTACCACTCGCACACAACCGTCTTTGCCAGTGAAAACTTCCTCGACTATACCTCGCGGCCAAACGTTACGCGGGGCATTAGGGTCGACAACCAGCACTAGGTCCCCTACTTGAAGGGGTTTACGTAATTCGGTAGTCCACTTTTGGCGTGGTATTAGCTCTGGCAGCACCTCGATTACCCATCTTCTCCAAAACATATCTGCCAATCTTTGTACTATTCTCCATTGCCGTCTTAGAAACAAATCGGAATCGTCGAAGTTGCCCATTTCTGGTGGGTGTGATGATGAGCCGAGCAAAAAGTGATTGGGTGTTAAAGACTCCTTACTGTCAACTTCTACTGACACGTGACTCAGCGGACGTCCATTCACCATAGCTTCCACTTCTGCCATCAGAGTGTTAAGAACCTCCTCTCTGGGTGCTCGTTCCTTGAGGACCACCTTCAGTGCAACCTTGACGCTTCGAATTAAGCGTTCCCACGCCCCACCCCAGTGAGGGCTGGCTGGTGGTATGAAGGTCCATTGCGTGCCGTGGATGCTTGCTGTAGTTTTCAGAGTTTGTTCATCGAGCTCTGCTGCTGCCTTCTTAAGCTCAGCATCTGCCCCTCTCAAATTTGTCCCATTGTCAGAGTACAGATATGCAGGCCAACCACGCCTCGAAGCCATCCTGCGAAGAGCCATTATGAGGGAATCGGTACTGAGGGAAGACACTGTCTCCAAATGAATTGCCCTCACAGTGAGACAGGTAAAAATAACACCATACCGCTTCTCTCTTCGTCTGCCTATTGTAACCTCCATAGGTCCGAAAAGGTCAATCCCGCAGTGAGTAAAAGGCCGTTGATGATGAGCTACTCTCGCAGAAGGTAAGTCACCCATTTTCGGTATCTGAGGTTTCCCTCTTCTTAATCTACACAGCATGCATTTTTTTGATATTTCTTTTACTGTAGGTCTCATTCGTATTAACCAATATCTTTGTTCCAGGTTGTTTACTACCATCTCCTGGTTGCCGTGGCCTGCGTTCACATGGTAATACTGCACTATTAACCTGGCTACTCTGCTCCGTCCATCTAATATTACAGGATGCTTCATGCTGTAGGTAACGTCAGTAGCGACATCTATGCGGCCACCCACACGAAGCACACCATCTTCATCCAAAAATGGCGATAGCGTAAGTAGCTTACTATTTTTATTTAAACATTTTCCACCTTTTATTAAATTTATTTCTGTACTAAAAGATTGTGTTTGCGCATATCGTAGAAGCTGAGTTTCAGCGCGCTTCATGAAAGTGCACTCATCAAGTTCCCTTTTTTGAGATTTACTTATAAATTTCAGAACAGCAGACATACTTCTTAAGAGACGTATCCAAGAAGAAAACCGCATCGGATCGGGTACAGCCGCGTGTTCAGGTAAGTGATCTACTTGTAAAATATTAGTTACACATTCCAGATCACAGTCATCGACGCTAGGTATAACGGAACTCGTAGGCCATGAACTCTCCGCTTCGTACAGAAAGGTAGGTCCATTAAACCACTCACCATCCAGATGTAGACTGTCGTAGTTCTCCCGTGTGCCTCTGTCTGCAACATTTATTGAAGTAGGTACGTATCTCCATTCATTATTTTGAGTCAATTCGTCGATCTCGCCCAAGCGGTTAGCTACATAAGGTTTGTAAGACCTTTTGTTGTTGTGTATCCATTGCAACACCGTCGTGGAATCACACCAAAAGTATCGATCAGCTGTTTTTATTCGATGTGTGGACTGTAGTGTGTTTGCTAATCGTGCAGCCATTACAGCTGCTTGCAATTCCAATCTAGGTATTGTAACCGGTTTTACAGGGCTAACTCGACATTTACTCGCCACAAAACAAACTCTTATTTGTTTATTATTATCCACCCAACGCCAGTAAGCGACCGAGCACATAGCTTGTATTGACGCATCGCAAAAAATGTGAAGTTGTAAACAATTATAACACTCGCTTACTCGTCCGTCGCCGGTCGGCGCATCAGTGTGCGTAGACGCAGCTAAGTTACTGAATGAAGTGGCGTTAGTGTGACGTATCGTCGATGCATGAATCACTCGTTGATAACATCTGGGTATTCGTATACTATTTATTGATTTTAACAACTTTAACCATCTGCACCATTTTTTATGAATATCCTTCGTTATTAATTCGTCCCAATCGACGTTCGACTTCCACGTTTCCTGAAGTAATAATTTACCATTTATAGTGAACGGCGAAAGAAAACCATAAACATCGAACAGTGACATAATCACTTTTAATAACTCGCGTTTCGTAGGCCATTTTGTACCATCCATTATTTCTTTGGATATGCGTTTAAACGAGGTGACAAAACCCAGGGTGTCGGTGTCGGGATACCAAATTACCCCCAAAGCGCGCTCGCCTTCATCATCGTTATGACGCGTTCCTATCGTCACGGTAGCAGCCGTAGTGGATAGCGATTGCTTAGGCAAGTTATTCAACAAAGTCTTGCTATTACTCAGCCAGTTACGAATCTCAAAGCCCCCCTGTTTATGTATATGAATGATATCGTGCGCCAATCGAGTACATGTATTTTCATTCGGTTGACTATCTATGTAATCATCCATATAGTGCTGTTCGCGAATAGCTTGAACCGCCATGGGCTTTGACGATTTGTAACGCATTGCGTTTTTATTTTCATTTAGAATGGATACCCAATCAGATATTTTCGAAGTCGGTGCAAGACCGCATCACGGAAAAAACACTAGAGGGATTTTGATGAAATTTGGTATCATGATAGCTGATTATCCGGGTTAACATATAGGATACTTTTAACACCGGGAAAATATCTCGTATTTCAAATACCTAAACTAAATTTTAAAACGTAAGTAGAGACGAACCCGAGTGAAGCGAAGCTGAGTCGCTAGTTATTTATATAAAACAAATATACACATAATTATTACTATATATAAGTCATGTCCGCGTGGAATAGTGGCAAGAATGCTAGCCACATTCCCACTCACAATTTTATTTATTTTTGCATATCATTTTATCATTATTTTGTTCTACAGTTTTATATATTCAAATATTCTTAAATTGTGGTATACTGTAGTATGGTGACATATTTTTGAAACACATCTTTCAGTATATTCGAAAAGAAAACAAAATTAAAAAAAAACAGACAAGTAAAGTCAGGACTTGTTTCTAGTATAATATAAGAATATAGCATATTAAGTAAGTTAAAGTCGTTGATTTTTTTACTTTATCCAATTTTTATTTTCACTGGGCTGGGACTTTACAGACTAGTTAGTAGTTGTATGGGCGTGCAACTGGTTGAAGTTTTAACGAGTGTCCCTATATGGTTGTTTGGACGGATATAGAATTTTAGCGGAATCACCGTGGAAAAATGTATTTTTTGTCATTTTCTGGGGAAGACAGTATTTCAGTATGCATTTATACAGATTTAGATTAAAATTTACAATGTTTAGCTATCATAATATTTTATTATATTTCGCCCACAAAATAAGCTTTTTCAGTGTTAATACAAATGCCTATCTAGACTAGAACTACAAATTGAACCTGCCACCTTCGCAATATTAGTAAATATTAATACTTTAGATGAGTGAATAATCGTTAATTTCAATTGTTTTTGTGGAAGTGTATTTTTTTTCTAATTAACGTGATTTTTCGTATGGAGACAACGTGGACCGGATATTGATAGTAAATGAAATATTTATAATATAAAGACAAATCAAAATAAGCCCGCGAAAGTATCTGAGAAGATTTTGAAATGTCAAGATTTCGCGTAAATCTAAATAAGTATTGTCTTTCTTTAGATCATATTCCGAAATTCGATGCAATTACCTACATCTATACAGATAAATAAAATTGAAGTGTCTGTTTGTAATGTTTAAATAATAACTTTTTACTAAATGCATATGTAATTATATACGGTATTTATAAGAAAAACACAATTTTTAAAATTTTTGTCTCTGTCTGTTTGTTCCGGCTAATCTCCGAAACGGCTGGACCCGTTTCGACGGGACTTTTACTGGCAGGTAGTTAATGTTATAAGAAGTAACTTAGGCTACTTTTATTTCAGTAAAAGAATTAGGGTTCCACTCAAAAAAATTAAAACGTACCTAGGGACGAACCCGAGCGAAGCTAGGGTGAGTCGCTAGTAGTACATATATTTCTGGCAGATCCAATAAACTTACTGCAGTTAGACATCGATCGTAGGTAAAGAAAACTCTTTAGAACAGATAAATTACAAAGCAAACCTGAGTTTTCTCATTACTGCAAAAGCCTTATTAGCTCTATGCATCATTCTGTGATGCACTTTTGTGGTTAACGTTAGAGCGTAGGATTTTCAATCTTATTACATAGGAATAGGAGCTAAAATACAATTATGAATTAATGTGTGTTACTCGTTTATGTAGAGGTAAAGTAAATATTGTCCAAAAATGGGAGATTGTAACTTGATGTCTGATAAGTGATTCAAATAATATTAAATTTACGATATTATATTTTACTAGCGACTCACCCTCGCGTTGATTCCCCATTTAAACTTTCATCGCCATTTTCACCCCTTTAAGGATGATTCTCGGGATAAAAAGTTCTAAATTCTTCCCAGGGTCTCAAACTGTCTTCTTACCAAATTTCATCTAAATCGGTTTAGTAGATCCACGAGATTACCCTCTACAACATCACAAATTCACAATCTCACAAACTTTACCTCTTTATAATATTAGTATAGGTTATTTATTATGGATTTTCACAAAACTATGAATGAACCTGTTGGTCTAGTTAAAACAGCGTGAAAATTGTATTATAATTTGTTTTTAACTAAAAATTAATGGATATTATATTATTAAATTTAATCATAATTTTTTGGAAGGAGACTTTTGAGTTACCAATTCGATAAAATCGTAATGATCGAATGATGTTGGCAAAGATATTACGTAATACACCCATTTAAGGTATCTTTTTAGTTTTAAAAAAAAGCACTCATGACTGCCGACAGAAGCGAAAACTTAAAACTACAAACAAACAGTTGTTATTTTTGGATATTCAAATTAATTGTTTGATATTAAATTAAAATTTATAAATTAAAACTGTTTACATTTATCTCGTTTTGACATCTATCGGCACTCTGAGTGTTAGCGTTAACACGTCACGTGATCATGTCGATGACGACTTACATGAATTTACTCCCCATCCAAACCTGCCTATAGAAGTTTTCACTTCAAAAAGTGTAAGAATATTTTTGTTATTTGTGTCAATGTTTATGTTCCATGAATATATAATTGTTTGTACTTAGCAAATGGACAAAAATTTTTATACGAAATTCTATAACACAAATACTCGTAGTAATGTAGTACATGTATACAACACTATAGTAGTGACAGTACAACATAGGCCGGATACAATGGAATTTAATACAAAAGTTAAAAGATATTTGCGTAGGACCAAAATGATGTTTACTAAACACAAATATGTGGAATCTTACCATTTCTAAGAGACGGTGGCTATAATAACTTATGTGGGTATATTAAAATTACATTGTCTATATTACGTATACATATTGCCAAGTTAAAGGCCTTAATGTTTATGATTTTTTTAACTATTATTTAAATGCCATTATTATTTAATTATACATATATTAAACTGCCGAAGCCGAATAGTTATATAAACATTTTTTTGGAAAATTTTATTAAAATAGTCATTATTATCGATACAGAGGCCGAATCTATAGTTTTTAGAATTTTTGTCTGTCTATTTGTGTGGAAACGCATCACGAGAAAACCACTGGACAGATTTTGATGAAATTTGATATGATGATATCTGGTTATCCGGATCACCATTTAGGATACTTTTGACTGCGAGAAAATATTTCATCTTTGAGAAATCTGTACTAAACGTTAAAATTAAATAATTATTATACAAAGTGAAAAAGACAGTAAAGTTAGTAAACAACAATAGAAATTGCTAAGCAATTACTTTAATGTTAGAATACCAAAAATATGAACGATATATCAATACAATACTGAGCTAGCAGATCCATGTATAATTTAAAATAAAGACTTTTTAATAAAGAATGCTGCAACCTTGACCATACGAAGCATAAAAATACTTGGCAATGTTCCTACAAAGAGAACCAAAAAGTATGCATTTCAACGTTTCGTTTCATTGTGGCACTATGAGTAATAGCCTGTGCCGATGTGAGTGATGGCGGGAAGGCAAGATGGCGTCCGTCAAAATGGCGGCCAAGTGTAGATCATCATTTATAACTCGTACCTATAAAAATCGAGGTTTATACTCAAACATAAGTTTTTAATTTCGAAAATTATTTGAGTTGCTTTTAAGACGGTGCGGCCTTTTTTAAAATATCCATCGATATTTACGAAATGCGTCAACATATTATACAAGGTACATATTATATTTTCAATCTCTCATAAATCAATCTCTGACGAATCTGAGCTAAAGATTTTTATGATACCCTCATTTTTTATCATCTCGGTATGGAAATATTTTATTCTAGTAGATATATATTCATATAAAATTATTTTTCATTTCAGAATAAAGACAAAAAAACGGATGAAAAATATATATCTTATATGTACATTTAACACACACATGTACACATATAATTTTATACAAATTAGTAGAGAATATAGACATAAGACCTAGGCACCTAGTCCCTTTTTATGTATATTACAATTAAAACAGAAGAAAATCAAGTAAGTTATATATATATATAACTAGCGGCTCACCCTCGCTTCGCTCGGGTGCGTCCCTAGGTGCGTTTTAAATGGATATAAATAGTTAGGCAGTGTAATTTATTTAGTTTTTTTTTCTCGATGTTTTAATAGTTATTCTGCTATTGGGAGCGGAGACAAATCCAACAAATTATAGAACATAAAAATTCCCGACTTTCTCTTATGTATAAGTATAGCTTCCTAACATATTATGTATGTACCTATGTGCTTAATTTATAGAATAATATTAAACTTAAAAAAATTACAGCATCGTTATTTCTCTGAATATGAAAATAAATTTGAAAATAAAACAGATTTCAAATCTATTTTCTTATAGACTTTGTACTTTGTTCGTACAGTTTTAGTTGTCTTTTTTATGAAAATTTCGTCAAAGCTCGTTCCAGAAGAGAGAAACATTCTCTGTATAAAGCAAAAAGTGACCGCGTCTCTCTTTTGTAGAGGCTAATTTCATTTGCAATAATTTTGGACTACTCGTATTTTTTCGTTGGATAGTTGAAATAGCTTCTATTAGAGAAAATATAGAAAACATGAACTATTTTATAAAATTATTATTATGTCATTTTTGTTTGTATATATATGTATGTATGTAGGTGATAGTTACATTAATTACTAACCCAATTCTGCCTTGGTGTACTGGCTAGCATGTACGGCTGCATATTCAGAGGTCCTGGGTTCAAGCCCCAGTTCAGGCCAAGTTTAGTCATTTAGTCTTTCTGTTTAGTAAGCCTCAGTGACAGCTCGGAGTTGGGAAGTTGGCGGTATTTCATCCTCGTGTCTCGGAGGGCACGCAAAGCCGTTGGTCCTGCGCCTTAACTCTCACTGGTTGAGTCTCGTGTCGTCCCACCGGAGTATGAGAGTGACAGGAATAGAGAGTGCACTTGGGTCTGTGCGCACACTTGCACTAGCAAAATAATTTAAAAATTTTTTGCAGGTCTTACATTGCTATGTACATGTATATTTAAAATATAATATTGTGAAAATGATGGATACATAGAGTTATTTTCCAATGCTAGTGTATATGTATTAAAAAATGGCGTGTAATGCTAAGAATATTTTCTTTGAAACGATTCTTTTTGCTATATAACAAATATAATTGTGCTAATATATATTTATTTAAACCCATTAACAAGAGAATTGAATTATATCTTAATTATATTTTGTTTTTACTTTATCAATTCTTTATACTGTAGGGGATGTAGTAGCGTATTCTCAAACAACTTATTTACATACACATCGTGTATTAAACTTGCGTCTTAATCTTACCATTTGTCCCTTATATATGTGAGAGTATGTCAAACCGCAAAGGCGGGTTTTGTCTACATAATTAATTGTTGACTTGCCTGTATCTTTAGTTTCAATATACAAACTAGCGACACGCTTTGGTTTCGCTTGCTTTTTTAGGTTTCCTTATCTTAATCTGGTAAAATGGAAGCCTTATTTTTCCTCAATATTGGTTAAATTTATTTTAAGATTAGCGACTCACCCTCACTCCGCTCGATTAAATTAGATCTAATTTTTCTAGTACAACCCTAATACTTTTTAAAATAAAAGTAGTCTAAACTACTCCTAACATCAGCTATCGGCCATCGAAAGTCCGTCAAAATCGATTCAACCGTTTCGGTTTAACAACCGATTAGCCGGAACAAACAGACAGACAAAAAAAAATGTGTTTTTCTTATAAGGACGCGTAAAGATGTAATGGAAAAATAAAAAGACCGTAGCGAAGATTCGCAATAATTTTCTACTGGTCTATTCGGAAATACCATACAAAAATAAAAAAAATCTGCAGACGAAGCAATCACTTGGTAAGAAAATGTAACATTTTCAGTGTATAAGATACGCTTTACGTTTTAAACATCAATACATTAAGAGCTGTACTTTAAATTACGAAGAAATCGTCAGTCTATTACGGAGTAAATTAAAGTGGTGGTTGCTTTAGCGATGCGATCGGGTCGAGCAGCCATCTTTGCTTTCGTTTACTGCCACTTCAAAACCAAGTTATTTAATCTTTTCATTTAAATATTATAGACACAAAAGAACAACACTAGAAATTTTATTACATAAAACTAACAATTAAATATTTATTTTTAAACACTTGTATTAATTTTTTGGCTATGAATACAATTTTATAAATGCTGATAATTTTATGCACCGATTCGTATATCGCGCCAATTCGAGAAAAAAAGTAAAGTCAACTTGACAAAGACTTTTGACAGCTTGATGTAGTCACAGATTAATTATCAAATGTCAAAATAGTGGATTTGTCCTTTTAATATATTAATTTATGTAATAGTACGGTTCTACGTGATATAAAATACATTTTAGACTTAGGTTTGCACCGTCTCTAGGTATCTTATTGCCATACATCTGACCAGTTTTTTGCGAATTTAATTAAATTTATTATGATTTCTAACAGTTAGCGGAATAAAAAATATCTTAAAGCACCTTGGCGATAACATAGCTTTTTATTAGTGATAGAAATTTCAGATTCAGATTAGTAGTTTTAGAGATTACATACAAACATTACCCGATTTTTTTGTTCGGTTATACTTCGATAACTACTGAACCGATCGGAATATTACTCATACCATAAGATGCAGCGTGTTTTGGAGAAGGTTTTAGTATATGACATGTTGGTAATTAATGTACTATGCGGACGGAGCCGCAGGAGAACGCTAGTAGTGTATATATTAATTGCTCACTTTCATTTTAAATAAAGCATTTATAAATTTATAAAATGACTAGCGATTCACCCTTGCTATCATCATACCAAAATCGTGATGCGTTCCCAGATAGACAGACAGACATACAGACAGAAAATTATAAAAACTATAGATTCAGCCTCTGTATCAAAAAAATGTTTAATGTACAGATTCGACTCAGAATTTTAATATACGAGTATGTATAGATAAATGTAAAATTTCTTTAAAATATAATCGTTTCTTTATTTATAAAATCTGATTGATTTTATATAAACTTGTATATTTTTAGATTTTGTCTGTTAAAATAATGCAAATAAGCCATTCTTATTCTGTTCTCTATCCCATGGGATCGCCTTTTCTTGCCCGGGATAAAAAATACCCAAATTAATTTCGTCAAAATTCGTCAGCCAAACTCTTATTATAATTAATTAATACAGTTGTTTCGGAGATTAGCGGGTACAAATAGAGTGTTCATTTTTTTGTTATTCAAATTGAGTTTTGACTATTTGTATTCACCATATGATATTTAATATCATAGATTTGTTCATTGTATGAAATAGATACAGAATGATTTATACTAGTATTCCTCCAGTGGTCGGTATTCGACTATCAAAAATTCTAAAAACTATAGATTCGGCCTCTGTATCGATAATGATGTTTATTTCAATAAGATTTTCCAAAAAATATTTAATGTACAGAATCGGCTTAGTTACAACTTTATTATATCTATAGATGTATATACATTATAGAATTATTTATTACCTACACACCATAGTTTTGAAATGAGCATTTTTAGGATATAGACAGATTAGATATTTCAATTATACGCAGAAACATAAAAACGGATATTTTTAAAATCTTTAATAAGCGTAGAACTTATACTTAATCATCAAAACTGTCACTGTCCTAGTTCTCGTTGCTCGTTTACAGATGTTTTAGATATAAACGTGTTTATTAGTATATGAAGGCTACGTCTTGAAATATACTGTAAGATATGTAACTTAGAAGTAAGGCACGTTATTTTCTTATATAAAATTGTTATATGCTTTTTTAATATTTTCTTGAAATCTTTACTAATAATACCTACTAAATTTTTTAAATAAAACTATCTTTTCAGATGTTTTAGACGGATTTATTTTGATGTTTGGTTCCCGACGTTTCGAATGCTTTACAGCAATCATGGTTACGGGAGAGACTAAGGTTTTGAACGTCTCAAAGGTTATATGCGTAAACCACGAAAAAAAACTGAAAAGATATTTAAAATGTCAAATATTCGCGTAAATCTAAAAAAAGTATTATTCAAAAAATCTCCCTTTTTTATAAAAGAACTGCATTCCAAGGTCATTCTTCACTTACTGATAAGAGCACCCATTATTTTTAAATTAATTTAAATAAAATAAATAAATAAATTTGTTGTGACATTAACACAAACTAACATCTAGTTCCATGATGAGCTACGAGGCCTGTGTTATGGATACCAGATACTTAATCCACTACACATATGTAACTTTAAATACATACATATTATAAATATAAACACCCATGACTGGAGTACAAACATTCGTGCTCATTACACAAATGAATGCCCCCAGCGGGACTCGAACCCGCGACCGCTGGCACAGCAAGTAGGGTCGCTACAAACTGAGCCAAACGTGTCGTCAAATGTGACTATTAACTACTTCTACAAATTAAATGCATGCTAACATCATTCGCGTTCTATAAAAATAAAAAAAAGCATTCATGAGGAACACCGACATGCCGATAAAAATGAAAACTTAAAACTATAAACGGACAGTTGCTATTTGTGTTTTATCACTCACTATTAGTAAAATAACTCCTAAATATAAAATACTCATTGCATAGTAAGTAATTCTAGATATTAAAAAAAATTAGGCTAAAATAAAAATTAAACAAAAACACAATTTAAATTACGTACTGTATACACACATTTAACACACATGCTACAGATATAGTGTTAGCGTTAACACGTCACGTGACCATGTCGATGACGACTTACATGCATTTACTCCCCTATCCAGATCTACCTGTAGAAGTTTTCATTTCAAAAATATATATAACTAGCGGCTCACCCTCGCTTCGCTCGGGTTCGTCGCTAGGTTTAAATAGATATAAATAGTTATTAGCCAGCGTTAATCATATAAATCTTATTTTTTTTTCGTGATTTTTCTGGTGTTTTAATACTTATTAACCTATTCCAGACTAAGAGAAATCCAAAAATTCAAATATCATAAAAATTGTTCCACCCATTCTTGAGTTTTATGTCACGTCAGACGGGACCGCGGTCGAACGGGATAAAAAGTATCCTATGTCCGTCTCCTGGTTCTAAGGTACCTCCCCACCAATTTTCAGCCAAATCGGTTCAGCCGTTCTTGAATTATAAATAGTGTAACTAACACGACTTTCTTTTATATATATAGATATATTGTGTTTTATAAATCTACGTTGAACGGTAAATGTGTTAACCTAAAAACTCAGTGTGTGTTCCACAAAGCTAAGGATTTCTCAGAAGAATTAAGATGTCGCTTCAAAAATACACAATAGAACTTTGTAGTAAGCCAAGTCAAAGCTTCATAAAAAAAATTGATGTAAGGCTAGTAAGTATATATTTGTATATACATATATTCATCTATTAACATAAAATTTGACATTTGACATAAGTGACACGGAAATATCTAATTAGGTATCTATAGTAAATGAAGACCCTCGTTCATTCATTTTTTACTTTTTAGTGCCTGGAACACGGTTTTTTTTTAAGTTATTATTTAAACACCTCCAGGTAAATTCGCGGTCGTTAAGGGATTAATCCCTCTAACCCCACGAACGCGGACACGGCGGCGTTACAGTTAACAAAAGATTTCTTAGAAATTTAATTAATTTCTTAGTAATTTTCCTGAAGGTGTTAATAAGTATAAAGATAGGGCTACGAATTCAAAGGAATGAATCAGATTTATATTGTAGTTTGATCTTTCCTGCTGTGTTAAATAATTTTAAGTCGCGTATTCTTTAAACTAATAAAGTTATTTATTATAAATTATGGCGAATATCATATCAAATCACATTATAAAAAAAGAAGACAAGACTTTCTATCAACAAGCATGCAAAGAGTTTATCTGAGTTGTCAACCTGTTAAATCAATTGAACTTAATTTAAAAATTTAAAGCTTAAAAAGAACTTACATAATATGTAACTTATGCTAGCCTATGTTCTGAAACTTAAAAGTCAGTGGTGTTGTACCAACATCTAGTGCTCTATGACCTGCGACCGTACTCAAAAGCACGTGCCTAAGTGGGAGGAAAAACAAAAAAAAATCTTTTGATGTCTAAATGAAGTATGTCTTAAGACATGACCCATTTTTATGAAAAAACAGTACTTATTTAGTATAGCAAAAACCTTTTACTACAGCGGTTATGTGTAGCGACTGTGTAAAGTCGATTTCGAGTGTCGTGATTATTCTAAATGTTAGCTCGCTAAGCTCTTCTATACTTATATTATAAAGAACAAAGATTTTATTGCTTGTTTGTTTGGTTGAACCGAATAGACTCCGATTTAGATAAAGTTTGAATTTGAAAAGATAGTTTGAGATCCTGTGAAGAACAGGATAGTTTTTATCCCGGAAATCATCCCTTAAGGGGGCGAAAATGAGGATGAAAGTTTGTTTGCGATAACACCTAGGGACGAGCTGCGAGTTTGACATAAAGGATATATTTATATTTTTTTATTACATGGCTTGAACAAATTATTTCATTATAACTTTTTTCTGTGTTCTAGACAAAAATTTGTAGTTTTTGTAGCAAATTGTGTTTTATTTTAAAGGAGCTTTGTAGTACAATAGATTTATACAGCAAATGCTTAATTAGAATTATTTAGTTTCATTTTATACTCTGTTATTATTAGATTGAGTATTTTGATTTTAATGCAATTTGAACTATGTCATAGTGTGATACGAAAGTGGCATAAGTAATTCATTATACTGTCAAAAGGTTTCTACGGGGCAGGTCATCATAGAATTCGTGCGTGAGCCATTGGACCTCTCCAAGGGTAAGTGGGGTTGTAAGTTTGAGTGCCTCTAAAATATTTAATTATAAACCCTTTGTATTATAAACTAAGGTTAAGGGGTTATAAATAAATCTTTTCAATATCTTTTATGCTTCATAAATATTTAGTTATCTAAATAAAAAAAATACATACTTCCCAATATATACTTTCATCCCCATTTTCACCCCCTTAAGGAAGATTTCCGGGATAAAAAGTATTTTATGTCCTTCCTAGGGTCTCAAACTATCTTCTTACCAAATTTCATCTAAATCGGTTCTGTAGATCCAGAGATTACCCCCTACATCTACAACGTCACAAACTCACAAACTTTACCTCTTTAAATATTTCTTCTGTATAGCGTTGAAAGTTTTAAAACTGAGTTTAGTTCTGTTTGTTTCAATAGCAGTAGGCTAACACTACCATCTGTAGTAATAGTCGATGTAAATAATTTTTATATTACAAATATTGATAACAACGTTTATAATTCATGTGGAGTCAATATTTTGTTTTAATTTGGTTAAAGTTCCTTGGACATATCGTATACAATATTATCCTATGACCGTTTTATACACATTAACTCAAAACCTATACAGACTTTTAATCTATATAAAGGCACTTGGCCTCTATCATCATTATTAATCGTTTCCATATTCAATAATTATTACTATAATGTGGGTAGACGTGAGTTGACGGACGAAGAGAATAAAACGACGCTTCACAAATCATACACAATATAATTCACTAATTATCAATCCCTTTTTTTTAACAATTTGTTCATTAACACTTCACAATTTCGTAACAGTTTCTTAATTTCAATTACAATTCAAACACAGACACTCCACCGAACACGTAAATGTAACGAGGCGATGCGAATCGAATGACAAAAGTAATGTCCGTCTCGACTCACACGCTAATGCTCACCTATCGCCCAGGGGTTGTGTCCAAGATGGTCGAAACGTCCACTCTCAAAAATGTCAATGGCGCCGTCACGGCCGGACTGACTATAGCAACGCCCTCTTGCCTCTTTCTCACCTCCGCTGTTCTAGTATAATCTGCAAAGATAAAACATCATGTTTTTTTCCAGTACGCTCGCTCATTCCCTGACGTCAAATATAGTTACTGCGAAAAATTTTTTATGTCCTCATTTCAATGTGTGACTTTCCTTAATTTCACCTACATAGAATGGACCGGATAACTGAACCATAGGCGTCCCGTCGACTAGCCAACATTCGCAATGCTGGACATAGACCGCTACAACCCCTCAGCGTCCTCCCTTTCGACCATCTAACACATCATACCTTCCATATACGCGACCCGGTAATCTTATCCGAACAATCGACCTACATAAGCCAGTTTCCACTTGACCGATTACCGTCTCCAGGCACAACACCACAAGAACACTCTACTACAGGTCTGTCTTATACATCCGACCCCGCATGATGAGCCGTTTCTAACGCGCCAGACACTTCTCAGAACCCATTGAACTTGGCAGTATGTCACACATGAGCACATATAGTAAGAAAAATGACAGAGTAACATTAAACAAGGCTCTACTATCAAGTAAACTATACGATTTAGTTTTTCATCACGCTCATAGGCTGAGATGGTCCCCGAACTAGCGGTAAAGAGTTTTGCGGAACTAAGCAAATATAGCATTGTAATCACTATCATTCGTCAGATGGTCACCCCCTCATTCTCTTGACCGTGGATCGCCGTCTCGGCCTCGCTCCGCATTATTAATTAAGAACAGTAGCTGCTTCAACTAATCCATCTATAGCCTTCGGTACGGCACGTTAAATTTCCTGGGCATATTTTATAAGTTCTGTTTAGATCCATTCAATGTCCCCACTGACTCATACCTATCATTATCTAACACCTCGCGAAATAACAAAAGGTTCCTTTTAAACTATTCGGTTTGCAGTTTCGTTTTGAATTACGTCGCTACATTTATAAAGACGAAATCCCCTTGCATAAAATGTTTTACTGTTGCTCTAACCCGCGGTTGGAAACGTAATAGTAATCACAGTGGCAAAGTTTTTTCATGTTTGAATAGATGCATCCTGGACGAATTGCGTTTAAGTCTCAGGCGAGATTCGGGCTCTGAGATGCGGTAATATGCTAGACATTCCCAAGGACTGTTGCTCGTATTCCAAACATCAAATTCTGTTGGTGGTATATCCTGTTACTCTAGAAGACGCGTCGAGTTTAAGAGCTAGCTGTACCTCCTGGAGTTCGTCTCTCCATGTTTTATTGGTTTTCGTTTTCCTACTATTGTAAGTAAGCATTTCAAAGTGTCCTCATCACCCGCTCAACTTTGGCCGTTTGCCCTGCTAGAGCCAGTAGCCGTAAGGTGAAGCTCCATGTTATGGATCTCTGGCAGAATTGTTTGAAAGTCTGCGCTTGATATAACACCGACCCTGATCAGCAGATAATCCGTTTTGGTGCCCGACAACAGAACATACATCTTTCTAAGAAGCTCTAATGGCACTTGCCGCATCAAGTGCGGGTGTATACTCAAGTAGGACATGTTTTGTGAAAGGAATCGATTATGACTGAGAGCGTATTCTTTCCTATCACTCTTTCCACTGAGTTTTCCTCCCTGTCATGTCGATATGTTTTGTATCCCATGGTGTTGCTACTTTCGGTATTGGGTGGAGGTTGTAACCTGCTGAGGCTCCCTGAACAACACTTTGAGGGCTTTTGCAAACTATGCAAGATTTCAATTAAATTTACGAACTTGCTTAGCCATCTGTGGAAACCAATATTGGCTCTATATTTTTGTTCCAAGGGTCTTTTCAAGCTCCAAAGGTGCTTAATTTCTGTATGCACCATGCTTAAATCCAAAGTCCAGCGTCAGAGGAACCTAGGTACGACTGGCCACCAAAAAGTAGTCCTTGGTTTACGTCTAATTCTTCCTGATAAAGAATGCCTTTTTCGGACATCTGTAAGTATGCGCAAGACTAATTCTGGTTAACATCTTTGTCATTGTACTTACTGATAAGGATCTTGAATCTCTCTATCGCGTTTCTGTTCCACAGAAAGCCAACCCTTATGCAACTCTACAAAATTGAAACTATCGGCTTTACCTTTCTTGGATAAACCAGAGTCATCATTTGGAATGAGAGGGTCCTAGGGCTGGTTTCCTGAACAGTGGATTTCTTGACAAGAAGTCAGCATGTTCCCATAACTCCTTTCCCATGGTTTATGCACAATATCACAATCATACGCTTGCAAGAAAGCCCACCACCGGGGGGGGAGGGGGGGGGGGGGGGGATGAACACGCGGGGGTTTAAATCAGTTTTTTCGGATTTAGACGCGTTTAATAGAGTGTGCAGTCCTGTAAATTTAAACTGTAAAATGCCTGACCATACCAAGTAATAGGCCGAAAATTTTCTAACAGCTTCGAACAACAGCCAGCGTCTCCACTCATAAGAGTGATATCGCGATTTCTGTGTCGGTTTGTTCTGCGGCTAAAATACGAAATTAACATGAGGTGCAGCCATTCTTTCTTTTGAATTTGAGTATCGCGCCATAATCCTTCAACGAACTTGCGTCAGTGTGCAGTCTAGGTGGTGAGTCCCTATCAAAAATTGGTTAAAACCGGTTCTGTAGTAAGTATATCAACAATCTTTTTGTGAATTCCACTGGTTGGTGCTCCTGACCATTTTAATTTGGCCTTTTAATTTTTGTTTAGTGGGTACAAAGGGTTCCCCACAATACGGGTTGAAATTAGGAATAAAAAGTCTAAGTAGGACGCAAGTCCCCAGGAACTGCCTAACATGTGTAGCTGTTTTTAGGTGTGGGAAGGCGTTTGCTAAAAAAGCTTCCACTTTTGTAGGATTTTTGGAGTTACCTTTCCCGCCTTTTATTACATACCCCAGATATAATCAATTTTCCTTTTCAAGAATGGCACATTTCTTAATTATTAAAGGGGGAAAGGAAAAACGAGATCCCGCGTCAGAAAGTGCTTTTAGCGTGGGAATCTAGGCGCTCCAAGCCCTTTTTAATGTCATCCGGAGATAGCATAAGACATCGTCCATGTAGGCCCTAATGCCACGTTATCTTTTAAGGGACCTAGTGGCTTTATTAATGCACCTTTGATAAAGCAGATGCCTGCATTTCGAAGCCCGAATGGCCTTGCCAGGTACTCATACTGGCCTTCCGGGGTCACAAATGCCGTTCGTGGCTATGCTATCGGATCTACCAATATTTGTGGGTGATAACCAGACGCCTATCTAATGAGGAAAAGTAATGGGCAACCATGAAGACGATCTATTTGTTCCGTCAAATTTCTTCTTGGCAATGGTTAATGTTCGGGTCGTGTATTAGATATTGAGCTTCCGATTCAATCTACGCACATTCTATCTGTATTAATCCTTTTTTTTGACCAACAAAATCGGGCTAAGCGAAAGGAGAGTGACTTTTCTCTAAGACACCTGCATTTAAAAGAAGCTTCAACCTTCTGTCCTGACATGTCTTTTTTCCGCGGGGGCTCATCTATAGGGGCGCCTTTGCAAACAGTTTTAGTGGGTGTCCAATCGGATCTATTCGTAATACACCTGTAGCAAACACGTCGTGTCGGGAATGGCCGATCGATAAAGCAAGTCCCGCTGTATTTTTGCTTATTTTAATTAGAGCAAATTTTTTAGTATCTACCGTCTAGATCTGTATTTTAGCAAATTAAAATAGTTCGTTTTTTCAGTTACACTAATATCTTTTAACTGTAATGAAAATATAAGATGGTCCCATTTATTGATTTCGACAATGATTTTATTTTCTAATAAATCCTTATCGACCTAAAATTACGGGCTCTGCAATGGTGGCCCGTCCGGTACTATAATGAAAATAATACTGATAATGAAATACCCTTTTGTACATTGATGGAACTCAGAACTTTGTGAATTACATTTTTACATTTTCTCTACCTATTCCTTGTTAAATATACCAGAAAAAATTATTTTCAATCGCGGTGACCCGAAAACTTTTTAGAAAGGCTACATTTGTCAATAACGAACCAATCAGATCCCACTATCAAAAAGAAATGAAACGGGCTCAACCAGATGAATTTAGTTAACGTGCCTTCATCGATGATTTCGCGCTTCGCAAGAATGTTGACCTCCTTGACTATCTGTGGAGCTGCTCCCTCCTTTTCCTTTCTGGGTCATGTTGACGCGAGGTTGCCCCGACTGTCCACATACATAGCACGTAAATCACCTCGCGGCTTATCATGTCTTCCTAAAAACGATTGGCTCGGTGTCCTTTTCTACGGAACTTAGGGTCGTCGGCGCTTTTTAAACGGCAGTCAATAGCTCTATGTCCTGGCACGACCGCAAACGGTGACATGCTCCCGTAAAGTCGTACCTTCATTAAAACGAGTCCTTTTAACTTCAATTTCTTGGCCTGTCGTTACCATCATGCCTCCGCTTTAATGATATTCCATTTAGAATGACGAAAGAGTTGAGATCGATTGCCCATGTGTATGAGAATGAAGCTTCCCTACGAATAATGACATCCTTGTTTGACTCAACACTGGACGCTACAAATCCTGTGATTATGTTCTTTCAGCCATCTTCACGTTACGGGGAATGCGTTCCGATAATGGCTCCATAGTCCGTATCGTAATCGCCGTCCACCACTCACATGCCGATTCTTTTAGGCGCTATTTTGAAATCGAAGCACTTCATCGAAATAATCCTGTGGGTAAACATAGGCTTAGGCGGAACTTGTTCCCAATAGAATTTTCTTTTAATTTGCAACCATGTTAGTTTGATATGGTTGTAGTTTTGGTGAGACAAGAAGCGGCCTCGTCCCTTAAGAAGGGCATGTTTAGTAAGCCAATAATAGTAATTCCGCACCTTCTAATTTCATTGCTTATCAACATGATTTTCGGTCACTTTGACACCAACCTTCCTATGTCCGCATCCACACAGATCAGGGTCAAACTGAATCAATTTGTATCGGAGGATTTACTCGTAGGTTGCGCATGGGTAGCCGCTAATAATCTTCGTTAGTAACATTTGCCATAATTCTGTAAGAAAGCTGGGTTTCCCTGCGATGGACGTGCGACGCTTTATTACTTTGCATATTCCTCTTAGGAATCTTTGGCCCTGCAAAGCCCACTTCTGATTAAAGTGCACTTTGGCCTCTATCATCATTATTTAATCGTTTCATATTCAATAATTACTACTATACATGTGGGTAGACGTGCGTTTTGACGGAACGAAGAGAATAAAACGACGCTTCACAAATCATAACACAATATAGCACTAATTATAATCCCTTTTTACAATTGTTCATTAAACAACTTCACACTTCTTACAGTTCTTAATTATTTCCAATTAAAAATTCAACACAGACACTCCACCGAACACGTAATGTAACCGATGCGATGGCAAGAATCGAATGACAAAAGTAATGTCCGTCTCGACTCACACGCTAATGCTCACTAGCGCCCGGGGTTGTGTCAGAGTGTCGAAACGTCACTCTCAAAAATGTCAATGCGCCGTCATATACGAATATTATAAACACTTTGTTTGTTTGTTTGTTTGTTTGTTTGTTTGTTTGTTTGTTTGTTTGTTTGTTTGTTTGTTTGTTTGTTTGTTTGTTTGTTTGTTTGTTTGGTTTTGTTTGTTTTGGTTTTGTTTGTTTTGTTTGTTTTGTTTGTTTTGTTGTTTGTTTGTTTTTTGTATGTTTGTATGTCTGTCCCTGTTTTGTTTGTTTGTTTGTGTTGGTTTTTGTTTTGTTTGGTTTGTTTCTTTGTTTGTTTCTTGTGTTTGTATTTCTGTCTGTTTGTTTGTTTGTTTTGTTTGTTGTGGGGGTGTTTTTTTTGTTTGTTTGTTTGTTTGTGTTGGTTTGTTTCTTTGTTTGTTTCTTTGTTTGTTTCTTTGTTTGTTTCTTTGTTTGTATGTCTATTTGTTTGTTTGTTTTTTTGTTTGTATCTTTATTTATTTGTTTGTTTGAACGCATTATTTTCAGGAACTATTAATCCGATTAGAAAAATTTTTTTTGCATTAGATAGCCTGTTTATTGAGGAAGGCTATATGATACATAATCATATATTATAATATATATAGTCCATCTATTCCATACTTACCGTTAAACCTAAGGACAAACCAGAGCAAAGCGGGGGTGAATCGCTTGTCTTGTTATATGGTACTAGCCATGAGATAAAAAGTGCCCTCTTCTTAACGGAAATATTTTTGTGTTATATTTTCTCTAAAATCGCAAAAATATACTCAGATTTATATCTTACTAGCATTGCCCGCGGCTCCACCCGCGTTCATATGACCAAAAACCAAATTCTTAGGTTTTACATATTAGTATACTCTTACATTGCAGTTTTTGTATTTTTTCTCAGAAATTAGACATTTTCCCGCGGTAGAAAAGTATCCTATATGTTTTGACCCTGATAACTAGCTATCAATCATACCCAAATTTCATCAAAATCCCCCCAGTAGTTTTTCTGTGATGCGGTAACAGACAGACAGACAAAAATTCTAAAAACTATACATTCGGCCTTTGTATCGATAATAATGTTTATTTCGATAACATTTTCCAAAAAATATTTAATGTACAGATTCGGCTTAGTTACAATTTTTTTACATGTATAGATAATATAAAATGAGCAATTCTTGTATAAATTAATTCACTTTTCGAAAGACGCCAAGCGAAGCTTGGTCGCATAATAACTGAAGAAGTAAAACTGAGTACAGTATACATATGTTGAATGACAGTAAGCAATGAAACCTAGAGTTTCTTAATGATACCAAGGTATCATTAAGAAACTCTAGGTTGCTTTGTATGGGCTGGCACCGATTTCGAAAATATTTGATTAGGTATGTATTTAATAGGTAGGCTTTAATTACTTAGCCAAAGCACACCGACTTCGAAAATATTTGATTAGGTATGTATAGTAAACGAAACCTACCAATCAGTTATTTTTTACTTTTTAGTGCTTTTGTTTGAAGTCGGTTTTTATTTTTTTGTTAAAAAGTTTTTATTTTTTCCTTTTTAGTGTTGACAGTAGTAGCAAAGTAAGGATTCTAACGTGTTAGGCTTGTCAAATCAAACAAAATAAGCCCAAACTCAAAATATCTACTATTAGCCATTGAAGAGTTCCACCTATCCACCTTCTGGCCTTGCCATCAGATCAGGTCAACAACACCGAACCACTGTACTATCAACGGAAATAGAAATACTTGCAAAGTTTCAAGTCAATATGACAATTAGAAGTAGGTTAAATTCATCATTAGTTGTTTTTCCACCCTTTTAGGGGTGGTATTTTTTTTTGAAATTTAAATGGGACCAATCTGGAAGTATACCCTTTCAAACAAAACAAAAATTGTCCAAATCGGTTAATAAATGACGGAGTTCTGAGGTAACAAACATAAAAAAAAAAAACATACAGTCGAATTGAGAACCTCCTCCTTTTTGAAGTCGGTTGAAAATGTTAAATAACTTTTAAACTTGATAAAAATCTTATAAATAAAATTAGCCTTATATTTATCCTACTCCTGATACTCTATGTTCATCTCATTCTCTCGTAGGTTACTTTTCTGAAGTTTCACTTTTACCATGTGTGAATTGCACACACATACACACACATTTTTTGTACTATATTATACTAGTGCTTTACAATGGCATGTAACCCAGTAGTAACGCGATGCCTCAGAAAACCAAGTGAAACATGTTCAACCCCAGGTAGACACTTTGCAATATGGAAATAGAAAATTTACGAACACGACGGAAAAAAATCCCACTTTCTAATTCCTTGCTGATATAAAGAAGTTCTTAATAGTTAAGCACTAGACCAACGAGGCAGTTCGTTTTTTTTCTAATATTACTAATATTTGGATAGGCCTTGTTATTTTTTTTGGTGGGCTAACGAAATAACTTTACAGACACACTATTAAATGGCAGTTTATATTGATTTAGACATTATTTATGTATATTATGCTTTAGCCTGTAAGTTAAATATTTCGGTTTAAATCTATTAGTAAACGTATAAAAAAGCTCGTACTATCCATTGGTAGTAATATTTTTATGTACTCCACCTGTATTCAAATAAAAATTTAATAACTATTTTTTTAAATACTCTCTAAGATTTGTGCGAATATTTGTCATTTTAAATAATACTATCTTTTCGGATTTTTTCACTTTGTTACGTCTTAAGACTTAAAAATCAAAATATATATTATTCAAATAGAGTTTTAATTTAGTCTCTCTCTAGAACATGATTGCTGTAAGGCATTCGAAATCACGGCTCTAACGATTTTGATCAAAATTGGTATTTAAATAAGGTATTGTTTTTCTTATGCTTGCTTATGCTTCATCTTTATATCTTTTTCAATAAACACGATAAAAAAAAGCCGAGTAAAGCTCGATCGTTCAGGCTCTATAAATATAATGTGTAAAGAAAACCCGAAAATCCTTCCAAGGCTGTAGGACTGTATAGAAGTAAAAAACCTTAAAAACATCCAGTAAAAAAAACTATTAAGAAAAATATTCCACTAACGTTATGACCTACTCTCGCAGTATGTCAACAGCCTTCAAAAAAGTGTATTATTATATGGGACTGGAACTTGCAAAATATATAATGAAGTCGCAAACTTCAAATGAAGTCTAAGCCCCGTCGCGTCTGAAGTTTCAGAGGACAAACAAGAACGCGTGTTTTATCTGAGCCTCGCAAACTGGTCAAAGTGTAGTCTCATTAAAACTTGGTCGACAAATTGATGAAAGTCGAGGCAAATATGTTCGGGGAACTTCACATTGAATTCGAACTCGATTGTTGGCAATCATTTTAAGATTAATTTGTTTTAAATTATGTTTAAAAACGAAACGTTTTGAAATGTTAAAAATAACTTGTTGATTTGTTTGTAAAAATATGTCTTTCTATATCTATACTAATTTTATAAAGAGGAAAGATTTTGTTTGTTTGTTTGTTTGTTTGTTTGTTTGTTTGTTTGTTTGTTTGTTTGTTTGTTTGTTTGTACCGAATAAACTCCGAAACTACTAAAGTGATTTAAATAAAATTTAATATGAAGACAGGTTGAGAGTCTGGTAAGGACATGGGATACTTTTTATTCCGGAAATCATCCCTTAAGGTGGTGAAAATAGGGATAAAAGTGGATATTATTAATGAACATGAACATATCCTAAATTAAATAATGTTTTTTCAAAGAAACAGTTCTATCAATTATTTTATAAAGAAAATGGTATATTTAATAATAATATACGGATATTTCTTGAAATTTTAGCTCTTGAAACCCTTGAGGTTAACATATTCTTAAAAAATATATCATGAAATGAAATCACAATAAACTAATGAACTAAACGATTTAACAAAACATAATAATATATAAATGCCATAATGTATTCATTTATCCTTATTTAAGCTATAACGGATAGGATGATTTTTTATATGGCTAATTTATGAGCCATAATAAATAATATATTATCATGCAATTATTTAAAGTACATACTTTCAGTGAAATATACTCTGTTATAAAAAATACTTAAAATTATTAATTTAATGAAAAAAAAACAGGTTATCTGAAAGCGGTCTTATATCTGATCAAATCATCAAAGTTACCTGATACGATAGCAAACTTCGTGACGGATGAAGTTCGTAATTAAGGCGTCATTATCTCAAGGAGGTAATGGGATATTGATATAGGAAATTAATGGAATCCATATTAACATTATTTGGGGTTTTAATATCATAATATTACAGTAGTCTCTGCTCGCGGCTCCGCTTGCGTTGGCGGTGCGGGCTTAAAACAGCATATATGGTGTTTAGATTTATGCAAGCATATTTTATTATAAAATACCTTTAGAAATAACTTCATTATGTCGCTTTTTGGCTGTCAGTGAGCGCGCGCATCGTAAAAATTTAAGTCTTATAATTTTTTCTAAGCGTGCCAAAAGTATAACTTCAAAAATCGCCATAGTTAGTCACAATATAGGCATACAATTCTCAAATTATATTATATTCTTTTATAAATATAATAAATATTTTATTCCTTAACTTTTTCGTTCGCTAAGATATACATAAATAATAAATATCATACATAACTTGAAAAGGGTTGGACTGATTCGTTTTATTTTTTAATGGCTATAAGAGTTCGAATAAAAAACTTGAAATTTTGAAAAAGCTCAAACAGCTTTACGATACGAAAGTTTCTACAATACCAATCAGCAATATAAATATTTTACTTACTTTTTCTACTGGTTTTACTTCTAAAATTAAAACGAATAGCACGTCACCCAATATCTACTAAATTGTATCAAAGCTATATAGAGTGTACTAAAACACACCATCCTCTTTTTGAAGGAATCGGATAAAAGCATATTACATAGCACTCTATTATGATAAGTCAAATAGAGCTGTTAAATGCTTAGTAATAATATAACTTTCTGTTGGTAACTGGGAAACTTTTAATCAAGTAGTGGAACGTTAACGATTACCGCGTTTTGAATATGGGCTGTGTTGCAAAGCGTCCATTTAAGGGGTAGCTGTACGAATTATATATTTTTTATTTTATTTATTTTGTACTGTGTTGCTTCCCTGTACAAACTTTCATCCACATTTTCACCACCTTTAGGGATGATTTCCGGGATAAAAACTGTTTTAAATCCTTTTCAGGCTCTCAAACTATCTTCTTACCAAATTTCATCTAAATTGGTTTACTACTTTCGGAGTTTATTCGTTACAAACAAACAAATCTTTTCTCTTTATAATATTAGTATAGACTAGTGATTTGCCCTTTCTTCGTTTGGGTGCATCCCTATGTACCTGACGGTAGCTTATATTATGTTAATATTCTGACTAGCATTTGCTCATGGTTTTACACGCATTTTTATGCGGACTTGATTAGTGAAAGTAGGTAAAGCAACAATATTCTTTAAAAAAAAATCCATGAGTTCCAATGGAATAAATGTTTGAATTTCATAGCTTACTAGTGACTTATTTTGCTTCGATTGGGTCTACTTAGTCCGCTTTACTTATTTGGCCTTATGTGCTTTTTGTAGTATAGTCTCTATTTGCATCTCTCTAATCTCTATTTGAAGTTTGAAATTCATTTGTGTACCACATCCAAATCTGTGCAGCTGTTTCACCATAAAGGAGTAACATATTTATGCACATACATACAAAACTTATAATTTTAATAAAATTATATTTTCAGTTTAGTTTTTCTAACGTTATTCAATTAATACATAGCGCGGGCAAAGTCACCTGAATAAGCTTCTGGTTTATATGATCTCAATCTCAAAGACAAAAATTAATGCTTTATAGAACAACCAGAGAGTCACCCTCACTCCTTACGATAAGAAAAATGAATTGAATTTATTAATGAAACTCTATTTTTTATTTATTTTACTCCATATTTTGTTATAGGTTTTTATTAATTATGAATTCAAATATTAACATAGATGTTTCACATCTGCCGGGCATCCTGTGACGGCCAACTTTTTTTCTAATCACGCGAGCAAAGCTTTGCGTGAAAGCAAGTTGCCAGTAAGCATCTAAATAGCAAAATAAAATTTCTTTTGTTTGAAACTAAATCAAAGTTTTTCAATAAAATAGAAACAGCCATATTATAATCGGGCATCTTTTTCGCCGTATAAGTTACTCTTCATAACTTTTAATAAAACCGTAAACGCTAACAATCTTTGTTCTGAATACGATAGTTTACCGAACTTTAATTTAAGGGGCAGTTTGATTTTATTTCAATTAAATTAAATAATATACTTCAGTAATACGATGATATGACGTAGACAATATGTCATACACGAAAACAAATTAATACACCTACAATTAAAATATTAGGAGAAATAGGTATTTTTTTTAAAGAAAAGTGAGAATTCTATACTTTCTTAATACTTTCTTAGATTTACGCGAATATTTGACATTTTAAATAAAACTATCTTTTCGGATTATTTCGCGGATTTATTTAGATTTTTGGTTCCCGACGTTTCGAATGCTTTACAGCAATCATGGTCTTAATTAAAATTCTATACAATATTTAAAATTCTATATAATACTTGTTTTTGGCTTCATTTGCGTGGAGAGTGGGGCGAGTATCAAAGGTAGCATATGTCCGTCTCCAGGATGCACTCTATGTCCTTGCCAAATTTTATCGAAATCTGTTCAGCGGATTAAGCATGAAAAAGTAACACCAAGACTTACTTTTACATTTATTATTAGTGTAGATTAGTAGTCCTTTACCCACAACGCATGGTTCTAAAATAAATAATAATATAATACGTTGGGACATTAACCCACAGCACCATCTAGTTCTATGGTAAGCTACGAGGCTTGTGTTATTGATACCAGATAGTTGATACACTACACATATATAACTTTAAATACATACATATTATAAATATGCAATAATAGAAATCGTTCATTCACTTAAAAACGAATATATGCGTGAGTAATTTGATCAAAGCGAATTAAAATAGAAATAGAATTAATTGAATATAATATTTCATATTAAAATATCAAATTAGTTCATGTTTTAATTTAATTTTATTTATTAAAATATCTATGTTCACCTAATTATATGTATATATATACATATATATATACATATATACATATATACCTATGTTATATATATATATATATATATATACATATATATATACATATAGTTATATATATATATATATATATATATATATATATATATATATTAGGAAATACCATCGAGAATTACATAGAAATTTTCACTTAACTTGGAGACTGCAATATAAAAATGAAAACATTTTTCAACATGTAGAGGTGTAATATTCTAAGAAAGGAAATTTCAAAGGAAAATAATCTTCGCGACACACAATACTATTAAATTCCAACGTTCAAGGTATTTACTGTACGATGTTAGCAATTTTACATTACAATGGAAATATTTCATTTATGTCGACTTTGGTGTGGGAACGGCATATTTACTGTGCAAGAGATTATGAGTTTGATTCCTGATGAGGTAGAGGACACGTTTGGCTCAGTTTGTAGTGACCCTATTTGCTGTGCCAGCGGTCGCGGGTTCAAGTCCCGCTGGGGGTATTCATTTGTATGATCAGCACGAATGTTTAAACTCCAGTCATGGGTGTTTATATTTATAATATGTATGTATTTAAAGTTATATATGTGTAGTGTATCAACTATCTGATATCCATAACACAAGCATGTAAGTTTGAGTAATCTCGTGGGAACAAATAAATGTTCCGGGCTTAAAAGAACAACATTTTTCTAAGAGTTCAGCGAATATTAGACATTAAAAGCATTTATTTTTTAT
This sequence comes from Brenthis daphne, assembly GCA_947093115.1. Taxonomy (NCBI): domain Eukaryota; kingdom Metazoa; phylum Arthropoda; class Insecta; order Lepidoptera; family Nymphalidae; genus Brenthis; species Brenthis daphne. The sequence goes on along the minus strand of OX352475.1, from coordinate 15,072,193 downwards.
TTTTTCCTGGTTTTTATTTTTTTTTACGTTGTTTCATATGTTTAATAGCAAAAATGGACAAGTTTCAGACATCATAGTTAACAGAAAAAAATACACAAGAATAACCGGGTTAAAAACATAACTTAGATCGATCGACCCGTTATTTTGCGAAATCACTTTCACTTTATAATTCCGCTGGAATCAAACTCATGACTTGATACTGAAATATGTAGATAACATCACGAAAATTAAATGTAACATCTTATTACCGTCATGCTGAATGGTAATCGAAATCTATACATACTCGTATGATAAAATTGTAACTAAGTCGAATCTGTACATAAAATTTTTTTGGAAAATATTATTGAACATAGATATTATTATCGATACAGAGGCCGAATCTATAATTTTTAGAATTTTTGTCTGTCTGTCTGTCTGTTACCGCATTACAGAAAAACCACTGGAGGGATTTTGATGTAATTTGGTATGATGAAAGCTGGTTATCCGGGTCAACATATAGGATACTTTTTACAATGGGAAAATATCTCATCTCTGAGAAATCGATACTAAACGTTAAAACGTAAGTAGGGACGAGCCCGAGCGAAGTGAGGGTGAGTCGCTAGTAAATAAATAATTTCGCAGCATCTTCTTACAAAATTGTTCCAAAATCCATATTTCTATTGATTTTATGTATAATAAATTCTTTTATGTATAAGATCCGTAACTTTGAAGGTCTCGAATAAGTATGAACTCATATTATCGATGTGCAGTGTATCGTTAAACATCTGTGAAAGGGCTTATAGGAGTTACATTTTCCATTATTCATAAAAAGTTCTTGTTAATAGAAAGCTTCAAAGGAATAAAAACAAAGTAGCTTATCATGTATTCTAGACTATGCTCTAAAACTCTGATATTTTTACTGAAAAATATATGAAATATTTTTATTTTTATATATAATAAAATAGTGAATAAAACCCAACTTTCAGGCACTAAAATGTAAAAAAATAACTAAACAGAGGTTTTCATTTAGAATAGATACCTAATCAGATATTTTCGAAGTTCCTGCCTATATAAAGGTAAGACTATATATTATTATATATGAGCTATATTATTGTATAGTTTTATTAAAATCCATTCAGTAGTTTTTGCGTGAAAGAGTAACAAACATCCATACATCTATACACCTAGACATCCATACATCCTCACAAGCTTTCGCATTTATAATATTAGTAGGAAGATCAGTTGGAATATTAGTAAATGGTTTTAAAATAAGTGAGTTTTGCTGGTGATTTGTAAAGCTTAAAATAAAATTATCAAAGTGTTTCTCCGCAACACAGTTAAAGTTTAACCAGTTCATTAAAACTTAGCGTGCAGCTGAGAGCTCTGTGATATCGGCGGTGTGCTGTTACATTAATTTACAGCTTTTTATTTATAACAAATAATATTTAATGACCCACGTGTATTTAGCTTGGATTTACTCCAGTTAATCGATAAAATGAGTCTCTGCAAAAATCTAATTATTAATATTTAAGCGTACAATTATTATTTTTATTTATTTATGTACAATAAAATATGTTTTATAAAAATTAAATAAAATTATGTAAACAAAGCATCTCTTTAAGAGATTTCTACCAGAAACATTACAGATGTGAGTAAATTAGTTAATATAGTCGATTTGGTATATTAAAAACTTTAGATGGTATAAACTTAATATTATTTTTATTTATTTATTTATAATATATATGTATAATGTACATATACTTACATACACACATACTTAACTACAATATTTTTAACTATTGTGGTACGTGAATGAAGCAGTAGTAGCCCAGTGGTAACGTGCACACTTGGATAACTTAACGAAAACGGGCTCAAATTGCAGTACCGTACCTCTGGCATTCCCATATGCGAATCAGTTCTAACAAGTTTATAACTTGCTTATACACTAAAAGACATCGAAAGGAACAAATAATAAGAGTTTTTTTTAATTATTGATGATGATTACTATCCCGTAAAGCCGAAGAATTGCGGATAGAATATGCTGATGGGATAATTTTAAATTAACTTTTAATTTTGTAATCCCATTATATTTAGTTTTTTATTACGGGATAGTTTCCGCGTGATAAAAAATAAATGTTTCTCTGTAAATTTGATTAAATACTATGAAAAATACTAATAAACTTAAATTTTGCTAGTTTTCGCCCAGTAGCCAAAATTCAACCATGATCATTTTTTCTTTTTTTTCATTTTTAATTTTACTAAACAAAAAAAATCTGTTGACAACAAGAACAGAGCAAAAAAAGGTACTGAAGTGTTTTATCTTTGCCTATTTATATACTCGTATAGATACTATTATTTGATGCCATATGTTTTACATGAAATGCAACAACAAAGCAAGAAAACTTTCTTTTCGCGAGTTCAAAGTAGACCAGTGGTGTATTTGTCACGTCGCAGTACAAATTTTTCAAAGTTGCACGTATTTAATTCAAAATATATGACAGAGCGATCGGTTCCGATTGTAAAGTTGGCTTCTATGGATAAACATTATTGGACCAATAAAGGAGAGTTTATCTAAGTTTGAGATTGGCCGTCAGTTGGCGTATTACGTGTTTCAAAATTAATCTTTTAACTGCAACTTTATAAACATATTTTAAAACTAGCGACTCACATTCATTCCGCTCGGGTTCGTCCCTATTTACATATCACGTGTTAACGTGTTAAAATTTCTCAGAGATGAGATATTTTCCCGCAGTAAAAATAAATAATATACAAATTTGACTCGGTCAGAATTTTATTATATGTACAGATTATAATAAATAATAATTATAATTTTATAAATTTAAATAACTATAAAAATATAAATATTATAATTTTTCGTTTCAAAAACTTAAAACAATTTCATGCAGTGTTGTTTTAAAAAGATTTGCAAATATCCGACTATCGGAAAGCTTAAAATAAAAGTTGCGATGCTATCTCTGGAACGAGCTAATAAGCATGAAGTTAAGTTAAATTGGTTTTTGACTTAAAATTCCGTAGGTAAATAAAAAAATTAGTGGTAAAAGAGAGAAAAATATTTTTAAAACAAATTGTTTTATACTCAAAATACAGTGGTGCCCAGCAGTGGGACGTTAAAAAGAGCTAAATACGAAATACACATATAATGTATATAGGTTTTTTGACGACACGTTTGGCTCAGTTTGTAGTGACCCTACTTGCTGCGCAAGCGGTCGCGGGTTCGAGTCCCGCCGGGGGCATTCATTTGTGTGCTGAGCACGAATATTTGTACTCCAGTCATGGGTGTTTATATTTATAATATGTATGTATTAAAAAGTTATATATGTATAATGAATCTACTATCTGGTATCCATAACTCAAGCCTCGTAGCTTACCATGGAACTAGATGGTGTTGTGTGTTAATGCCCTGACAATATTTATTTAATGTATATGTTGCAGTTAGAACTCTTTCGTGGTCAGAACTGTTTTTAACTTACAAAAACAGTAAAAGAACTGTTTTTACTCTCATACCGTTAAAACTCTAAAAAAGTTAAGGAGGTAAGTAAATTGAAGAATGAAACGCCAAAAGAATCCCCCTCGATGTATGTCCATCTTGTTGTTGTGGGGGGTCTCATTACTCACGTTTGGCAATCCAGCAGCGCGTGAAGCCAAAAATCACTGGGAGGTGGCCCATTTCGTTGGGTGGTTACCATGCGGTTTGTCATAGTACTTCTGTGATAGTTGAGTGGACCGTGGAAGCAATTCCTTGGTTGTTGTGGTCTGCTTTGGCAGACTGAGGTTTGCTTGAGGTGCGTAAGTGATCCTGCGATACGTCAAAATAATATTAAACAATTTTTATTTATTAAAAGGGATTTTGACTAACGCTCTTGATCAATATCAGTCTAAAGTGATATTAAACAATATATTCTAGTTAAAACTAGATTTTGTCAGTCAAAAGTAGATTTGACTAGAAAAAAGTTTTGACTGTAACATATTATATGTATGTTATCTTGATATCTACACTATTTCCACGGAACCCTAATATGCAACGATAACACCCGATAGGTAGCCATTACACAAATGAGAAGTAATTTGCTCCGTAATGAAGACAATAACTATTAAGATTACGCTGCTTTGTATATTTCAGTTTTTCCAGCAATATTAACTTTTTGTTTGAAAAAGGTTTTTTTTTGGAAACACTATAATGGCTTGCTGTTTCAACCCTTTTTTTAAAAAAATAACTTTCCTTTATAGTAATCTAGTAACCAGCTTTCGCTTCGCTTTCGGCGTTCTTAAGTATTTATTATTTTAGGATTTTAGTGATTTTATTTTCTTTTAAATTAAACCACGTTTCCTTTTTTTTATTTAGATTTTTTGTTCCCAACGTTTCGAATGATTTTTAGCAACCATGGTCATGAGAGAGACCGAAAAAAAATCCGAAAAGATAGTTTTCTTTAAAATGCCAAATATTCGCGTAAATCAAAGAAAATATTATATAGCGCGAATATATATCTTTATTTATTACTGGAAAATATTTTTTAATATTCCAGCTACTCTTCACACTATGCAGGTGGGTATGTGATGTGATGAAATTCAATGGTTAGAAAATACCATAACAATTAATAAAACTTAGTGTATCTTTATGGGACGTCCTTCGCCTTGCAATTCAGACAAATGTCATCGCCAAAATGCCCTAGACTATGAATCATCCTTTTCAATGCTCACTTCAATACATTTTTTCAAACACTTCATTTTTTCTTGTTAATAGCGTTAAAATTTGCCTGTTATGACCTGATCACTTGACCAATGTCTTGTTTTAAAATTTCGTAAGCAAATATGTATATAATATCATTTCGTCTTAGCCCACTATTTCGGTTTAACTCCTTATAGATGCCAACGTTAGTCTCTCAGAGGTTCCTTTGAGTAATTAATACGCTTGTAAAGTAAATATCATTAGGTGAAGTCTGGTCAGATTAAACGGGATATTACTCTGAATACTGTCTGTTACACTACTTGTATGTATTCAGTACTTTTTAACGTCCCGCTGCTGGGCACGGGCCTCCATGCAATGCGTGGGGGATCTGGTCCTAGTTTACCACACTTGCCAAGTGTGGGTTGGCGGGCTTCACATGTCTTTCATCATGCGTATCTATGCAGGTTTCCTCACGATATTTTCCTTCAACGTAAGATAGGCGGTAATCGTGTTGGAAAAGATTCGCACATAAAAATATCAGAGGTGCAAGACCCGCGATTTGAACCAGCTTCATTTGGTTTCCCAAGCGGTCGCGCTATCACTGGGCTCCCACTGCCTCTGTGCTCTCTTACACTACACATTTCACAGGAATCAAATTTGTGACTTACGATATAAGAACTGAATTTACTAGCCATGCTACCACTGAGCCTATCAATATACTATATTTTATTAAATGGTACTGCTTACCAGTGGCGAAGAGTGAAATGTTAGCAGAGGTAAGCCTTTCCAAAAATATTCAATTTTTAAAAACGTATTAATGCAGATAATGCAATGTTAGAAATTGCCATCTAATTTTTAGTTAAATTTTATGCATAATAATAATAATATGTTGGGACATTAATACACAACACAATCGAGTTCCATGGTAAGCTACGAAGCTTGTGTTATAGACACCGGATAGTTGATACACTATACATATGTAGCCTAACTTATCTTACAGCCTACACATATATAACTTAAATACATACATATTATAAATATGAACATCTATGACTGGAGTACAAAGATTCGGGCTTATCACACAAATTAATATCTCCAGCGGGACTCGAACACGCGGCCGCTGGCACACCAAGTACGGTCACTACAAACTGAGCCAAACATGTCGTCATAATAATTATTTTTTTTAAGTTATTAAATCAAACAGTGTAGTATACCGAAATAATAATGGTAAATTTTTAAGTAAAGATTAAGCTTAGGTTTTAATACTGAAATAAATCGGTTAATTCCAGAAACGTACATGTATTCTTCTACTAACCAATTTACAATTAGCAAAGATTTGCCAAAAATAAATACCTATGCATAAACTCATTTTAACCGATTAATTTTCCATCATGGAACCTAAATTTAACCGGTTAAAGAAAATAACCGAAACCTTAAACCGAAAAGCCTTTCAGTTTGGATTTTAATACCTAAAACCGGTTTTAAAATTGAACGGTTTTCCGAGCCCTGGCTTCTAGTATCTAGTGACATATGGATACTTTTATTAAAATGCACGATGTTTTTCCCGGCCAGTGCATTAAAAATATCATATCAAATTGTATTAAAATTTATGTAAAAATAAATATTTTATGTAAATTGCCATTCTGTGGGAGAAAATAATTTCCTTAAGAAATTGATAATAATCATACCATCAATCAATGATCAATCATTTGACGACACGTTTGACTCAGTTTGTAGTGACCGTACTTGCTGTGCCAGCGGTCGCGGGCTCGAGTCCCGCTGGAGGCATTCATTTGTGTGATGAGCGCGAATGTTTGTACTACAGTCATGGGTGTTTATATGTACATATAATATGTATGTATTTAAAGTTATATATGTGTAGTGTATCAACTATCTGGTATCCATAACACACTCCTCGTAGCTTACCATGGAACTGGATGGTGCTGTGTGTTAATGTCCCAACATATTTAAAAAAATCATACCAAACTACTACTACATACTAGTTGCATACTAATGAAACCAAATCGTAAATTCGCTTTTGAAAAAAAAATTCTTTAATTATAAACAACTAGCATTGCCCGCGGCTCCGCCCGCGTTCAGATGACCAAAAACCAAATTTTTAGGTTTTACATGTTAGTATACTCTTACATTGCAGTTTTTGTATTTTTTCTCAGAAATGAGACATTTTCCCGCTGTAAAAAGTATCCTATATGTTGACCCGGATAACGAGCTATCACCATACCAAATTTCATCAAAATCTCTCCAGTGGTTTTTATGTGATGCGGTAATAGACAGACACGGACAAAAATTCTAAAAACTATAGATTCGGCTTCTGTATCGATAATAATATTTATTTCAATAAGATTTTCCAAAAAATATTTAATGTACACATTCGGCTTGGTTACAATTTTGTTATATGTATAGATTTATGCACGCATTTTTAGACATTTTTACTTAAAAGATATACAGACAAAAGTGAAACTTCAAGAAGTAACAAGTTTTTAATTAAAATGAGTTTTATTTTTCTAACCTTATTTAATTTTAAAACATCATCCAAAGGTTTAAAAAGAAAACTGTTAGTTAAAAGTGATGATTAACATATTTTATATGGAAACCCCAATAAGAGATTATAAGATTTACAAAACACCCTGAATTTAAATTTAAATACCACACAAGTGAGAAGGGTGTAAGCTTGTATGACTAAGTGAAATTAGGATATAGGTGCTACATATCATGTTTGTGTTTGTTCGCATTAAGTAGACAGAATACCACAAAAATATTCACGTTATTTTATTTTATTGACCCTTTGGCGTAGTGACTGCTGATTCAGTATCTGTTTCTATTACGAAGATCGCAGATTTGCCCATTCGATAAAAAAATGGTGTTTGGTTTGGAATATGACTAAACGGATGCGTGCGTCCCTGGATGCCTTTTGTGATTTGATATATAAAAACTTCAACTTTTTCTAAATATTATATCCCGAGTACTTGCAGATGTACTTAATGCGATACTCTCATACTCCGGTGGTACAATAACTTGACACGGCTGATAAGAGATCAGGCGCAAGATTGTCGATTTTACGTACTCTCCAAGGCATGTAAAACATCTCCAACATCGAAACTCCAAGTAGTTAACGAAAATATCTAGAAAGAAGAAAACTTATCCCAACTCGAACTGAACCCATGACCTTCGAATCTGCAACCGATCACGCTAGCCACTAGACCGCCGAAGTTAAAGAGCAAATATAATAATGATGCCTTATAAAGGTCGTTAGATATGTACAGTCAATATTTACATATTATAGTATTATTTTGTGTACATGACATCTGTTTATCGAATTAGTTAATTCAACAGTAATTGTTATTAATTATAGTAGAAGGTAAACACATAAACTGTTCGCCGTGGCTTTAGTTCGAGTCTTACAACATCACGTGTGTCTTTAATAATGCTTATACTCATACTAGCGTTTCAATGCAGCTCTGCTCGCGTAATTTATATACTTAAGCTCTTCTAGAAATTCTTATTTCATTCAATAATATTTGATAATAGATAACGGTGAAGAAAAACATCGTGAGGAAACCTGCATGTCTGAGAGAACCTAGCAAGTTTTCAAAAGACATCCCGCACTTGGCCAGCGTGGTGGACTATGGCCTGATCCCCCTCGTACTGAAGGGAGGCCCGTGCCCAGCAGTGGGAAGTCAAAAAGGGCTGAATACAATATTTGATACAAACAAACAAATAAACTAAGCTCAATATGTTACTAACTAATTTCCCTTTTTAACCCTTAGTATATAATTTCAAAATATCGTAGCATAAACGACAAGAGGTGTGACAAGATGTCATACTTGTTAAATAATGGATGACACTATATTGACATTGCGATTATATTATCTGTATATAAATAGGCAAAGGCAAAACAGCTCAGAACCTTTTCCTCCTCTGCTTGTCAAACGATTTTTTTTTGTTTAGTATCTATTGCCGAGCTTTAGTGTTATCAGTGATAAAATTGGAAACAGTTTTTTTATATACCTAGATAGATAAAAGCAAAACGGTTCAAAGACTCGCAGGTGTAAAAAATAAAGCCAATTCGTTTAATAGTGAAGGAAGAATAAACTAAAAAAAATCAACCCACATTCACTGCATTTCGACGATAGTGTTAGTAAATTAAAAAATACAAAATAAATTATTCACATACTATAAAATTCTAATTTGCTGTAGAAATTATGTATCAAAAATAACCTCATACTATCTTTTTTTAATATGGATACATGGAATATACATTTACTCTAAAAATATATTTTCCTTTTGTTTCTTATAGTAGAAAGAAACTTGTAAAGAAATTTTCACCTTAGCACGTGTTTTCTTTTCCTTTCAACAAAAAGCTAAAGAAACGTGGGTGCGATAAGCATTTAAATCTGCTTTTGTAAATAGTACTCCAAGAATAATACTAGAATACTGTCTTGAGAAAAGATGGCCGGTCAGTATACAGCTAACTTAGCTGTATGGCTAAATTTACTTTATTGTTAATTTTATTTTTAACTTTATTGTTAACTTTTAGTTAACATTATTGTTAAGTTTATTGTTAATATTATTGTTTACTTTATTAGGACTACTATTATTGTTGTGAAAGTTTGTATGTATGTGTATTTTTGTTACTCCTTAACTCTTGACGGGACGCACCCGAGTAAAGTACGGGTTAGACGCTAGTTTTAAATAATATTGTTACATTTTTTTTAACCTAGCTACTAGTTGTTGCACGTGACTATATTTTCATGGTGCGGATAAAAGGTACATATTCTATGATAATAGACAATACATAAATTCCAAAATGGAGAATCTATACTCTTGATTTTTTTATCGAAATATGTTCAGCTTTTTACCAGTGAAAAAGAAACAAAAAAAAGAGAATTATTTTTATTATATTAGTACGTATTTATGAATGTAATTATTACTGTATTTTTGCCTGCAATATGTAAGCTATTATAAAATTCATCTACAAAGGTTTGGAAAATATAGCTTTCTCACACAGTATCAAAATTTCGATTACTGACATTTACTTATCTATATACATATTATATAATAAAATTGTTCCAGATCGCTGTCGCCTGTCTGTACATTGAAGATATTTGAGAAAAACTATTATTGGGGATCTTTATTAATGCAATAGGACCCAAAACAATGATTTCTAGAATTTTTGTCTGTTTGTCTGTGCGTTTGTCCGCGCTAATCTCAAAAATTGCTTGACCGATTTGAGCGCAATTTTCACAAATATATTGTGGTAAGCTTCACTTAACATATAGTATTTGTTTTATTTTAATCGGTTCATAAATAAAAAAGTTGTGTCAATTTAAAGAATCACCTAGGGACGAACCCGAGGGTAGCAAGGATCATTCGCTAGTATCATAATAAAACTAAATAGTGAGTGGTAAGTATAGATAATAAATAAGGTGAGTCATATTCTATTTATTTTAACCAATTGTTAGGCAAGTTTTATTTATGTTTTTAATTTAAAACTAATTTAAAAAATTCTTCAGTTACGACGAATAGTTACTTTTATACTAATTTTGAAGTTTAGTAGTTTTAAGTTTAAAAATAATAAAACACTCTTCTATTGAATGTCAAAAACGCTACCAAAAGTACAGTTCAAACGAAAACTTGCAGTCGGACGACTGCTTGACATAATCGATGAGATAGTCAGGGCTGGTGACAGATTCTTTGAGGTAAGGTGTACCGTGTAACCCCAACTTCCAAACTCTTGGCTTTTATTGACAATTTATTGACCGTAAAACCCAATAACAATACTTGACTCGACCCGAGATTCGAATTCAAGATCACTAGACCAACAAGACATTCACAATAACAAATCTACTTTATATAAATAACTCATCTAATAAACATAAAATAACAATTCAAGTTAAAGTCTGAGCAAAACCGTAGGATAATACGATGCTTTCTCAACTCGACAGTACTTAAGCGACAGCTCGGCTATTGTATTTTTATGAAAATCACAAAGTTCTCCAACCACCGCCGTTCAGGTTTATTTTAAAACGTTTATCTTTTCCTGCCAGATGGAAGCGACTTTTGAATCTATTGCGGGCAACTAAGCACGGTGAGTACAATCCAATTTGTTTCTTAAGTTAAATATTATATTTATAATACTAAAATGTCTATACATTTGTTTTTGTGTGTTTAAATAAAACTTAAAATCTTTTACTGGCAATAATATTTTTACACCTTTAGATTACCTGTATAGGACTCGTCAAAATGAATCAAATACACCTAAAGTCAATGGTTTTATATGGTATGGTAACCTATACATAATATATAGCTGAATAGTATCATATTATAATTTATTGCCATCACTTAGACTTAAGTTTCAAATCGATAAGAGAAAATATGATATAACATACGAAGTAGTGTCTCCTGTTGGACAAACTACTTCGATTTTAACCTATGGATATCTTCAATTGACTTTAATTTATCGAATTACAAACATTTTTGAATATTATTGCGTGCGTGAATACTCAAGATACAATAAAAGTGAAACATATCGATGAAAAAATAAAATAGCGTACAATACATTAAATAGAGTAGGGTTCCCGCGAGAATATTGCTATTCTAGTTTCGGTAGATGCCTACAATTAGCTTAATTTTCGACTTTCATATTTAATTATAACCGAAGCCTTCGAAAGCGTGTTAGAAAATCATTTTAATCGATCATTCAAAACAACTTACAGTTCCATTAGGATTTCCCTATAAATATGTTGGGATATTAAGACAGAACACCATCTAGTTACATGGTAAGCTACGAGGCTTGTGTTACAAATACGAGATAGTTGATACATTACACACATATAACTTAAAATACATACATATTATTAATATAAACACCCATAACTGTAGTACAAATATTCATGCTCATCACACAAAAAAAAATGCCCCCAGCGGGAATCGAACCCGCGACCGCTGACACAGCAAGTAGGGTTATTACAAACTGAGCCAAACGTGTCGTTAATATATGAAATCTATTAAATATTACATGCCTCCACCAAATCAAGAAAACAGAGCTTAGTAAAATTTTATTGATACAAACCGTAAATTTAGTTCAATAAAATCATCTGTTAAGAGATATTCTATAATGGGGCAGAAATGAAGTAACTTACAATATATATGATAGTAAGCTGCTTGGATGCACAACCATATTAGCTTCGTCAAAGTTTCTAAGCCTGTGACCGCTGTTTTACAGCAAACTGTTAGGGAGACTGTATACTGTATGATATAATATTTTATTTTCTTTTTGGTATAGTCTTATGTTCTTCTGTTCTATTAATAAAATATTAAAATAATAATTGACTATATAAGTACTAGTCCACTATATATAAATTAAAATAAAATTCAGTGATGCGGATTCAAATCCTGGGTTTCGCACCTCTGATATTTTCATGTACGAATCATTTCCAACGTGATTATCACTTGCCTTAAGTTTAAGGAAAACATCATGAGAAAACTTTTATGTTTAAGAGAACCTAGCAAGTTTTCGAAATACATGTGAAGTCCGCCAACTCGCACTTGGCCAGCGTGGTGGACTATAACATTATCCTTCTCGTATTGGTCCGTGCCCAAAAGTGGATCGTTAAAAAAAGGCTGAATATAGTACAATATAAAACTCAAAAATAAATTTACTTTTTACCTAAAAAGCTGAACAGATTTACAAATCAGTTAAAATTAATTATTTCGCTGTAAATGGTGTTTTTTTTTCTTTAAATTTTATTCGAGTCCCTTGACGAATTCATTTCACGTAATCATTAAAAATAAATCTTATAAATCACGTTTAATATATATAGCGTAGCATAAACAAAAAGACTGTCTCATGGGACCTTTAGGTGTCAGTTCTTGGCTGATAAATAAGGTTATAAAAATTGTCACGAGTACTAGGACATCATAAATATCAAGCAAAGTATATTGTACACGTTCAAGCTCACCGAAGAAAGGTCTGTACAGAGTGCTTAAGATTTTTTTACAACATACACTCCTTAATACTTGACCGCCTGACACTTACGATCACTTAGAGTGTTTTTAGTAAATAAGAAAGTGTCGTGACGATCGAAATATTACACTTCCTTCCATATAATACATCTCTTTCACCAAGTGTGCCGAGTATAAGGAATATAAGGAACTTCATTCCGAAAATGTAAATACCGAATATAAGGAACTTCATTCCGAAAAAAATCTGACATCTGAGACGAGTACCTATCTCCTCCTCTTTTAAAAGTTTAACTAAGCTACCCAAACTTAACCAATCTTCTGAGTCCCTATTACAAAAATATATTTTAAACAAAGTATAAGGACCTTTATATAAAAATCCTGTGATATTGAAAACCATATATTTATTGCGGAATTGCCACAATCGCTTGTGTCGCTTTTCTATAACGCTGCGTGGTATTTTGTCTTGCCTTCTACCATATTATTTTCTTTAGATAGAAAATGTGAACAGTAAAACTTATAAATAACTAATGATTTAAAATAATATATTATGTTTAAAAATATTAGTACTTAGTAGGCATTAACCATTTAGAAATACTACTTTGTGACCACGGCTGGTCTCGCAGGGTGGGTATTTTGATAATCTTTTATATCGATAGATAAGATGTCAGAGATTAGTATAATAATATTTTTTGAAATGTTTATTAAGAAGTAAGATTTTCTTGATAAAGATAATTAAATAAAAGTTTTAAAAATAGTTATAATAGCAACCAACTTTAAATAATAAATAATATATATTTAATATTCAGGTATATAACTTACTAAAATTATAAAATTAATTTCACCCATAATTGTTGTAAAGCATTCGAATCGTTAAGAATCTAAAATCAAAATAAATCCGTGAAAAAATCTTAAAAGATTTGATCCTAGAAGATAAAAGTTTTGTTTAAAATCTCAAATATTCTCGTAAATCTAAGAAAGTATTTAATTTTAAGTTAAGTATATAAGATTTCTTTTTTAATTTACGTCAAATACAAAAATAATAAAGAAAATATATTTGTATTCTCTGGCCGCCATTAAAAAGATTGAAGGGACTTATTAATACTGAAGGAGAAGGCATTCATTATAGAGAAAGCTTACGACAAACATCGTGACGCTAGAAATAAAAGCTGTTGTTAATCGACGCTTATTGTTCATTATTTATTTTTATTTCAAAATAAAGAATATGTATATTTTTTTATATGTTGGGACATTAATACACATCACTATCTAGTTCCATGGTAAACTACGAGGCTTGTGTTATGGATACCAAACCGTTGATACACTACACATACCTATATAAACTTTAAATACATACATATTATAAATGTAAACACCCATCCATGACTGGAGTACAAACATTCGTGCTCACACACAATGAATGGCCCCAGCGGGACTCAAACCCGCGACCGCTGGCACAGCGAGTAGGGTCACTACACATTGAGCCGAACGTGTCGTATACCAGAACTATGTTGAAAAGGTTGTGGATTCAATTTTTTTTAGCAAGTACTAGTTCTAGTATGTCCATATATTTTCTGACTAGTTTGTGTCTAAACAGATAAATAAAATTAAAGTGTCTGTTTGTGATGTCAAAATAACCTGAAAAAATTTGGTGTAAGTCGCCATAATATTACATACTGCATGCATACTAAATGTAATTCTTTCCAGACAAATGTAACTTGTCAATTTTCATAGATTTCTTCATAAATATCTGAATAATCCAATTTTTCATCACTGCTTTATCACTGGGAATGATTGATCCGCCTATTCGGGTGACGAACGCGTTTGGAATACAATTTATGAGTACGGCTGCATATATTGAATACTAGAAGTACCTATATTTCATTGCGATCCTGCGATTTCGTTGATCGGGTTTAGTCTTAAAATTTGGAATATATAACGGAAGGATTGTACAGAACTTGTTTTTGGTCAGAAAACTCTCCAAGGCATTTAATTTTATACTAATATTAAAAATGTATAAGTAACTCTCTCTGTCTGTTAGTTTTCACGTTTAAATCGCTGAACAGATTTCGATAAAATTTGGCAAACTTATAGCATCTTGCGAATGGTCATACATAGGCTACCTTTAATATACCTTATAGAAGACCTGCCTTATACAAGACAAAAACTAGTTATATAAATAAAGATGTTACTAGAATTTACTATAAAAAACTAACTTATTTGCTACTAAGGTGTTAGCATATAAATAAAATAATGTTTTTTAAGTAGGACCTAATTCTTTTATGTTGAAAAAGTCTGTTTTGCATTATATAATGGAACATTTTAAGTCTATTAAAAAGCTTCAATATTTGTCATGGTTCGTTAAGCTTCCACAAAAAGTTACTCCATATCTTAAGAATAATGACATGTAAGCGTGATATGCTATCCGTATGATCTCTTCATTACCTGCATCATTGGCATAGTGACACGCATGTACGGCCACAGAACTGGTGGTTTTGGTTCGGTTCCCAGTTCAGGCTAATTTATAACTATTGAGTTTTATTAAAAAAAATCTCAATAACAACCTTGAGTAGGGAAGATAGCGATATTACATTTTCGTACACTTACGCTTGCATACACTTTTGTACTATAACAACTCCTACACAAACTGCTAATCTCAGTGAGATTAGTCGCCTTAAACGAAATCGAATTATTATAATATTAATTATAGGAAATTCACAGAAATAACTTGTACACAGAAAGTCACTATTTAGTCTGTGGGTAGTGTTAATATAATATATATATATATGTATATATATATATATATATATATATATATATATATATATATATATATTAAAGTACATATACTCGTATGTATATAGATTTATTTATTTATTTATTTATATATATAATTACATCAATAGCTTATTGTACAATAAACAGCACTTTATAAACAAGTATTTAAAAGTCAAGCTAACAATGTTTAAGTAAATATTGTTATAATAGATGATAAAGTAATAAGTACTCGTCTGAAGCTTCTTCCGAAAGCACTAGGCAAATGTAATCGATGCAATATATTTATAGACCTATTGTCATATCTTCGTAGATGGGGAAAATAGAAGTAGATCATTTTGTTTTTTCCGGCTATAGCAAGCAATGTAGTAGAGACATGCATGTAAGTATGCATTAATTCTTTATCTTGCTAAGCAAAACTATTGCCCTAATAAAATCTCCTAAAAACAGATAACAATAAAGTACTGACTTGTTAGCTTGAACCTATACTTGACTACTAAGCTGACACTGAAATATATTATTGTATGGCAAAAGCAACCTTATTCCATTAAAATAGAGGTGATAATGGGGTTTTGTAAGATTTTAGAGTTCATGTCAAGAGACCGTTCTGATAAGAGTTGCTTATTGTATACACGCACGCTACAATGGTTGGTCGTGACTTGTAAAGTGGCTTATTTGATCGTTTATACGTGGTGATATGACCTTACCGTACATAATATGAATATTTTAGAAGTAAATTCATGTGTGATCCTCACCATGACATAGTTTGATGAAGCAGATTTGATAGTTAGCAAATTTTGAATTATTCTTCTAGAACTGTGCAAATAATATGTTTGTTAGAGAAAATAACATTAGTAATTGAGGATACGATACTTGAGGTAGTGTTGAACAGTATTAGAAATATGCATTTGAATACATTCAAATGTTTAATTCTATACTAACTATTTAATATCTATGTACATTTGTTTAGACGTCTATTCTTTAGAGGTCTTGATCAACACTGAACAATATGATCAAATTTCCAAACGCTTGAAAGTCTTGAAGTAATTTACTATGACGCAAGTAAAATCACCACAATTACTATTTATTAAAAAGGTACTCGTAGATCCTACACATTCTTAGATTCACTAGAATATTTATCATTTTAAATAAAACTATCTTTTCGGATTTTTTCGCGGATTTATTTGGATTTTTGGTTCCCGACGTTTCAAATGCTTTACAGCATTCATGGTCACGGGAGAGAATCTAGTCTCTCAAAAATTAAATCAAATCAAAAATTCCGATAAGATAGTTTTATTTAAAATGTCAAATATTCGTGTAAATCTAAGAAAGTAGAATATTTATCATTTTAAATATAATAAAATTATGTGTCGAATTTTTTGGCGGATTTATTTTGATTTTTTAGTAAAAATTTTATATTTTTCCTAAAGTTTTGAATGCTTTACAGAAATCATAGTCATCAAAGCGAAGTTATTGAAATTAAAAGCAACATCCATTTCAATTATAGATAAAAAATGACTGGGTGCTACCACCAAAAAGATATTTTTTAATTAAAAGTTCAAAATTGCTATAAAATTAATGATTCACATTTAAGTATGCACGTTTTTATATGGTTTTAGACTTCAGCACAATTGACGAACATATACCTAGAACTCAGTCCTCCTCTTTTTGAAAGCGGTGAATAAAAAGGTAGTATTTAATAACTTTATCAATAACAAGTTGAATGTCAGTCAGTACTCGTGGATATGCAAAACGAATATATATGAAATTTGCGCAGTGCGGGAACGATAAATAATGATCATTTCTCGAAACGAGATTTCTTGCTTAATAACGTTTTGTTTCTATAATACGAGAGTTCTGATGTTTGTTATTTCACAGAACCACAGAAGATATCTATTTATCAAAATATTCAAATTCAATCATTTCTATCCAGTGTTATATTATCATATTTTTATTGAATTTTTCACAATTTGTAGCCTACTTGCTGTACCAGCGGTCCCCGTTCGAGCCCCGCTTGAGGCATTCATTTGTGTGATAAATACGAATGTTTGTACTCTAGTCATGGGTGTTTATAATATGTATGTATTTAAAATTATATATTATGTGCAGTGTATCAACTATCTGGTATCCATAACACAGGCCTTGGAATAGGTTTACCAAGGAACATGATGGTGCTGTGTTAATGTCACAACATATTTATTTATTTATTTATTGAACGTCGTGTTGTTACCAGCTTATTAAAAAACAAAAATGTTTCATCCTGAGAAGAACTAAGAATATATTTTTAGGAATTTAAGGAAAATATTTTTTATCCTTATATTTATATCCTTAAATAAAGAAAGGTTCTTTTTAATCTAGCAAAGAAAGTTTCTTAAAACGTTTTCCGGTATATGTTACACGTGAAAGAATTACAATTTCGATATTTGTGAGTCAAAGTAACATAATTGGGTACTAATTTAATTATAATAAGCCATGGACTGTTAATCGTGTCTTTTGTTCTTAAAAGTACTACGCTAATATTTTTTTATATAGGTACCTACATATAAAAAATTCTGAGTCGAATATGTACATTAAATATTTTTTGGAAAATCTTATTGAAATAGTTATTATTATCGGATACAGAGGCCGAATCCATAGTGTTTAGGATTTTTGTCTGTCTTTCTGTTTGTTTGAGAATACATCACGAGAAACCCGCTGGACAGATTTTGATGAAAGATAGCGAAGCGAGGGTGAGTCGCTAGTTATATTAGTATAGATTTTTTTAATACCCATTTTATAAAGCTGTTTGTTTTTTCAACGCACTATTTAAAATTACTGGTTCGAATTGATTTTTTTTTCGATTTTATAACCTGCTTATTGAAAAACCTTTTTTATTACATATCTAATACATCACTGCGATCTTTAGGAGTAGAAATACGTAAATAAACAAACATACAACATAACTAAACTACGAGACTGATGCCCGATTTCACCAACAACCCATAAGCTACCACCTACGTATGGAATCCCTAGCTTAAAAGCCCCCTAAACTAACCCATAAATTAAATTTCATTTTATTTCGTCAGAGCCCGTATTTCTAGTACCTATATTTAGGTGGCATTTTGACATTTAGGTGACCCCTAACTGTCGGTGAAACAGAAACTGTCCCCTAACAGCCCCCTAACTATGTTTAGGGGATCCCTTAAACTAAGGTGACGTTGGTGAAATCGGCCATGAGAGCACTCAATTAAAATCATTCAAAATACTTATTTTTGTACTCTGAAAGAATTTTTATTAATTCAGTCGAGAATCAAACTTTTGACTCAACGAAACATTGCAACAGACCTTAAGTTAAATAGGAAAAAACACACATGACTAATACACATATTTTCTCGTATGCATTCCAAATTATTGCAATTCATTTTATTCAGTAATGATGTGCAGATGAGAGGCTCAATCCATACGTTTTAATTGGGATTTATTAAGTAACTGCTGAGTTTTGATCGAAATTCTACTATAATTTATATTCTGGATTATAGGAACTTATTTAAAAAAATGTTTTAAAAGAATATTATTTTGTAACATTATTTTAGGGGTAGTAAGATATGAGTAAATATTTCTTTAATCTTACTTTAAACTGCTGTTAAAATGTTAAACATTAAAAGATATGATTTTTTGAAATCCTTCAAGGTAAAATTAAAAAAAAGGTTCAAAAATATACTAAAGATTGTAATTGTAAGAAAAAAATTATTGCCATAATTTTATGTAACGATGCGACCTTTGAAGATTGAAATTTATTTTTGCTTCAAAAAAGTCATTTTCATGTTGGAAAATATTAAAAAATGTTAAGTTTGAAATATTAATCACAATCTAGGAGCTGGTGCTAAAATTTGCCTTGAATACTAATGAGGTTGAACTACTGCACTTAAGTTGAGGGGCTCGAAACGTAATTATAAAATACACTTAACTGCTTTCTGCCTATAACTCTCTTTATGTCAGTTAAATACATTCTAA
Source organism: Brenthis daphne (assembly GCA_947093115.1). Taxonomy (NCBI): domain Eukaryota; kingdom Metazoa; phylum Arthropoda; class Insecta; order Lepidoptera; family Nymphalidae; genus Brenthis; species Brenthis daphne. Next base: position 15,052,776 of record OX352475.1, on the reverse strand, counting down.
GGAATTATGACTAACAGAAGCGTGCCATAGAAATTAATAGAAGCAGTAATAAATTAAGAGAATACTACATTTAAACTGTTTGCTAACAATTTTAGTAACTGGGCTATTATTAAAAAAAATATGTATTAGATTTTACCATTTTGCTTATTATTATCAAATTAATGCCGAATAAATACTATCTTTGTAGTGATATTTAGAAATTCTTGATATCTGCAATATATATTTAAGTACCTATTTTATTTCAGTGGTAGCCCAGTTGTAACGCGCTCGCTTCGGAAATCGAATGAAGCAGGTTCAAATCCCGGTTCTCGCACCTCTGATATTTTCATGTGCTAATCATTTCCAACATGATTGCCACTTGTCTAAACGGTGAAGGAAAACATCATGAGGAAATCTGAATGTCTGAGAGAACTGAGCAAGTTTTCAAAAGACATGTGAAGTCCGCCAATCCGCACTTGGCCAGCGTGGTGGTCTGTGTCCTGATCCCCCTCGTACTGAAGGGAGGCCTGTTCCCAGCAGTGGGACGTTAGAAAGGGCTGAATACACACCCATTTTATTTATTTCTTGTCTTGGGAATCCTATCTCGCAGAAATTAATAGATATTAATATGAGGCAGGGTGTGAGATTTATCCCAAAATATACCAAAATATTATTAAAAGAAATTTAAAATACGAGTTTTTTTTAGTTTGGGCCTCAGCAGTCGAATTTTTGTAAAAATATATTCGGGTATAGTATACTGTACTTTATTTTTGCTTTAAATAAATTCATGATTTAATTTATAAAGTAAAAGCTGAAGAGGTTCTTAACGGGGACAAGACAACGTACAATGCATTAGAGCCCTATAACGCCATTCAAGTACTAATGCAATTAGATGCATACTCAATGAAGTGTCTACAGCTAACTCAATAGACAGTATATTGATAACTAAATTGAAAGGTCATATGTCATGTTTATTGTATTTCCTGTTATTCTGTGAGGATGTATGGATGTTTGTTACTCTTTCACACCAGAACGGCTGAACGGATCTAGATGAACTTTGGCACAGAGATAGATTAAAGTCTGGACTAGCACATAGGTATCTTCTATTATAAAATATGCGAATATCTGTGAGTGGTCGTATTGTATTTAGCCCTTTTTAACGTCCCACTGCTGGGCACGGGCCTCCCTTCAATACGAGGGGGATCAGGCCAGAGTCCGCCACGCTGGCTAAGTGCGGGTTGGCTTGTTGTGAGTGATCGTATTATTATGTGTAATTTAAATATTTGTCAGAGTAGACAGTCCGTGAATGGCTTAGAAGGAAGGAGAAATGTCAGCGAAAAACTCAACCATTGCTCTTTTAAGTACCTACTCTATCAGCAGTAACAGTATTTATATTTCAACATTAAAGTTAACTGGCTTATATTAATTTGTCGTAATTCCACACATTTTCATCTAAGTAATATCCTTGGATATTAGTAGATATTAGACATAGGTTTCCTACTAAGTATAGACATCTTTATCAGGTAGCGAAAACAGTAACTACTCGTAAGTAAAGTTGCCTGGTACTATTGTATAGTCTAAAATGACGAGAATGCAATTCTTGTGAAAGAGGTTTGCTTAGGCAGGACGGCTATCGGAGCGTCGAACAAAATACTCAATAGTCCCTAATAGGGTACTCGATATAAGAGGTCATTAAGTACCTACGTGACAAATGCTTTTACGACCGGTACAAATATGGCTAAAATGGAACTCGAATCCAATATATTTATAATACTAGCAGATTTCGTGGCGTCCTCCGTCTTTGTTTTGAAATTCGGGTTGGGAGATTTCTTTTTATTTTCAAAGTCACATAAATTTTGGAAGTAGTGGTAGTTAATTGGTAGCGTGCTCGCTTGGAAAAAAATGGGTTCAATTCCTGCTTCTCACCTCTATGATTTTCAAGTGCGAGAAATTTGTTTATATCGTAAAAAAACATCTACTTGCAGTTACTATTGTTATTCCTAATATATAATAAATTCTTTTTTTAAAGCTTATCTTGCTAAAAAATACAGTATTGTATTATAATTTTCGGAATCGCGTAGTGTAGTATGCACTGTATGTGAAACTAGCGGCTTTTTTTTTTATCGTCGGGAAATGCATTTACGCATACGATCTGATCCCCCAGGTGGTGATGTGGGGCTCACTGGCTAGAAGAGCCGGTACTACCCACTAAAACCCGACACTCCTTCCCCCCGCCTTAGTGGGACGCCGCAGGATCGCTTGCGCATAACTACTACGGCGCCCCGGCAGCAGGTCTGCCTAAATACTAGGCAGACCACCAAACCAATGGGGCTGCTCCACAGTCAACTCTGCTACGTCAGAGAGGTACCCGGAGCAGCCCCAAAAAACCAAAACACCGCCCACCGAAGTGGGCCACCTCCAATCGGCTGCAGAGGACAGGGAGAGCGGCAACGAAACACCGACACTCCTCTTCCCCTGCAGCCCCACCGCGTCCGCCATCAAACGGTGGCGGCCCCGTCTAGGCCGCGGAAGGTAGGGAGAACGGCGCACCGAAATACCGGCACTCCTCTCCCGCCGCGGCCGACCCCTCCGCCGGATGCAGGCCTGCGACCACAGTCCCGCAACCGGCACCCATCATCCGGTTGTGGGACCAAGCGGTCCCACCACCGGTGGCCGCAACGTCTTCGGCTCGAGGCCTAGACAAGCGGCCCCATCCAAGCCTTTTGGTCCGCGCCGGATTTCTCCGGTACCACCCGCCCCTCTAAGCGGGTGGCATGCCCCTATCCGCCACCTGGAGACGCGCCCGGTAGGAGTTGGCTTCTCCCCCGGGAACTAGCGGCTTACCCTAACTTTGCTTGGGTTCGCCTCTAGGAATAAAAAATTCTATCTCACGGCAACCGTAAATTTTTCCGGAATAAAAAGCAGCCCATGTGTTATTCCAGACTTTAATCTATCTGTGTGCCGAATTTAATCCAGTCTGTACTCCAGTCGGAGTTTAATCTGTTCAACCGTTCTGGCGTGAAAGAGTAACAAATATACTCACAAACTTTCACATTTATAATATTAGTATAGATATAGATAAAGTTCTACATTATACTATTTATTTATTTTATTTATATCACAAGTAATTATTCTAAGAAATTTTCTCATAACAATTCTATCGTTATTGAAAAGCATAAGTACAAAAAAAACTGAAAAATTTATAGAAATTAAACAGTTCATCTTTTAGAAAATCATCTAAGGATCTCATCTTTTCTATTATCATGGACGATTAAATAATAAAAATCACGAAGTCTTTGAACAAAATATATTTCCTTAGTAAAAAAATATTAGTAAAAAAAACGACCAAACGTCTCCGAGATCCTTTCAGCGTTTCTCCCTGAGGCGAGGCTAAAATATATCGTTGTTGATGAAAAAATATTTTATTTAATATATGCTTTTCATCTTTATATAATTTATTATAAATATTATTATTGAATTTATATATTTTTTTTTGGATGATTTGCTGACTTATGGTGAACTGGTTGGGTTACTGTACATATTTGTTAAGTTCGATAATTTTGCTGGGAATATTTAAAAAAAAACTGCTTGAGAAATGCAATGTGGAAAGCCAAGTTGACAATTGTAGAAATTTAGTCCTTCTATTTACCTTAGGTATACATTGATGTATAGACATAAACCATCCAAAACGAGCTTCCATACAAAGTGTATGAGTTGAACTATTAAAAATTCTTTTCGAAAATCTTAGGGTGATTTTATTATTGAGTAGATGAGTTCTTTATCCGTTATGTAATAATCCCACTTGAATTACCACAGTAATAAAACCCGTTCTCAAAAACCTACCTTGTTCTTCTTCTCCTTCTTTATCTCATTTATATTGGTAACATGTTTCCTTCTTCCATTTTTCTCTATCTGCCGTTATCGTCGTCGTTTACGTTTGTTTACGTCCATAGTACGGTAACTCATTACTCCTCCACACACTTCTCTGTCACTGGTGCCACTTTCAGATTTCCTCCAATATTCTCATTTCTAACTTTGAATATAGCCTAGTTTAGTCGCTATGGCCTATCATATCATACTATTATTAATTATAAATGTTAGTGTATATATAAGTATATTTGTCCCTCCGTCCCGTGAAAATGAGTGGACTAGAAAATAACTGGATTAATATAGGTAACTGTTAGTAATAAAATTTATCAAAAGGTGGCGCTGTCTCTATATCATTATAAATACGTCGCTCGTTATTGCGATATTAAATTAAATATAAAATGAGATACTTTTTAGTATAGAAAATAAATAAATAATTAATAAATAATGTTTATTAATTAATTATATTAATAATTTATGTTCATGAATAAATAGATATTTTTATCTATTTATTAACTTTAATTCTTAAAGTACACTATTTATTGGAGATGAATATAAGTTATTAGTTTACATCGAAACTATCATATACAGATTGTTCTACGATTAACATAATAATGAAATCGATAAATTTCTCATTATAATTCTAATAAAAACAAGAAAATTAAAAGTCATTTTTAATAGTAAAATATTTTTAATATATACTTTTAACTGTATACTAAAGTCCATTATTAAATAAAGAATATAATAAAGATGCAGCTCAACATTTTGGCATCTTTTATTACTAAGAGAATCCTGTATATTAACTCTAGATCATGATCTATGTACTAAATTTCATCTAAATCTTCCTAGTCATTTCAGTGTATAGGAGTAACAAACATCCACACATACACATTTCATTTACAATCGCAGTCCAATTGTCCTTATAATATTTAAACCAACACAACCTGTATATAACAGCATTAATAACAATCAGATATACGTTGCGGGTCGGTATCACCTGTAATTAGGCTATCTAGCTCGGTTGGAACATGGAACAGTTAAGTAATGCGTGGTCGAGCACATATATTGTGTAGTTACTGTATTATCCACTTCAATGCATGTTTAGAGGTAAATGAATATTTCCAGCTATGACTTGTGCCTTTGTGTGGTGTGAAGAGATAATATGACTCCATGTATGAGTTATTAATACGTTGGCATAAATATTCTTAACTTTACTAATATTACTAGCAACTCACCCTTGCTTTGCTTCGTCCCTAGCTTATTTCCCCGTACAAACTTTAATCCCCATTTTCACCCCCTAAAGGGATGATTTCCGGGATAAAAAGTATCCTATGTCATTTCCTCAAACTATCTTTTTACTAAATTTCATCTAAATCGGTTCAGTAGATCCAGAGATTACCCCCTATAACGTCACAAACTCACAAACTTTACCTCTTTATAATATTAGTATACATAAAGAGGCAGAGCTTGTTTGTTTTTTTTGTGTTGCGTTAATCTTAGGAACTACTAATTATAAGAAACATTGTTTTTGCATTAGATAGCCCGTTTAATAATTGAGGAAGGCTATAGGCTATATATCATATAGAATATAGTCTATCTATTCCATACTAACTGTTAAAACGTACTTAGGGATGAACCCAAGTAAAGTGAGGGTGAACCACTAGTCTTTATAATTATACATATAACTAGTGACACCGTCGCGTCGCTTCAGTCGGGTGCTTATTGCGATAATTTGATATAAAAATTTCGATTTTCCTTACATCACACTTACAAGTATACTATAACTGCAAAAGTTAGTGAGTGTGTGTATATATGTGATTGGGAAAACCTTATTAACATTCAATTCGGGGAAATGAAAGGAATTTATTTATAGCATCGAAAATACCACATAAGGCCGTTGGTTCACAAAGTTTGAGCCGCTGGATCAAATCCACCTAGAATGAAAGTGGGGTAGATATAATACTTTTGATTTTTGGTTCACGACGTTTCGAATGCTTTACAGCAATCATGTTCACAGGAAAGATTAAGGTTATAGACGTTTCAAACATAAACTTTGTTACAGACAATGCCTACCCACTATTTTCCAAAAATGATTTCAAAAATTCAAAAATGGCAATAAAGTACCTTACAATATTTGTTGATTTTTATTTCTAAACATTTAAAAAAAAAGTATTATAATTAAATATGGCAATATTATTTATTTCATTTTAGCTGTTAATATTACGAGTATGAATATTTCAATTTTAAAAAAACTTTATTAATTACTAATATTATTTAGTGTTGCTATTATTATATTATATGTAACCATAAAGAATATTGAAAATCAAAAATATTAATTATTTATCTAAGCAATATTATTGTGTTATATAAAATTTAAAAGAAGTTTCTAACTCCTTTTAAATTATATATAAAACAATAATATAGCTTAGACAAATAAAGTAATATGTATGAAGTCTAACTCTTCTTGGTTATACGTACTGCGATGGTACGGTCAGCTCCTCCCTAACAACCCTTATTTCACGTTCCACTTTTCCTGTCCATTACATTGCTTCTATATAATATTGTGAAGTATATAGCAATAAGTGTCTTTGTCAAGTCTATTTTACTTGCTCTTGGCTAGTTTCGTAATAGAAAAATTTACTATACATAGAATATATTTATTCCACAAGTTAAAGATTTTTAGAAACCCTTTTAGTCTAATAAGCCTTAGGCGAAGAAAAGCAGCTTTGACGTTTGAGAAATAGAAAAAATACATATATGACAGATCTATAAATTTCAGGCAAAATGATAAAGTAAAAACCTATTTCGCAACAGACGCGTAAAACGTATTTTTTATGTCAGTTTCTTTCTATTACATAGCTTACAATAGATATCTTTGACACTGCATATATCGAATGTGTGGTGAGCTTGCTCCCGCTTTGCATTAAAAGTATGATATTATGTGCCTTCGGATAGCTAACACATGATGACATTCTAGAATCGTTATCGCTAATAGAAAACAAAAAAATGAGAATGTGATTATGTGATATAATTTTTAAATATATTTTAATTCGCATACAATTTTTAGTTTTATATTAAACTAGCATTGCCCGCGGCTCCGCTCTCGTTCAGATGACCAAAAATCAAATTATTAGGTTTTATATATTAGTATACTCTTACAATGCAGTTTTTGTATTTTTTCTCAGAAATGAGATATTTTCCCGTGGTAAAAAGTATCCTATATGTTGACCCGGATCATCAGCTATCATCATACCAAATTTCATCAAAATTTCTCTAGTGGTTTTTCCGTGGTGCGGTAACAGATAGACAGACAGACAAAAAATCTAAAAACTACAGATTCGGCCTTTGCATCGATATTAATGTCTATTTCAATAAGATTTTCCATAAAAATATTTAATGTACAGATTCGGCTTAGTTACGATTTTATTATATGTATAGATTAAAATTACCGAGTATAGAACACTAGCGGCTCACCTTCTCTTCGCTCTGGTTCGCCTCTAGAAAAACAAATACAAATGTATACCATGGGAACCGTACATTTTTTCGTAATAAAAACTAGCTTTTGTTGTTATTCCAGACTATAATCTATCTCTGTGCCAAACTTCATTCAGATCCGTTCAGCCGTTCTGGCGTGATCGAGTAACAAACATTCATCCAAACATCCAAATTTCAAAACTTTCAGATTTATAATATTAGTATAGATTTATTTACCAATAAAGTTACCAATAATAGAATATTGAATACAAAATGGTGATGTTTTATAATATTTATATGGCTATATATATTACTTTACTATTTAATTATATTTTTTTTCAAAAAAGAGGCAAACGGTAATGCTACTAGAATTGTGTTGCAATTGCTTGCTGCATTAGGTAAGACTGAGTTTTAAACGTAGGTATGTATTTTGGGTCTTACGACACGACCTAGTTTCAGCTCAGCGTGTATATTCTAAATATCATCAGACTAATATTATTAAAGCGAAAGTTTGTTGTGTGTTTGTGTGTATGTTTGGTACTCCTTAATGCTTAAACGTATGGACAGATTTGGATAAAATTAAGTACAAAGATATACTATAATGTAGTGTAACATATAGGCTACTATAGTGTAAAAAAAATATATTTTTTAAATATAACTGTCTTTTCGGGTTTTTTCGCGGATTTATTTTGATTTTTGATTCCCGACGTTTCGAATACTTATATTTTTTTTTTGTAAAAAGCATTCTATAATAGCAATTAATACAAACTGCCTCTTTAGTTTTGTGACTTATAATGCCACAAATTACGTTCCTGGCTTAGAGTCTCGAGTTGGACTACAGCTTTTTTTAAATTTTTCAATAGAAGCCGCGTAATTAAAGCCACACCTATACGTTAATCCCTGTCCGATCGTGTAGGATCTGATTAGGCTCATGTATGAGCATGGTAGCGCATCTGCGTTTACGCATATCTATACTAATATTATAAAAAGGAACGATTTGTTTTTGTTTGTTTGTTTGTTTGTTTGTTTGTTTGTTTGTACGGAATAGGTTACGAAAGTACTGAATCGATTTAGGTGAAATTTGGTAAGAAGATAGTTTGAGACGCTGGGAAGGACATAAGATACTTCTTATTCCGGAAATTATCCCTTAAAGAGATGATAATGGGGATAAAAGTTTGTATGGGGAAGCAACCTAGGGACGAACCCGAACGAAGCGAGGGTGAGTCGCTAGTACAATATACATACATACTTGTGCTCTATAGTATCGTTTTCTACAATTAATTTTGGTTAGTGTTAAAGTTTTAAAAAGGAGTTTTATAATAATTTTATCGATTCCGCTATATTTAACGAAAATTTTAAGATTGGGCACATGTCTGATTCGGCACTCTCTTGTACACGCGCCTTACGTTTCTACGGAACAAATACTATAAAAGTTAGTATTGCTAAATTTAATATTGACAAATAATATCTATTCGTCAATACAATAAATTGGAATCAAACCTGCTATCTCTAGAAAAGCAAGTATTTTTAATAACCACTTACAGTAGCACTACAAAGAATTTCTGTTTATGTATTTTTATAAAATTTTATTTCCACTACAGTGTTATCATTTAGACCTAACAAGAACCATAACACACTTGCTTTCTTCAGGTCGTATTTTCAGAAACCTGCAAATTCTTTTGAACATCTGGCACTGCAAGGAGAATTTCCCAGCCATATCACCCGCTTTAAGTTTCAACAATCTCTGGTTCGTATATTCGACTAAAGAAAAATGGCACTTTACTATCAGTAATGTTAAAACGTAGAAATTTTAGTTTTATATAAGTGTAAGTTAAATATTTAAATTTTAGTCGATTTCTAAATGGCTTTGCTCTCTCTTTAATGGGATGAAGTCTCAAATTTGATTCCCATGAGGGGAAAATCTTATCAATACGAAATCTCTTGACGGCCTATTGTAATGTAATTAAAATAAAAAGAAATATTGAGCAATAATATCTATTTACGTTAAAATCTTAACGATACCACTACAACGACATATTTTTATTGTTTTTTCTCATTCCTAAAGAAGGTTTTATATTTCTCCTGGACCGTATAGATATCTAAAAAGGAAAAACCTCAAGAGGATGTTGGGCAAAAGTCTCAAACGCAATAAACTCTTATTTATTCATAGTTGAAGCTAAACTGCTTCAAGCATCAATCTTCATGTACATCACAATACCGCCAACTATGTAGCCAATTAAAGCCATTCACAAAATATTTGCGTAACCGATAATTGAGCGAGTTACGAGCATAGCCCGGACGGCGTAAATTTACTTTGGGTATATCTATGGCTACTATGGCTCGGTGGTCTAGTGGGTAATATGTTCGGTAGCAAATCATAAGGTCTAAAGTTTGAGTCATAGGTCGAGTCAAGCTTGTTATTGAGAGAGAGAGATTGAGAAGCAGAGTGAGGAAGCTAGCAGAATGTACACTCTCGTGCTTCGAAGGTCTCTTGTCAGCCTATGTTTTATCATCCCTTGCGTACTTGGCAAGTATTAATGAGATTGGTTATCGTAGCCAAAATCGGATAAGAGATAAGTCATCCTACTAATATTATAAATGAGAAAGTTTGCGAGGATGTATGGATGTCTGGATATATAGATGTATGGATGTTTGTTACTTTTTCACGAAAAAACTACTGAATCGATTTTAAGGAAATTTTACAATAATATACCTTATACATCAGAATAGCACACAGGATACTTTTTATCCCGGAAAAATGTAAGGTTCCCGTGGTATAGATATGTTCTTTTTTTCTAGAGGTTAACCCCAGCGATGAGTGTGCCGCTAGTATTAAATAAATAAAATATCGTCGTTCTATGAAATTGCTAGTTTATTGATGTGTAGATAATCGCTAAATCGAAAGAGTTATTTAGATGTTTCAAGAGGTTTTCAATATCGGTATGAGATACTCTGTGCTTCGAATACCACATACGAGTATGTAAAGTGGTAGGTTACCGAACCTAATATACGCACTTTTGTTATTACCTTCCGTCCGTTATATTTTCTTTCAAATCTCTGATTCTTTAATAGAAATCAATTTAAAAAATCTGAGATTACACCTTAAAAGCACTTTTTAGTAAGGTGACTGAGTTTCGCTCGGTTTTTTTCGGAAAAGACAAACTATATAGATAAACTTAAAATGAAAGAACTTATCTATATACATAATTTGATCCAAATGTTACAGCCGTTTTCGAGATTCACGAAATATTTTTTTATATACATACATATAGACAAAAATTACTCATTTAATATCATAAGATTTAAAGTAAAGATGCGATTATAACTGTGTCAAAATCATACTTTTATTTGGAGCTGAAATATTACTCTATTACTTATACTATAATGTAGACATATTTCTATCAAAGTTTTATAGCCTGTGCGTGAGCGTCAAGAGTTTGTTAAAAAAGGTTTATATATTCGACGTTGTTCAAAGTCATTCAGCTTTTCCATTGAAGGAGAAATGAGAATTTTTCAGATGTTTTTATAAATATAGTGTAATTATTAACATTTTTAAGATTAATATCGGATTACCATTTTACTGGTACTACTTTCTATGTAAATATAAATAAACATGTTGGGATATTAACACACAGCGCCATCTAGTTCCATGGTAAGCTACGAGGCTTGTGTTATGGATACCAGATAGTTGATACACTACACATAAACCTATAACTGTAAATACATACATATTATAAATATAAACACCCATGACTTTAGTACAAACAAAGCAAAGTGGAACTCGAACCCAGGACCGTTGGGCACAGCAAGTAGGATCACTACAAGCCAAACGTCTCGTCATAATGTATGGATTTTTTGTTTCTCTTTCACGTTGTAATGAAAACCAATTTAGATGAAAAGTATACAGATATAGTCTATACAAAAATCCTTAGTTAATATTATATATTAGGGAGAATGTAATTATGTTGTGTGTTATAATAAAACAATAATAACAACAATGAGCACTTATGGATCCCTATAGTAAAGTTTTCATATATTTATTTATTACTATTGTGACGCCCTTCGAGCAGGTGTGTCCTAAAGTGGCTTTTAGTAACATGTAATATATGGAAATTACTTAATAATAATTATCAAGAGTCCTCATTGTACGAATTTGTGAGCTCTAAAAGAAAATTATGTATCCTTTTTTGTGTTGGGAAATGCATTTGCGCATACCACCTGTATACATACAGGAAGTTATGTGAGACACATCGGCTAGAAAAGCCAATACTAACCCCTCAATACTAAGAAATTTCTTACATTGCAGTTTTTGTATTTCTTCTCAAAAATGAGATATTTTCCCGCGGTAATAAGTATCCTATATGTCGACCCGGATAAACCAGCTATCACCATACCAAATTTTATCAAAATCCCTTCAGTGGTTTTTCTGTGATGCGGTAACAGACAGACAGACAAAAATTCTAAGAACTATAGATTCGGCCTCTGTATCGATAATAATGTTTATTTAAATCAGATTTTCTAAAAAAATATCTAATATACAGATTTTGCTTAACTACGATTTTATTATATGTATAGATTGGGAAAGATATAAATACAATGTGAGCTGGAAATAATAAAGAAAAATAGGACAATAACAATTAAATTAAATATTCCAAAAATATGTACCAAGACAGTCTTTAAGCATATAAAAATTCATCAAAACCAAACAATTGCCTTGGGTGCGTATAAATAATTCTATATTACATTGAACTCCCAATAGAAGTGCCCTAAACGCTAATATTCAAAGTTGAAACTTCTAAGTCATTTAAAGTTGGGAGGGCACTTAAAATGTCGACATACTTAAAATATTTATCTATTCTCGTTCTACTTTATTTCTTAGGGTAACATTTAGTTAAGATTTAGGTGTTTTCATTATCTTTTGTTTCGATTTTTAAGTGCTTCGTAACCATATTGTATCGTAATATATCGATGTATATGGGAAGTCTAGAGCAAATCTTTGGTAACAACCTCCCTGGGTCATGTTTGTTAATATGTTTTATAGTTAAAAAAAAAAAATTCCTGGAAAAAGAGTGAGGGGTCCCATCACATAGTTCGGGATCTTCTACTACTAATAGTTGACATTTTAAATAAAAAATATCTTTTCTATAGCGTAGCCTATGTAACTATGTACTCCAGTCATGGATGTTTATATTTATAATACGTATGTATTTAAAGTTATATATGTGTAGTGTATCAACTATCTGGTATCCATAACACAAGCCTCTTAGCTCACCATGGAACTAGATGGTGCTGTGTGGTAATGTCCCAACATATTTATTTATTTATATCTATTTAGAGAAATAATACTTGTCATTATCAATCAATAGACAAATACCAAAATTAGTTAACGCGGGATCCAAATCGTATTCATTGTGTGCAATTCTAAAAAAAAATAATATTTTTATCATTCCTACATATATAAAAATATTAGAATTTTCAAATTTATGTTTGTATTTCCTTTGAATTTATTCTCAGTATTTTAGAAAGCATATTTTATATGACACCGTACATAACGTCATACTCATGCGGTCTCGAAGTCGGTGGTCGCCATATGCGGTGAAGTGCGGTTTAAGTTACAAGAGATGATAGCGAAAATTCTAAAATTAACCAAGTTTCCGTTAAATTTTGGAGATCAAAAATAGAAAACTGAAAACTATGGGAATGACAGATTTTCAAATCACTCAATGCTACGTGACAAAACGCCTAGATACTAGTTTTTTAAAGTACTTTCTTAGATTTACGCGAATATTTGACATTAAAAAAAAACTATCTTTTCGGATTTTTTCGCGGGTTTATTTTGATTTTTGGATAAAGTTTCGAATGTTTTACAGCGATCATGGTCACGGGAGAGATTAAAATTTTAGATGGCGCAAAGGCGTTACAAACAGCTTACCCACAAAATAACAAAATGAATTCAAAAAAACAAAAATGGCAGCAAAGTACCTTACAATATTTGTTAATTTTAATTTTAAACAAACCTGTTGGTTCTATAAGTAAAAAATCGGAAATTGCTCACAAAGCTTGTTACATATTATATGTGTTGAACGCGTAATAAAATAAGGCTTTGATACATATATTATTTTATATTATGAAATGATATGAAACTTTATTCAAACAGACTTATTACAAGTACTTCTAAATCGTCAATTTAATTTAAAGAGCGTCAGTGTAGTCAGTCCGTAAGGAAGCTACTGCTCGGAGAGCAGTTCTGCTGAGAACAGCTGGCGAGAAACTCAACAGTTGCTCTTTTTAAATAAAACTATCTTTTCGGATTTTTTCGCGGATTTATTTAGGATTTAAGGATTTTTGGTTCACTACGTTTCGAATGCTTTACAGCATTCATGGTCACGGGAGAGACTGAGGTGTTACTCGTAGATGTCTCGAAGGTAAAGTTGTTACAGACAGCCTACCCACAAATAACAAAATGAAAATTGCATTAATTACCTTACAATATTTTTTAACTTTAAACATTTTTATAATTTTAATTAGTTTTAAAATTGAATATGGAATATTATTTATTTAGTTTTTGCTGTTATCATTATAATTTTAAAAATATTAATTAGTAATCTACATTTAGTGTTGCCATTATTATATTTATAGTCATAAAGAAAAATATAAAATATAGTATTAATTATTTAAGCCATATAATTGTTCTATGTGTAATTTAAAAAGTTAAAATTAATGAAGGATAATTATTTTAATTTAGTTTGCTATTATTTAAAAAAGACAAATTACTAAGCAACACTATTACTATATAACTAATACTATATTTTTAGGCTTAAATAACAGATAAACAGAGAGACAGATAAAAATTCTAAAAACTATAGATTCGGCCTATGAATCGATAATAATGTCTATTTCAATAAGATTTTCCAAAAAATATTTAATGCACAGATTCAGTTAGTTACAATTTTATATGTATGGATGCAAGCAATTTCACTAAAGAATTATACAGCAGAGATGTTAAATGATCTTGAAAATGAAATTTTATTACACAAAATGCTAATACCTCATGTATTCAATACAGTAGACCAGCTGGTGACACATAAATTCTTTGAAATTTCAAAAGTTTTTTAGCAAAGATGCTATTTAAGAATACTTAGTTCAGAAAATTCCGTCCCGAGTCTATGCAGGCGTTAAGTTTGTGCGGTCTCGTAAGACTGTGAAGTTCGTATGGTGCAAAGTAGAAGCGATGGATAGTAATTACATCTACGTTGGCTATAAATAGAAAAATAATCAAATTAAGAAATTTTTACGTAATATATTAATATAATATTTAAATATACAATATATTAATCTATATATAAATTGGCAAAGGCACCATAGTTCAGTAGCTTTTCTCCTTTGTTTGTCAAAAAAATTTAATCTATTGAAGAGCTTTAATAAAAAAAAGTTAGTTCTTTTATATAGATAGGTAAATTCTATTCATATATAATTTTCCTCAAATTTTCAATAATGATTATGATCGAATTTCAACCACTGAACGAAGATCAGTAATTTTTAAAAGGTTTTTTTTTAATATTCTATTACTAAACATAAATTATTCCTGTTTACCTACTTATAAATAAAATATATACTTTTAATAATTATATAGTTTAAACCAGAGAGAGACTACTTTATATCCTGAAAACCAAGAACTTTCTTTTTCTTTTGCGAAAAGATACTTAGATACTTTTATTATTATTATATTTCTTTAGAAATAACTTGTACACCTGCTATTTATCCTTCTTCAACAGCTCCCAGTCGTACTTCTGCATTCACTTAGTAAGAAACATCGCTCAGAACTATTTAATAAGAACTTTACCCAGGAAACTTATTTAGAATGTAATAATGTAATTTAAAATTGTACCATAATAGAACTGCCTAACTTCGGCCCCTCCTCAAAACTTGTTGCTTTGAGTTTTCTGTAAGAACCCGGGGTCCTCAAACAACGCCGTTTCATGGTTAACAAACTTCAAAATTGAATCGCGTAACATAACTCAACTTTAATTAGTATCTTGTATGGAATATTTAATAAAATTCATGTTAGACTCTCCTAAATTTACTTGGGTATTTGACAATTTATATATAACTAGCATTGCACGCGGCTCCGCCCGCATTTAGATGATCAAAAACCAAATTCTTATGTTTTACATATTAGTATACTGTTACATTGCAGTTTTTGTATTTTTTCTCAGAAATGAGACATTTTTCCGCGGTGAAAACTATCTTATCAACTACTATCTACTTACTAACTATCCATCTTATAGGTTGACCTGGATAACCAGCTATCATCATACCAAATTTCATCAAAATCCCTCCAGTGGTTTTTCTGAGATGCGGTAACAGAAGACAGACAGACAGACAGATAGACAGACACACAGACAAAAATTCTAAAAACTATAGATTCGGCCTCTGTATCGATAATAATGTTTATTTCAATAAGATTTTCCAAAAAATGTCTAATGTACAAATTCGGCTTAGCTACAATTTTATTATATGTATAGATTATTTTTTCGCAGTTTTATTTTAGCTGGTGTTCGCTCAGTGGTCGAATTTTGACCAAAATTATTATTGAAAACTGAATTGAATTTACCCATCAATATAAAAAAATATGTTTTAAATTTTTTTTTTAATAAAAAAAAAACACGTAACAGCTTCTAAACAAAAAAGAAATTGGTTGACAAATACAGGAGAAAAAGGTACTGAACTGGTTTGTCTTTGTCTGTTTCTACATAGATTTTCTTTTGTTTCCGACAACGTTGTATCTATATAAAATATAAAATCTTTTTAACAAAACCGATATCCAGGCACTAAAATCTAAAAAATAACTAAACGGGGGTTTTCATTAAGAATAGATACCTAATCAGATATTTTCGAAGTCGGTGCCAGCCGATGCTAAGCAAATCTAATATATTTCGATACGTAAAATACATATTTATTTATCAAAGCAGATGATAAACTATATTTTCCTGCTGTGAGTTTTTATTTTGTATATGTAACTGAAGTAGTTTTCAAGAAAAATCCAAAAATATCTAAAAATATAAAAAAGCCGTGTGTATGTACTTATGTACGCACGCAAGAAGTTTTATATTTCTTTTGCGTAACAGAACAAAAATAGCTAAAAATTTCATCCCGTGTGTCACAACACTGTTTGTAAAAATTTTACTCTCATAATTTTTTTCAAACATGCCAAAAGAAGTATAACTTTAAAAAGGCACATTTTTTGAAAAATAAAACTATCGAGAAAATTTCATTAAATTGCCTTTATAACGGATAGAAAAAGGTTTGAATAATTATATATTTAAGCTATCGCATTGATTTAATATCTAGTTTACTTTGAATATCTACGCAAAATCAGCGTTTAATTTTGCGAACCCCATCTTAATGAATCGTACATATAGATAGTAAATATTTTCCTTCATTTTCACCATTATTTTCATTCCTACATTAATTTTACATATTTTAGAGAGATTGTCTGATAACAATGAGCTTTTATCGGGAAAAGCTGTAAAATGTTGAAAATGTTGAATATTAAATAAAACAATATGAAATTTTGATTATATTCGCAAAACAATAAACATAAAGTAAGATTATCCAAACAGTTTATATTGAAATCATGCTTGTATATAATTTTGCCATTTGATTGTAAATATAATGGTTATTGCACATAATAAAAAATAATTTGAAATGATAAATACATACATAATTCATTTCGAAACGATACGTTTGGCTCAGTTTGTAGTGTCCCTACATGCTGTGCCAGCATTCGCGGGTTCGAGTCCCGCTGGGGGAATTCATTTGTGGGAGGAGCACGAATGCTTGTACTCTAGTCATGGGTATTTATATTTATAATATGTATGTATTTAAAGTTAAATACGTGTAGTGTATCAACTATCTGGTATCAATAACACAAGCCTCGTAGCTTACCATGGAACTAGATGGTGTTGTGTGTTATGTCCCTAAATATTTAATTTATTATTTTTATTATTATTTAAGTATTAATTACCAGCGAATTTATGTAAATATAAAAAAAAACATAAAAAAGCTACTGGACTAGAAAATATAAAAAAAAACTAGTGATGTGTGTTTTAGAGAATAACCACTTTATCTATACTAATATTATAAAGAGGTAAAGTGTGTGAGTTTATACGATTGTGAGTTTGTGACGTTTTAGGAGGTAATATCTGTCTACTGAAATGATTTAGATGAAATTTGTTAAGAAGATAGTGCAGAACCTGGGAAGGACATAGGATATCTTTTATCCCGGAAATCATCCCTTGAGGGGGTGAAAATGGGGATGAAAGTTTAAGTGGGGAATGCAGCTAGGGACGAACACGAGTGAAGCGAGGGTGAGTCGCTAGTATACGGATAAAAAGGAGCTTATGGCAGAGTCTAGTCCATAGACTATATTATTATCCGTGTATAAAATCAATCTATTGGCCTATTGCTACAATTTTATGCTTAACTAGCAGTACCCACGGCTTTGCCCACGTTCAAATATCTGATTCCAAGGTTCACAGGATCACGCGCTGAGCTAATCTGAAGATTACCTGAAAATTTCATCAAAATCACTCCGTTTTGGAGTCTATAGAGAACATACAGACACACATTGATTTGTATATCTTATATCATCGATTTTAATTTAAATTAAAATTAGTTTTCAAAATTGTACGTAAATTTGTAACGTCATATCTTGAAAGAAGATCTTCTGATATCATCAAGCTGATTCGACGATGGAAATAAAACTCTTCACAGTTAGTAAAATCTTTAAGTTTGGATCCATTTGAATCAATTCGGCCCCATTTAATTTAAAGCGTTTTTTCTTAGTTTTTAAAACTTAAATTTGATAAAGATTTATAACTCAGCATAAATTGAATTTTATCACCCAACTGTTTTTTTGTCTGTCTCTCTGTATATTTGATATCTATATATATAATAAAATTGTAATTAAGCCGAATCTGTACATTAAATATTTTTTGGAAAATCTTATTGAAATAAACATTATTATCGATATAGAGGCCGAATCTATAGTTTTTAGAATTTTTGTCTGTGTGTCTGTCTATCTGTTACCGCATCACAGAAAATCACTAGAGGGATTTTTATGAAATTTGGTATGATGATAGCTGATGATCCAGGTCAACATATAGGATACTTTTTACCGCGGGAAAATATCTCATTTCTGAGAAAAAATATAAAAACTGCAATGTAAGAGTATACTAATATGTAAAATCTAAGAATTTGCTATTTGGTCATCTGAACGCGGGCGGAGCCGCGGGCAATGCTAGTACATTATAAAAAAAATCCATCTTTCAAAGTGGAAGTAGCTTTTAACGTGATTTTGATCTCATTGTATCTTTTATTAAAAATATTTTTTAAATTATTTGTTATTCTAAAGCTTTAGGTAAAAATTAATTTGTATTATAAGTTTTAAAAGATTTAAAAAAATCACAAAATCTTCCTACAAAAAAAAGCGAGTAAAAGGACGTTTATATTCAAAAAATAAAAATATTCATTTTTAAAATCCTAACAGAAATAGCTCTCGATAATCGTTATTGGACGTCAAATCAAAATGATTTATAGTTGAACTCTTCACGTTTGAATTACGGCTGTATTTTAAAATTGAGTTGATTTTAATACGACAAATTTGGTATTACAAATGTATTTTCAAAGTGACTCAAAGTCTTAAAGTCATTCAATCATCTGGTTATCATTTTGAATTTAGTCTATGCATGGTGGGTAATTGTCTAAAATAATTTAATTAAAAGTTATTCTAAATATAAATTATTACCATTATTATCAGCTGATTTTATTTGTACGTTTTAGTTTTCGGTTTAATAATATACATATTTCTTGGTATAAATAGTACCCAAAAATGTAAAGCATGGAATATGTATTTAATTTTGATGACAATCTAATATATTACATATATCTCGTGTCATGATGTTTGTGGTTGTACTCTTCCGAAATGGCTTGACCGATTTTAATGATTTTTTTTGTATATTTGGTAGGTATGAGTCGTGAAGTATTTTTTACCCTCCTACTTCCACCCCCCATTTTTAATCGTTATTTTAGTACTTTTGTATGAACAATATACAATAGCGATGAACCCGAGCGAAGTGAGGATGAGTTGCTGTATAACATAAAGCAAAAGAGTTTTTTTTTGTAGATTGAACGGGGCGTAGCCGCAGATTCTGCTAGTAAAAGTACTACATTATTCCGATTATTATAGCGGTTTCTCCTAACACAAGTGTTTATGCGCTTAAAAGGAGGTCCCAATCACTTATCAGCTATTGTAAAATCTTTGAGATACCGAATAAATATTTTTATTATTTATTATTATTTACTATTATTCCATAAAGCATATTGTTCCGTCGCGGAATACTTTGCAGGTAAATGTGAATGTGTTGGATTACTATTAGTTTATACTTACACAGGATAGGAATATAATTTTATATTCCTATATTATAAACTCACATGATTGAGGCCTTAAAGAAGCTTAAATAAAATAAAGTTTGTTTTTTAAAAGAATTTTCACGTACGTATATTTAAAATTAACATGTCATTTATATAGGAGTACTATTTGATATTGTACATAGTTTTATAATTTACAACATATAAAAATATACAGTGGCGTATGTGTGTGAACTGTACGTAGCTGCTACGCCGTAGACCTATCTACGAGGTTTGAATTGCGTAGAAGGCATATATTTGTATGAATCATATGGGCTTGTTCTATTATTTTATCATTGTATTCAGCCCTTTTTTACCTCACACTGCTCAATACGAGGGGGATCAGGCCATAGTCCACCACGCTGGCCAAGTGCGGGTTGGCGGACTTCACATGTCTTTCGTAAGCGTGCTAGGTTACCTCAGATATACAGGTTTCCTTAAGATACTTTCCTTCATCGTTAAGATAAGTAGCAATCATGTTGAAAATGATTCGCACATGAAAATATCAGAGATGCGTGGGCCGGAATTTGAACCCGCTTCACTCAGTTTCCCAAGCGAGCGCGTTACCATTGGGCTACCACTTACACTTCATCATTATTTTTTTCCTTATTTCAGGAATTTGAAGCTTTTTTCTTCTGTAAATAAATAACATAGTAAAGGCACCATTATAAATAATTGAATCACCATACATGTTATGGTCAAAGTAAGATTCAGAATAGCATGCTATTTGAGGTTATATATAAATACGTGCAAATATAATGTAAATTAATTCTTTGAAATCTATACACGCTGACCGGAAGCCATAATCATAAACAGGTAGAAAATAACATTTTAAAAGGATAAGTAAGCTTTATGACCATGTTAGTTTTCTACTAAGCTTTTCTAATTTCTTTACATGTACATTAAAAAAAATTTTATTAAGAAAGTTACATCGACTTCAAAACTACCTAAGAATCATGGTTTGGTATAACCAGTTTTATCGAATAAAAAAAGTTTTTTGAATATCAATTTGCAATGGGTGATAATATAACTTACCATACACTTAAAAAATACAAGCATTTTTTTTGTCATTCAAGAACATATAATTGCAATAAATAGTAATATTTCTAAAAAAACGTCGTCATAGAGAAACACATCAATTAAGGAATTAAAAATAAGCCAAAATTCATCCTTAATATAAAAAAACTTCCATATTTTGTTATATAACACTAAAGCTCTCAATAAGTTTAGCTTGATAACTAATTTTTTTACAATTTTATGTCTAACGTACTAAAAGAGATTGCGCCTACATTTATAGTAATTTATTTCTCTCTATACAATTTCTACTTTTCTATTAGCGATAGCGATTGCAGAACACCTTGTATAAGCCCCAAAGTGTGTTTTAACGAACACACAAATAGACTGTAAATATTACTATATTAGTATAAAAGACATTAAAAAGTACAAATGAAATGTGTTTCAATCACGGAAAGAATCCCGTTATGAGTTATTGTTATGTTTTATTTTATTGGGAAGGTGAATTTTTATGAATAAATCGCATGACTATGTTATTTGAATGTTAAATGATCTTTTTTAAAACTACTTCTTATTGTTGTTGGTAATAATCGTAAATTACCTACAATATAAATAAGCTTTCTTTAGAAACAATCCGTGTACATTTATAAATGAGAAAGTTTGTATGTGTGTATGTTTATTATTCTTTAACGCTGAAACGGGTGAACTGATTTTGATGAAACATTATATAGATACATAGACTATACTTATATCTATACATATAATAAAACTGTAGAGGTCGAATGCCTGTACATAGAAAAAATACTAAAAACTGAGTCAGGGGTATGTAAGAAGAGAAATAGAACAATACAGTTTTTTTTTTCATTTTTTTT
This sequence comes from Brenthis daphne, assembly GCA_947093115.1. Taxonomy (NCBI): domain Eukaryota; kingdom Metazoa; phylum Arthropoda; class Insecta; order Lepidoptera; family Nymphalidae; genus Brenthis; species Brenthis daphne. The sequence continues at coordinate 15,031,099 of OX352475.1, read as the reverse complement.
GTTTCTCTGTCTGTTTGTACGGGCTAATCTCCGAAACTGTTGGACCGATTTAAATGATATTTTGCATGGTGATACCTTATACCCCCGGTTAACATTTTAAATACTTTTCATCTCGGACAATTAAAGATTTCCCATGGGATAGTTGCAAAACTATAGTAACTTATATAGCTTAGTACACAAAAACTACTGGTTGGATTTTAACGAAACTTTACAATAATATATTCATACATCAAAATAACAAATAGGCTACTTTTTATCCCGGAAAAATGTACGGTTCCCGTGGGATAGATTTGTTTTTGTTTGTCTTAGTATAATATTTAGACTATTGTCAGGCATCTAGGAACGTAAGTGAGCGAAGCAAAGGTAACTCTTTTTAGTCACGTAATTGTTACTTATGTGTATTATCATCATCGTTCAAAATTATTCAAGTTAAATAAATATACAATAATATAAATTAAACTTAAATACAATGCTTTAAGTTGTTTTCCTAAAAAAATAATAATAAAGTGCGCTCAAATGTTCAAAGAAGCGTTCATTTGGTGAGGACATATTTTGTCGCTGATTGTGTATCTAGTACTTTTTTGATCGATGATTATCATAATTATATAATCTACATTTTTATGTAATCGGAAATAATAACTTCATGATACTTTCAATAACTTTTCAATAACTCTACGAGATAAAGAAAATCCTTATGTTATTCTTTGATCTATTTATTCATACCCAGTCGTAAATAGTAGTTTGTCTGCGAAACTGTATAATATCTTATATAGAAGTTATTTTAATATATAGAAGTTATTTATTTAACTAATTTTGTAACATAACACGAAAACAGCTGATTTTACTTTAAAGTGACTGTATTGGATTTTCAAACAATTACCATTTATTAAAATTACAATTATTTGTATGGGACCAAAATCTAAGCAATCATTAAAAAAATGTGTTTATAGTCTCTTATCTCCGAAACGGTTCATTCCTCTTTTTTTAAGTCGGTTATAAAGCTATTCTAATCTATATTATATAAATATTCAGCGGCATACCTATGATGCGCTATGGTGTTATTCTTAATAGAATATGCTCATATATCAACGCTCTACAATGTACATAATATCTGTCTGTCTGTTGGTCCGGGAACGCATTACGAGAAAACCACTAAACAAATTTTGTTGAAATTCTATTTCATGATAGCTAGTTATTTTTCTCGATCAACATTTAGAATACTTTTTACAGCGGGAAAATATCTTATTTCTGAGAAATCTATACTTACTATCAAAACTTACCAAGAGACGAACCCGAACGGAGCGAGTAGCGCTAGTACGTCATAATAAAATTAGTACTTTACATCTTGTATTTGAATCAAAAGCCAATCACAGTTTGCCGTGATGATTCGATAAATCAGTTAGACATCACTTAATTTCAGTATAAAATAGAAGGCACAAGAAAATTTTAAATAGGTGTATATATCCTACAAAATATATAGCGTGTCAGGAACACGTTAGAGCTGTTTACATTACTTCGTGATATATGTGGACGGGTCACGGAGACGGACCTCCCTAGCTGATGTCCAAATGTTTTTTTTCAGTTTCACTTAAAATTATATGTTTTTCTATTGAAAATTTCCAGATTAATATTAGGTCAATTTTGTATGTATATGTACATGTAATAAAATTCTGAGTCGAATCTACATTAAATGTTAATAAAATTATAAATTAATTCTTATTGAAATAGTCATTATTATCGATACAAAGACCGAATCTGTCGTTTTTAGAATTTAGTATCCGGATGGACATATAGGATACTTTTTACTGCAGGAAAATATCCTATCTCTGAGAAATCTATACTAACCGTTATAACGTAATTAGGTACGAACTCGAGCAGAGCGATGGTGAGTCGCTAGTTGAAACATAAATCTATACAGATAGATAAAATTGAAGTGTGTGTTAGTACTGTCGAAATAAAAGCTTTTTACTAAATGCATATGAAATTATATACGATACATATAAGAAAAACATTTAAAATGTATGTCTGTTTGTGTGTCTGTTTGTTTCAACTAATCTTCTAAACAGCTGGACTTATTTTGAAATAAATCCTTGGAAAAATCAAAAAAGATAGTTATATTTAAAAATATGAAATATTCACGTAAATCTAAGAATATTTTACGTTTATTTTAGTTAAAAAAATAGATTGAACTCCCAATATTTGCTTTATAAGGCTGGGTTTAGGTTGTGAAAATTAAAACACACACTTCTTTTTACCAGTACCTAACTTTAGTGGCAAAAGTAAGTTTTACACAAAAAAAATTTAACATTTGGTACTGCCTGTACACAAAGTAAGAGTAGGTTAAGTGGATGAAATAAAACTCCCGAAATTTCACAGCGAATAGGAAAATCGACGAAGTTTTCAATCAATGAACTTTTAAACGTGATGTAAAGGTTCGCTCAAGTGGATTTTCAAATTAATAATTTGATTTTTCGTTTAAATTATTTCTATATAAATAATAGTTATTCGGTGTAGGAAAACATTGTGAAGAAACCTGCATGTCTTAGCCAAAGTCCGAAATGAAACCAACCAACCAACCCATACTTGGCCAGCGTGGTGGCCTATGACTTGATTTGCCTCTGAAGGGAGGCCCGTGCCCAGTAGTGGGACGTCAAAAATGGCTTAATACAATAGTAATTTATGTTTGGTATGTTTCATGAAATTTCGTGAAGAGGTTATTTATTTATTTTTTATAGTTTTTTAAAGCAATCTGCCTTGGCCACGATTGCTGAAAGCATTCCAAAAATCACGTTGGGAACCAAAAATCAAAATAGATCCGCGATAGAAAATCGTTAAAATATCCCGGTTTATATCATAATGACAGAGGAGAAAGAACGTTAGAACGTTTTTACGGGTAGTATAAATTTCTCAAAGAAAAGATATTTTCCCGTAGTAAAAAGTATCCTATATGTTAAAACGGATAACCAGATATCATCATATCAAATTTCATCAAAATCTGTCCACTGGCTTTCTCGTGATGTGTTCCCAGATAGACAGACAGATAAAAATTCTATAAACTATAGAGTCGGCGTCTGTAACTATAATAATGACTTAATAAGATTTCCCAAAAAATATTTAATGTACAGATTCGACTGAGTTAGCGTTTTATTATATGTACTCGTATAGATAAATAATTTTTAAACAAACTATAAAACTTTGGAAGCTGTAAACATAAGCCAGTTTATTATAAACCTTGCCTGTCTTGACTAAAAATTGAGCTCACAATTTATAGGCAATGAAGAATAAATATCACGTGTACATTTTGTAGGGGAATCTAATAAGAGGAAAATATAGAAATGTCGATGAGATCGCCAATGAACGATAAGTGAGAAAGCGATGTTGAACAAATAAGGGTTTACTCACACTTGGTTACACATTACGTCGTATTAAACTGAATGTGCTGTACATAGAAAAAGAAATCTATACATATAATAAAATTGTAGCTGATTGCTGTCTGAACATGGAAGATATTTGAGAAAAAATATGATTGGAAGTCTTTATTGACGCAATTGTACCCAAAACAATGATTTTTAGAATTTTTGTCTGTCTGTGCGTTTGTGCGCGCTAATCTTACAAACGGCTTAACGTATTTGAGGGCGGTTTTCACTAATATATTGCGGTAAGCTTCACTTAATAGTATTAATAGTATTTGTTTTATTTCCATCGGTTCATAAATAAAAAATTATGTCAACTTAAAGAAACATCTCGGGACGAACCTGAGCGAGGGTGAGTCGCTAGTATATAATATTTTTGTCTTTCGCACGCCGTGCTTAGTGTATGAATGAATTACGTAATTGAACGAGTTTGAAACATTCCAGACAGTGTGGTCACGAGCGAGAGATAGTAGAGCGAGTTAGTATGTATTGTATTCAGCCCTTCTTAACGTCCCACTGCTGAGCACGGGCCTCCTTTCAATATGAGGGAGATCAGTCCATAAGGCAAGTGGTAATCATGTTGAAAATGATTCGCACATGAAAATATCACAGGTGCGAGACCTTTTGACCGAGAGTGATTTGAACCCGCTTCACTCGGTTACCCAAGTGAGCGCGTCACCACTGGGCTACCACTGCCTCGAGCGAGTTAGTACTATTTTCCAAATACTGTAACCTTTTACTACACCTCAATTATCGTATGCATTCCTGTCGTTGAACGTATATTTTATATATTGAAATATTTATCGCCGTTTCCAAAAGGAAGAGGCACTCGATTTAGGTGAATATTTTTTTGTATATGTTGCATGGTTTTTTCGTGTATTAATTGTACTTCATAACGTAGTACCTGGTGGGTCTATAGAGATTTGGGCCTACGATGTTATTGTACATTTATACACATAATAAAATTCTAATTGAATCGAATCTGTATATTTTTTTTGTAAAATCATGTTGGAATAGTCATTATTATAGATACAGAAGCCGAATATATAGTTTTTAGATTTCTTGTCTCTTGGTCTGTCTGTCTATCTGTATATCTGGGAACACATCACTAGAAAACCAAAGGACAGATTTTGATGAAATTTGGTATAATGATCTGCTTATCCGGGTCAGCATAAAGGATACTTTTTACTGCGGCAATATATCTCATCTCTGGAAAGTCTATACTAACCTTAAAACGAAGAGACGAACCCGAGCGGAGCGAGAGTGAGTCGCTAGTTGTAAAATGAAACCTTGTTTAACCCCCACTATCGCAAAAGCCATACCAAATTAGTCCCAAGAAAAACTAATACTTGAACAAAATAATTTATATAAAAAAATATGTAAAGAATAATTAAGTTTTAGATTTCCTTATTTTTTAAAATTTATTTGATTACGCTAATAATTTAGAGCTAGTTCATTTTTTGCTTCTATAAATAATTTTTATCATAGAATTATTAAGTACATTTTACTTGGCGTGTTTTGAGTAAATAAAAGTTGATTCGTTATGAAATAAAGCAAATCGACCGACTTACATCTGAATATAATACCGATATGTAAAGGGTTTCACGTTACGAGTATGTTAATAAATAATCCTGTTTAAAAATATTAGTGTTTATTAAAGCCAAATGTTAACATTTCTGAGTAGATGGTTTGATTAACAATGAACAATAATTTATACCTTATGTTGTATACGGGAATTTAGGGGTTCGATTCACGCTCAGATAAAATGTTTTGGCATGATTTATATTAACTTATGGTTATATTTCATACAAATATCTTGATTTACCATTCAATGTCATATTTTAGTATATTAACTGCCCTAACGTTGGTCTAGTGGCTAGCATGTATATACATTCACACTCAGAAGTCCTGAGTTCGAGTCCCGGGTCGAACCAAGTATAATTATTGGGGGTTTCTATCAGTAAAGCTGTCAATCTTGCGCACAAACTATCATATAAGTCGTGTCGAAATTTCGTTCCGCCGGACTTTGATAGTGAAAGGAATAATATTTGCACAAACTTGTGTACTATAATTTCTCCTTGCGCTTATTGATTGTCGCTAGTAGAATTTGTTAGAATTTTTTATTTAGTGCATTATAAACAAAAATGCGTGTTATTTAAATAATTATCAGATCAAAAATTAAAATTTCATAATACATGAATATTTTTAACACTATTATATGAAATGTAGAGCTTACGAAGCTTGTTTTGGTGTTATAATTCGCGTCAAACTAACTTAAATTGCTTTGATAAATATATTTAAACAGCTTTCTTAGTTCACATTTGTTATTCTATGCCGTCATTAGAAATGAAAAATAAAAACTTTTTAAAAGTACATCGAAAAATCTTTTATATATTTTTTTACTTTTTTGTGCTTAGAAGTCCGTTTTTATTTTTAACTGGCATTCCCCGCGGCTTCGCCCGCTTTTAGATTACCAAAAACCAAATTCTTAGGTTTTACATATTAGTATACTCTTACATTGAAGTTTTTTGTATTTTCTCAGAAATGAGATATTTTCCTGCAGTAAAAAGTATCTTATATGTTGACCCGGATAACTAGCTATCGTCATACCAAATTTCATTAAAATCCCTTCAGTGGGCTTTCCGTGATGCAGTAACAGACAGACAGAATTACTTTCGTATTTATATATTAATTATAGTATAGGTTTAAACATATTTAAATATTACTAAAATTAAATTATAATTTTTTAGTTTTCCCACTCTACTTGATTTCTTAAAATCTTGCTTTAAAAGCCAGAATATATTATATGTGCAAACGTATATATACGCGTCATGGACGAATTAGAGACTGGACCTGACATAAAATACAAATGTATGAAAACTAGTTCAACCAAGTGACGCATAACGCACACAATGATTTTATTACATTATTATAAACACTGATACACAATACAATATTTCTAGTGTTTGAACGTAATCGATAAAATACATATATCGATGAACCAATGAATGACATTTTAGACATTGGTTAGCATAGTCATCATATTTTACATCTTTTAATTTAAAATATCTGTATTTATTATAATAAATTAAAATAAATGAATTAAAGAGGCAATAATAATGTGTCAAATAATAATTATTTTTTAATTTGATATATATAAATACGATGGCATTGATGGCAACATTCTGTTGGCCTATAATAATGTTAATAAACAAATGAATATCGGGTGTATATTCCATTAATATATAATAAATATTATTTTGTAAAGATTAAAAAAATATTAAGCTAATTTAATTAAATAAAGTGATTTTGTTGATTCTGTTATTGAACTATTTTAATTGGCAATTGATTGTCTCGGGTAGTTATAAAAATGTGACACTGTCCTAATATTGCTCAGTTCTTAATAAACATTTGTGAAATTAGGAAAAAGAAAAAGTGATTGCAAATTGTGAAAGTGAGTATTGGATCGTGAGAGTAAAATAATTAGTGCAAGTGGTAAAGTGTTTTATTACAAATCGCCAACCCAGAAGTTTAGTGCTAAAACTTTATTGTTTGATTTTGTGTAATTTATGTGTTGAAATAAAATGATCTTTATTATTATTACAATGGAATAATATTCCAAAGTATATAAATGTGGTATAAAATAAAAAAAATTAAGTACACATACTAATTATAATTTTTGTATTTATATTTTTATTTGATTTAGAAAATATTTTTATAAATTTATTGTCATCAGATTGTAGGATACTGTGATAAAGGTATTTTATGTTATTGTACTGTACTAATAACACAATTCGTTCAGTTATTTCGTCAAATATCGATATATTTTTCGACATTGTCAAGCACTAGTCGATGTCAAATGGACTCACTCGACAGTTTTGTCATTTGTTTTGAATGGTATAATCCAGCCCGTTTATGATGGTTGTCAGATGTCAACAATACATAGCAATATCGACTATATTTAACATAGTTGGATGATATGACATTTTATTTTACATTTAATTAAATTTTGTGATAAATAACAATAAATGTAATAAAATAATGAAATAGTGCTGCTTCTGCCGTTATAGTTTTTACACCATTTAACAGAACATTTAGTCATTTTTTGGAGATGTTTTGTTGACAATTAAGTGCTTGAGACTGACGCAAAAAACAAACGACCAAGCCTAAAATCTCCTGGTTACTGAGAAGACCGATAAAGGTACGTCCGCTTATATGTCTGGTCCAGTGGTTAATTCGTTCATGATACGCGTATATGCAATGTACGGTATATTCTACGCTCTTTGATATGCTAATATTATACTCTTTGATCTACCCTACTTTTAGGGTTACGATCGTGTAGAGTCTTGACATTTTTACATTGTTTTGAGCTTTAAATAATAGGCCATATTAAATGTTCTTGTGGTTTTCATTTTACGAAGTAATTTGTGGGAATAATGAATAAAAGGGTATCAAATTAACAATACAAGTGTCCACCGTAAATATTCTATCTATACATATATCAAAATTATGAGTCGAATCTGTACATTAAATATTTTTTGAAAAATCTTATAGAAATAGTCATTATTATGGAAACAGAGGCCAAATCTATAGTTTTTAGAATTTTTGTTTGTCTGTCTGAAAACGCATCACAAGAAAACTACTGGACAGGTTTTGATGAAATTTGGTAAAAATCAAAATCAAAATATTTTATTCAGCATTAAATTATTACAATTTTTTACTGAACGTCACGACTCACGAGTCTACTACCAGTTTGGAAAGAAGAAGCCTCAGACCTGAGAATAACTGGCGAAAGAAACTTAGCGGGACCAGTATTAAATTATCTTTTTTTTTAATGATGGTATGATGATAGCTGGTTATCTGGATATACTCGTATATAGGATACTATTTACGAGTACTGCGGGAAAATAACTTATCTCTAAAAAATCTAATAATATAAGGAGGGATAAACCCGAGCGGAGTGAGCGTAAGTCGCTAGTCATTATATAAAAAAGGTTATTGAATCTACAATTTTTTATTGATAGCTGTAAAGCTCGTCAATTATAGCAACTAAACAAAATAAAAAAGAAAATGGTTTGACAAACAGATGAGAAAAATGTACTGAACTATTGTTGTTTTTCCCTATTTATATATAGATTAGCGGTTCATCCGCGCTTCGCTCTCCTCTAGAAAAACAAATCTATCCCATGGGAGCCGTACATTTTTTCAGGATAAAAAATAGCCTATGGCTATAATCTATCCGTTCAGCCGTTCTGGCGTGAAAGCGTAACAAACATCCATACTCACAAATTTTCACATTTATAATATTAAAATAAATAAAATAATAATAATATGAATACGGATTTACTCGTATTGAATCTTAATATTCTACTCATACAATATAATAAAATTAACTAAGCCGAATCTGTACATTGAATATTTTTTGGAAAATCTTATTGGAATAAACATTATTTTCGATTCAGAGGCCGAATCTATAGTTTTTAGAATTTTTGTCTGTCTGTTACCGCATCACAGAAAAACCACTAAAGAGATTTTAATGAAATTTTGTATGGTGATAGCTGGTTATCCGGGTCAACATACAGGATACTTTTTACCGTGGGAAAATATCTCATTTCTGAGAAAAAATACAAAAACTGCAATGTAGGAGTATACTGATATGTAAAACCTAAGAATTTGGTTTTTGGTCATCTGAACGCGTGCGGAGCCGCGGGCAATGCTAGTGTATCGATAAAATTCATTAAAGTTGAACTTTGCTTTTTAGTAATAGTTAATGGAGTATCAAAGAATTTTCGCCAATTGCTTCCACAGAACCATGAGCATTGAGCACATTACTTTCATTTAATTGGTTAAAGCCTTTTCTATGGGTACTCATGTGCGTAAGTTTAAGTTATTTTACATCTTTTAGTAAGTATAAATATAATATGTATGTTTTTCTATAACATTAGAGACACACCTAACGACTCGGGTTTGTCCCTACATACGTTTTAACGGTTAGTACAGATTTCTCAGAGATATTTTCCCGTAGTAAAAAGTAGGTACCTTATATGTTGACCCGGGTAACCAGTTATCATCATACCGATCAAATTCTGTTCAGTAGTTTTCTCGTGACGCATTGTCAGGTAGACAGACAGATAGACAAAAATCCAAAAATCTATAGCATTCCCAGACAGACAGAGATAAAATCTAAAACTATAGATTCGGCTTCTTTATCGATAATAATGACTATTTCAATAAGATTTTTCAAATTCGATCATTCGATCAACGATCGAGTCATTAGTCATTATTATCGATACAGAGGTCGAATCTATAGTTTTAGATTTTATCTCTGTCTGCCTGGGAATGCATCACGAGAAAACTACTGGACAGAATTTCATGAAATTTGGTATCATGATAGCTGGTTATTCAGGTCCACATATGGGATACTTTTTACAGCTGGAAATATCTCATCTCTGAGAAATCTATAGTAACCTTAAAAGTCTCTAGTAACCATATAAAAATAAACTAAAACCATTTACTACTTTAATCTACGTATCGACAAATTGAGTGATAAACGAAACTAAAATAAAACTTTTCGTGATTTTAACCAAACACAGGAGTTATCAGATAAATTAAATTTTACAATGTTTTCAAAGGGCTATATATTATCAAAGGCTAAAAATAAATACAAATACACGACAACTTGTTTAGATATGAACGTGCTAAAAGCAAATTACTAATAAAAATAAAAACACTGGTGTGGTGTTACTTTCTAACTTTATAGGTAATTTTCGGTTTATAGTTTTTTTAGACCGTTCGTACACGCGATGAAGTGTCAGTAACATAACACCTTTTGTGAAGTTATTATAACGCGACGGTTGTAAAGGATGAAATATTAGAATAGTTTAATTTTCATATTTTTTGTTTAAAAATTCGTAGTCTATTACTGTCTGACCTGAAAGTCATTAAAGTTACGATAGGTTTAAAATATATAATACAAGCTTTGCTTACGGTTTCGTTCACGTGATATACCATGTTATAGCTATGTGTAAAATATCGCTCTTCGTTTTGCACGTTATCAATGTAATTCAGTAATTAGCCGTTACAAACAAAAAAAGACTCACTCACTCTCTCTCTCTCTCTCTCTCTCTCTTTCATTCATCTCATTAATATTATTAGCGCTAGTTTCAATTGCAAATGAGATTTAAATATATTATTTCAATAAATTGATTGAACTTATTTTCAATATATTATTTAAACAATTTTTATTTAAAACTATCTTTTTGGATTTTTTGGCGGATTTATTATGATTTTTGGCTCCATTTCACTAAAAATTAAACTAAATCCGAAAAGATAGTTTTATATAAAATGTCAAATATTCGCGTAAATTTAAGAAAGTATCATTTAATCAGTTTTTCTGTTCGGCTTACATGGTACTTTGTTTTGAAATAGTATATAGGAGTTTATTTAAAGAGTTATTTCAAGAGACGTAATCTGTTATTGTGATCAAGTAAGCGTAGTATTGCCCATATCAGGTGGTTTCTTACACGACATGGTTCATGTAAGCTTAATTAAATTACAGCTTACGGTGCAATTGTAGTTATTTTTGACCTGACTTAAAAAGGACGATGTACTCATTTAGGGGTATAGTTTTTGGGTGTATTTTATGGATTTTATGTATAATATTAGATAGAGTACAGTTTTATATAAATTTCAAGAAAAAAAACTATCCGTGAGGGTGCAATTATTAGTTTTATTTTTTAACAAAAACAAATCTATCCCACGAAAATCGTACATTTTTCCGGGATAAAAGTAGTATATATGTTATTCTGAAGTATGAGCTATATTGTTGTAAAGTTTCATTAAAATTAATTCAGTAGTTTTTGCATGAAAGAGTAACAAATATTCATATATCTATACATCCAGATATCCATACATCCTCACAAACTTTCGCATTTATAATATTAGTAAGATTAAGCGATTCATTTGGCTTACCTGCGGCGAAAGAGTGTCGGCTTTGGTTTTAATGTCTTTTAATTATAATATTATTATTGTATTGCAAATTAAATAAAACTTTAGTAGGTTAGTTTACCTTTGTTTTAATGGGAACAATATTTCAAGTAAAATTTTATAACTAAGGTAAAAATCTTCTTTTAAGACATAAGCTTATGCAATAAGAAACTGTCGTGCGCAGTAAATAAATATTACACTCTTTATTTTATGTGGCTTTCAAAACAACTCATCACATTATTATATGTATTAAATAAATACCTGATGTGTAATAGGAAAAATGCGTGATTTCTTTTTAATTTTTTATACAATAACTAACATCGTTATATAATTGTAAGACAAATATCCAGCTCCAAAAAAACTTTTTAACAAAAAAAAACCGACTTCAAACAAAAGCACTAAAAAGTAAAAAATAACTGATTGGTAGTTTTCATTTACTATACATACCTAATCAAATATTTTCGAAGTCGGTGTGCTTTGGCTAAGTAATTAAAGCCTACCAATACCTATAATATATTAAGTCTATCAGTTATATTTATAATAGCACAGATCAAAGTATGCATAGACTATAAAGTAATTAATAGATGACTAAAGTTAGTACCAACGTGAGCCACTAGGGAACCTTCCACCAGTACTCGTAATAGTTCGAATATCGAATAAGTCATCACTAAATAATATGAATAGAGGTCATCTAAGTCACATTTAGCTGATAATGATTTCTAACAGATATACTACTACTTACCATGTAGTACCATGTAGTACTTACCATGTAGTATACTAGCGGCTCATCCTCGCTTCGCTCGGGTTCGCTTCTAGGAAAACAAAATCAAACCTAACCTACGGGAACCGTACATTTTTCCGGGATAAAAAGTAGCCTATGTGTTATTCTTATGTATGAGCTATGTTATTATAAAGTTTCATTAAAATCTATTCAGTAGTTTTTGCGTTAAAGAGTAACAAACATCCATACATCTATACATCCGGACATCCATACATCCTCACAAACGTTAGCGTTTATAACATTAGGTATCATTTGTACATTACTTCTTCAGTAAAATAGTTATGATATTCCAGACTATAATCTATCTCTGTGCCTTTTATCCAGAACCGTTCAGCCGTTCTGGCGTGAAAGAGTAACAAACATTCATACTCACAAACTTTCACATTTATAATATTAGTTTAGATATTTTGTCAGAATGAAAAATAACGGTAGTATAGCTTACTATTTTGCATTGTAGCATGGTGCGGGTGACATTAGGCAAACCGTTTCTTTTCACTAATGAATATTCGTATGATTTGCAAACATATATTTCTGCTCTAACTTAAATATTATGAGCTTATGGTACTAAATCATTCCTATATCTAGTAAAAGAAATTTTACATATAAAATGTAATATTTCTTAAATAAATTTTAAATATTAACATGACGATGCGATTTTTTATACACATGTATATGTACATTGTACATGTTACGTAACGTCTTAGTAATGGAATATTATTTTCAGAACCGGATCTGTAGTTTCAGATAATAAATCCTATTCTATTAGTTTTCGCCCGCGGCTTTGTTCGCATTGTTAATATTTTTATTCATCTGAACTTTGGGATGCAAAAGCGTGTAACCTGATTCTAATACTAATATTATAAAGAGATAAAGTTTGTAAGTTTGTGAGTTTTTTTGTGCGGAGTAATCTCTGGAACTACTGAATCGTTTGGATGTTTGATAAGAAGATATTTTGAGACCTGGGAGGACATGAGATTACTATCCCGGAAATCATTACTTAAGGGGTTGAAAATGGGGATGAAAGTTTGTATGGGGAATCAAGAAGCCAATAAATATCAACTATTGTATTTATATTACTGTTAGTAATATAAATGCAATAGTTGATATTTATTACCTTCTCCAAAATACGCGACTCTCGCGTGCCTCGAAGATCACATAAAGCCGTAAATCCTACGTCTGATTTCATGCTAGGCGTGTGGAACTATCGTCTCACTGAAGCTGAAGAGAGTAAGAATAATAGACAGCGCTCTCAAACATGAGAGCATCCTAATTGTTACCTACGCTGAACTGTGATGCCAACAAATTACCAACTGATATGCGATAAGGCGATGATAAGAGATGAATACGATAATGAGAGGTCAACAGATATACCTAGTCATTTTATTTTATCTTGGTATGATGCTGCAGCGTCACCTGGAATCTGTAATATACCCAGCTCTTTACTAAAATACTGCAGAGATATCTTGTTTAAGCTCAATAAAATGATCTTGATGAATAGGATATTGTGTTTTGTTTAAATTTTTTAATTTAAGCGTTATTTCATAGACGAATTAGAGACTGGACCTGACATAAAATACAAATGTATGAAAACTAGTTCAACCAAGTGACGCATAACGCACACAAAGATTTTATTACATTATTATAAACACTGATACACAATACTATATTTCTAGTGCTTGAACGTAATCGATAAAATCGATATATCGATGAACCAATGAATGATATTTTAGACATTGGTTAGCATAGTCATCATATTTTACATCTTTTAATTTATTCTTCTTCTTTTAATTTTAATAAATTAAAATAAATGAATTAAAGAGGCAATAATAATGTGTCAAATAATAATTATTTTTTAATTTGATTTATATAAATACGATGGCATTGATGGCAACATTCTGTTGGCCTATAATAATGTTAATGAACAAATGAATATCGGGTATATATTCCATTAATATATAATAAATATTATTTTGCAAAGATTAAAAAAATATTAAGCTAATTTAATTAAATAAAGTGATTTTGTTGATTCTGTTATTGAACTATTTTAATTGGCAATTGATTGTCTCGGGTAGTTATAATAACAAAAAAATAAAAACCGACTTCAAACAAAAGCACTAAAAAGTAAAAAATAACTGATTGGTAGTTTTCATTTACTATACATACCTAATCAAATATTTTCGAAGTCGGTGTGCTTTTCTTTGTATGGGCTGGCACCGATTTCAAAAATATTTGATTAGGTATGTATTTAATAGGTAGGCTTTAATTACTTAGCCAAAGCACACCGACTTCGAAAATATTTGATTAGGTATGTATAGTAAATGAAAACTACCAATCAGTTATTTTTTACTTTTTAGTGCTTTTGTTTGAAGTCGGTTTTTATTTTTTTGTTAAAAAGTTTTTATTTTTCCCTTTTTAGTGTAGACAGTAGTAGCAAAGTACGAATTCTAAAGTGTTAGGCTTGTCGAATCAAAGAAAATAAGCCCAAACTCAAAGTATCTACTATTAGCCGTTGAAGAGTTCCACCTATCCACCTTCTGGCCTTACCATCAAATCAGGTCAACAATACCAAAGCATTGTACTATCAACGGAAATAGAAACACTTGCAAAGTTTCAAGTCAATACGACAATTAGAAGTAGGTTAAATTCATTATTAGCTATTTTTCAACCCTTAGGGGTGGTATTTTTTTTTGAAATTTAAATGGGACCAATCTGGAAGTATACTCTTTCAAACAAAACAAAAATTGTCCAAATCGGTTAATAAATGACGAAGTTCTGAGGTAACAAACATAAAAAAAAAATACAGTCGAATTGAGAACCTCCTCCTTTTTGAAGTCGGTTGAAAATGTGACACTGTCCTAATATTGCTCAGTTCTTAATAAACATTTGTGAAATTAGGAAAAAGAAAAAGTGATTGCAAATTAAAGTGAGTGTTGGATCGTGAAAGTAAAATAATTAGTGCAAGTGGTAAAGTGTTTTATTACAAATCGCCAACCCAGAAGTTTAGTGCTAAAACATTATTGTTTGATTTTGTGTAATTTATGTGTTGAAATAAAATGATCTTTATTATTACAATGGAATAATATTCCAAAGTATATAAATGTGGAATAAAATAAAATAAAAATTAAGTACACATACTAATTATAATTTTTGCATTTATATTTTTATTTGATTTAGAAAATATTTTTACAAATTTATTGTCATCAGATTGTAGGATACTGTGGTAAAAGTATTTTATGTTATTGTACTGTACAAATAACACAATTCGTTTAGTTATTTCGTCAAATATCGATATATTTTTCGACATTGTCAAGCACTAGTCGATGTCAAATGGACTCACTCGACAGTTTTGTCATTTGTTCTGAATGGTAAAATCCAGCCATTTTATGATGGTTGTCAGATGTCAACAATACATAGAAATATCGACTATATTTAACATAGTTGAATAATATGACATTTTATTTTACATTTAATTAAATTGTGTGATAAATAACAATAAATGTAATAAAATAATGTATTTACAAGTGAAAAGAAATACTGCTGCTTCCGCCGTTATAGTTTTTACATCATTTAACAGAACATTTAGTCATTTTTGGGTGATGTTTTGTTGACAAATAAGTGCTTGAGACTGACGCAAAAAACAAACGACCAAGCCTAAAATCTCCTGGTTACTGAGAAGACCGATAAAGGTACGTCCGCTTATATGTCTGGTCCAGTGGCTAATTCGTTTATGCGCTATTTCTATAGATGCAAATCGAATTTACGATCCTTTGTATTGTATTGTATTCCGCCCTTTTTAATATCCCACTGCTGGTCACGGAACTCCGTTCAGTACGAGAGTGATCAGACAATAGTCCACCAGGCTGGCCAATTGCGGGTTGGCTAACTTCACATGTCTTTAGAAAACTTGCTAGATTCTCTCAGACATGCAGGTTTTCCTTCACCGTTAAAACAAGTGGTAATCATTTTGGAAATGATTCGCACATGAAAATATCAGACGCGCGAGACCCGGGATTTGAACCTGCTTCACTCGGTTTACCAAGCGAGCGCGTTACCACTGGGCTACCACTGTCTTACGATCTTTTATACTGTTATAATTATTAAGCTTCGCTATTACACGAAAACTTTGTGAAAATGCTTAGATTCATTCTCAGGTTAACAATAATATTATTTAAATCGTTAAGGTGTGTTCTGTCGTTCGTCACCCGCTGATATATCGCGAACTGCATGCCCAAAGTACTGTATGGGGAGCGATTGAGGGTTATTTATGGAACCCTACAACACTTATCGTAGTAATTTTGTATTTCCTTTTCCATGGAAAATCACAAGTTGTATAATTTTTATAATTACTTACTTAGGTATTAATTGTTACGAGCTAGGGTTCTGATATCGTAATTTAACTTGGTCACTCGCAATATGTTTTATTTCTATTTATATTGCGACAACATGTTTGGCTCAGTTTGTGGTAACCCTAATTGCTGTACTAGCGGTTGCGGGTTCGAGTCCCGTTGGATTTATTTGTGTGATGAGCACGATTGTTTGTACTCTTGGGGGTCTTTACTAACGCAATAGAATCCGAAACAATATTTTTTTTGAATTTTTGTCTGTTTGTTAGTGCGTTTGTCCGCGCTAATCTCTGAAACGGTTTAACCGATTTGGGTGTGGTTTTCTTTAATGTTTTGTGGTAAGCTTCACTTAATATTTAGTGTTTATTTTATTTCAATCTGTTCATAAATAAAAAAGTTATGTTAATTTTAATAATAAATAAAAACTTCACTACAATTTCTTAGACCATGAACAATGTACCATACATTTGTATACTATTGTTACGTGCAGTTCTATACAAAGAATATAGTCGTAAGTATTTATATAGAAAATATATCAACTAGAACTAAGCCTTATTCGTGAAGTTATTAAGACCTGTAATCGTTTGTAGTATTTTCATTTATTAAGCACAACACTTTTCTCGTAAATTCATATGAATACATGCAATTATAGGCTTTGAGACATTATTTTAAAGGTTATAATGCTGTAGTTGTTCTGGATCGCTATATTTTTGGGAAACACTTGGCAGTCTCGTATTGTTGTCACTTTGGCTCTATATCGGAAATATACATGTAAGGTATTTTCTTTTAGGTTATTAGAGCAGTAAATATGATTATATATCTAATATGTTATCAAAAATAATTCATTTCTACGTGTTATAATGTATTTCATAGTATGAGATAGTCTCCCCAAAATCCTACAGGAGACCCCTTTATAATAATATTTTGTTAGATTTCATTTGACGTTTTAAATAAGATTATTTAACCTTTTCATATTTTTTCGGAGTATAAGTAAATAGATGTAAATAAAAGTAGCTAACGCATTTTCTATACATATAATAAAATTCTGAGTCGAATCTATACATTAAATATTTTTTGGAAAATCTTATTGTAATAGACATTATTATCGATACAGAGGCCGAATCTATAGTTTTTAGAATTTTTGTCTGTCTGTCTATCTATTAATGCATCACGAAAAAACTACCGGACATTGGCATTGGTTTGACACTGGAAATTTGGTTTGATGATAGCTAGTTATCCGGGTCAACATACAGGATACTTCTTACTGCGAGAAAATATCTAATCTCTAAGAAATTTATACTAAACGTTCAAACGTAACGTAAAGGATGAACCCAAGCGAAGCGAGGGTGAGTTGCTAGTATAATAAAGAAAAAAAGCTAATATTTTGCTATCTTTTTCAATGGGAATATAACTAATGCTTAAAAGAGATGAAAGAATATAATGTTTTTTTTATTGTGCATAAAAAAATATATTAAGATAACTAATACATATGAATGTACCCTTATTCTTTACTGAAATTGACATTTATTTTCACCGTATTATGTTATATCCGCTTGTAATTGATATGCATGTCTGATGTTTTTGTTGACCAAGTGCATAGAATTTTTTAAATATGTGTATTATTTAAATAATAAATACAATAATAATTGTAAATTAAAAATTAAAAAAAACCTTCTACGCAAATAAATTGTCATTTAACGATTACACTGGCACGCGTGAAGCATTTTGGAAGCATTTTGGAAAAGAGCTGATACTTTTAAGCTGCTGGACCGATATTAACTAAACATAGCTAAGAAATACCGTAAAGTAAGTTGCTTTCAAATGAAACAAAACCGCATCGAAATCGGTCCATCCGTTTGAGAGCTACGATGCCACAGACAGACAGATAGACGGGCATTTACGTCAAACTTATAAAACCCGTCTATTTGCGTCGGGTGTTAAAAAGAAAGTCCATCCCACTTGACTATTTCGAAGATAAAATCGAACAAACAGGCACATTAAATTTAAAAGCTACTATTTTAGCACTTTATAGCCGCAGTGGTAAGTATCGATTTCCATGTACAGACACGGTCGTGTTACATATTTATTTTATGTATATTACGTGTATTATTCTGATTTATTCGAAGATTAAAGTTGAATGCTTATGGGAGATATTTAAAATTTATTTGATTTTCATGTAAAAACCATTTTATTTGTGAATTTTGATTACATTGTTATAGAAATGTGTTACAAAAGTTATGGCTTTTGTTCCACTATGCTAATAAACAGATAAATAAATGTTTGTTTCGATTTTATTCGTTTGTCTATTTGAAGAAGGGGAAGAAAACAGAAGATCATATACGAAAGAAAAAAAAAAAGAAAAAAAAATGCATCAATACAGATAAATAAAATTGAAGTGTCTGTTTGTAATGCCAAATAGCTTTTTATTAAATGCATTTGATATATATACGGTACTAATAAGAAAAAAAAAACATTTTTTTTTTATTTCTAAGCAAAACAATAAATTGCAAAGCGAAATTATAAAGAAACATACATTTTAATGAACACTCATACAGCAAATGAAAAAATGTTATTACAAAAACAAAACTGACGGTTAATTAATAAGTCGCATTGAAAATCACGCCGTTAGTTACACTTGTCGCTGCCAGCCTGATTAAACAGAAAAATACCGCAGAAATAAGCTATTGTTCTGGTGTCGAGCTCTAGTGTTTGTTGTACTGGGGATATTACGTGAGTGAATAGAAACTGATATATTGTTATTAAAACTATACTTTTGTTCGTTTACCGCTACAATATATTACTGTATGGTTGATGAAGTAGCTTGAGTAAATAATATGTATACAGGGAGAGAGGAGAAATGCATTCAGAGGTGACCCACTTCGTTGGGCGGCGTACCATGCGGGTTGCTCCTGATACTTCACTGATAGAGTGAATCGTGGCAGCAATCCTTTGGCTGTGTGGTCTGCTTCGGCAGACCTGCCGTCGGGGCGTCGTAGTTGAGTGCGTAGTAGATCCTGCTACGCCCCATTAAGACGGGGTAGCTTCTGTTGGGTTTTCGTTTTCTAGCCAGTGAGTCCCACATTACCACCTGTGTGTTAAAAGGTGGTATGAATAATTAAAATGTATTTCCCAATATTAAAAAAAAAAGAGAAAAAGTACCTAGCATGTACTGCTGTAGATTTGAAGGTCCTGGATTCGAGACTTTGATCGTTCGTCTAGTTTTGCTGAAATGTTACAAAACCGGTGGGCATTTTAAGACCTGATCTCTCAACGGTCGTGTTTAATTGTCTTGCCGGACTTTGAGAGCGATAGGAATAGAGAGTAAACTTGTATTAGTACACATACTGGTGTAGTCTATACATATAATAAAATTGTAACCAAGCCGAATCTGTACATTTAATATTTATTAAATCTTATTGAAACAAACATTATTACTAGTCGTATCGATACAGGGGCCGAATCTATAGTTTTTAGAATTTTTGTCTCTCTGTCTGTCTGTTACCGCATCATAGAAAAACCACTGGAGGGATTTAGATAAAATTTGATATGGTGATAGCTGGTTATCTGGATCAGCATAATATAGGATACTTTTTACCGCCCGAAAATATCTCATTTCTAAGAGAAAAAATACAAAAACTGCATTGTAAGAGTATACTAATTTGTAAAACCTAAGACTTTAGTTTTTGGTCATCTGAACGCGGGTGGAGCCGCGGGCAGTGATAGTATTGTATAATATCTTCTATGCTATTGGCAGGTGCCAATTTGCCACTGTGACCGAAATCATTCAGGAGGACATTATATGAATATATCGCCTCAGGTGAGATCTTGAAATACAGTCTCATTCGACTTTAAAAATAGAAATGAATAACTTTTCTATATTATATTTCTTCAATACAAATTTACTTCGTAAGAGTATGGAATTATTATACACTATGCCTAAAAAGTCTATTTTTAGAATTTTCTAAGCAACAATAATTATAGTAAGTTTTTTTACTCCTACATAGTACTAAAGGAGTACAGCTGATAGCTTTGTGTTAAAGATAGATATTTTTGAAATCTACTCAGAAGTGTTCGAGATTATTCTCATATAAAAACGGAAATATTTCCTTCGTTTAGTCAAACAAGATGTCATTTCCAGAAGTACTATCTATTATAATAGATATAGGTACATATATTGATAGATATTCAAACGCTTTACTATCTATTCAAATACATTTCAAGTATAATGTTAGAGGTATTATTTTATCATTCTCATGTATTGTTTATATTTCTCTTACTATTAGCGTTATCGATTGTAGAAAATATCGAAGCGAAAGGACGAGTGAAAAGCGATTTCTATAAAAGCAATAATAAACGTAATCGAGAATCGAAACCCAAACTCCCTGCGCAATAGGCAATTGCAACAAGACGATAGACAGCTTTTTAATTTAGCTCTAAATAAAAATCAACACGTAATCAAGTTGCTATATTAAAATCCTTCAGACTAGTGGCGTGCTTGTCCTAGATAAAAATCAGTGGCTTCATTGCGATTTTACGCTTCCTTTATTTACGTTTTGGCACAAACTTTATCTAAATTTTCATATATTAATAAAACTAATTGATGTTAATTATTTACACTTTCCCTTAGTATATCTGACATATTGGCAGTATATTTAGTTTATTAATATAAATCGCAAGTTTGATGTTTTTGTATGGTATACATATTTATTAAATATTTATAAATTAACGTATATCGCCTGCATACATTATATAGCTTATGTGGATCTCACCGGCTAGAGAAGTCAGGACTAGCCATTAAAACCCAACGGAACTTCCCCCGAATTAATGGGGCGTCGCATGATCGCTTACGCATTTATGGTACATATATGTATATATACTAAGGCTTATATTTATGTATAGTAGTTCCGCTTCTTAGTGTTATACGATGTTATAATCTTTTTCAATTAATCTATACATATCCATACTTTATAATATTATAAATGTAAAAGTGTGTTTGTGTGTTTGTCCTTCTGTCACGTTGAAACGAAGTGACTTACATGGCGTGATTTGTTGTGTGGATATAGTTGGAGGGCTGGAGAGTGACATAGGCTACTTTTTACCGCGGGAGATTATCTCTTTCCCACGGGAAAACATGTTATAATACAATCCAAAAAAATATATTTTATGATCAGAATTACTTAAAACTTGGTCAATAAAATTAAATAAATATGTGTTTTATTTAGCATTTTTGGAAATTCATCCTATAAGGCGGTAAAATAGGTGATGAAAGTTTGTATGAAACTACCTTTTTAGGGATTTTTTGTAGTTTTAGCACGAGTGAAGCCGCGGGTTCTACTAGTATATAATAAAATTGTAACTAAGCCGAATTTGTAAATTAAATATTTTTTGGAAAATCTTATTGAAATAGACATTATTAACGATACAGAGGCCGAAACTATAGTTTTTTGATTTTTTTCTGTCTGTCTATGTGTCTGTGACCACATCAAAGAAAAACCACTGGAGGGATTTTGATGAAATTTTAGTATGATCACAGGTGGTTATCCGGCTTAACATAAAGGATACTTTTTACTCCAAAAAATTATATCATCTCTGAGAAATTTATACTAAACGTTAAAACGTAACTAGAGATGAAACCGAACGAGCGAGGGTGTGTCGCTAATAGGCTATTAATTAAAAATATTTTTTGGAATCTGACTGGTTTTTTACATATGTTAAAATAAATACATAAATTTAAACAATCAATCTCTTCAATTTTGTAATACCACTTTCGATGGTGGAAATATGTCTTTTTCAATGCTAGGAGTGAATTCAACCTCTGTCTTACTCGGCTATAAAGAAAGTCAGATTGAAGATAAATAGTAATAAAATAAGTGAATTTGTGTAAGTATAGTTGAAAATAAAACAATTTGATACTATGATTATAATTTTAGAATATTTAAACCGTTCTCAATGAACAATAGCCTTCATCCGTAGTCGATAATTGAATTTCAAATTCCATATCATTGTGAGCACACGCCCGTTTCCAGTCAGCTATGTCCAAATTAGTTTGACATCACATATGTACCGATTCAAACAAATTTAGAGCTTAAGTTATTTTGGTCTATATAGAATTACATGAACTCTGCACCACTTTCGGTTAATGATCTGTGGTACGTCACGTTAAAATGGTCAGATAAAAATTAAATTTGGTTAGCATTATTACTGTAGCAGTTGCTAGTGTTAAAGTTTTAGACAACCGTATTGGGAATTTTGTGGAATATATAACTGTATAATAAATAATAAATAACTTTTTAATTCGGTCACTTAGGTGACGACTGACACGATTAATGGCCGAAGTGACTAAAGGTCCAGCATACTTGAAAGTTTTTAAAGTAAACTCGTAATATTCTCTTGGATTTACTTGAATATTTGAAGTTAAAAATAAAAAAAAAATCTAGAAAGATTACAAAAAAATCAATCAACTAATCTATACTATCTATACTAATATTACAAAGAGGTAAAGTTTGTAAGTTTGTGAATTGTGAGTTTGTGACGTTGTAGGGGGCAATCTCTGGATCTACTATACCGATTAGATGAAATTTCGTAAAAAATAGTTTGAGACCCTGGGAAGGACATAGGATACGATACGAAACTACCTTTTTAGATATTTTTTGTAGTTTAAATATATACATTTATTAGTGATAATCAATTCAAATTTCAAATTTGTCAAAAACGTTAAACTCAAGTGATTGAATCTGGCTTAATAATTATATATTAGTCGTACAGTAACTGGAGTAATAATAACTTTGAATAAATATTGACAGTGACAACAACTTTATTATAGACGTATTTAATTAAAGCTTGCAGTATAGTCTGTAATCTCTCAGCCTAGGCTAGCGTCATGCGCGGCTCTGCGTCCTAGATTAGTCCAACAGTAGTAGATTATTAGATTTATTTCATATATTTTAATACATTATTGATCCCTACTTTGCTCGTGCTTGAGCTAAAAAGCTCTGCTTTCTCCAAAAGCTTCTAAAAGCTCTACATGAGAATGATGATATCGAAATAACGAGCTTTCGAACAAACATGGTCACGGGAGTGACTAACGTTTTCGATATCTCAAAAATCATAGTTACTAGAGACGGTGTCTATTTAAAAAGTTATAGTATAGTTTGAAAGAAAAGATTCGAAGAATGTAGAGGTATTATAATAATATCATTTGATTTTTTTCATTCTTTTTTATGTTGTTAAAATTGTGTTTTAAATCTAAAAAAAATTAATTTAGAGCTATCGATGTAGTTTTTAAAATATAATATGCTAATTGCTAACCTTGTTACTAATACATAGTTTTGTAAAAAGTAAAATGTAGGTATATATAAAAGTTCAATTCTTTTTGACGGTAAGATTGTCAACAGCTGGATCGATGTGGCCATTTATTGGAGAAATTAATGGCCATATTTTAAATGGTCATATTTTAAAAGAATTTTTAGAGGTGTTTAGAAAATTAAAAAATGCGGTATGAACTGAAAGTCGTTTTTCTATAGGATTTTGTATGTCAATATAATAAAATATGTATCATTTGGACAAAAAAGAAACGTCAGCTCAGCCAGCCATTAATTAATTAGTGTTATAACAATGTAAGTAATCTGTTACAATAAAAAAAACGTGTGTGTGTACTTGTATACGCACGTAAGAATTTATACTTCTTTGGCGTAACAAAACAAAAATAGCTAAAGATTACATCGCGTATGTCACAACTCTCTGTTTGTAAAAGGAATGCAGCCAACTTCACTAAGTCGCTTTCAGCTAACTTCATCATGTCGCTTTTTGGCTGTTGGTTCGTAAAAATTTTACTCTCATATTTTTTTCTAAACGTGCCAAAAGAAGTATAGCTTCAAAAATATTATTGTCTAACTAAAATCCAATCCTACAAAATCTATGAAATTAACTTAAAATAGTATATAATTATTATAAATGCGAGCAACAAGAAACATTAAGATCTAATTAAAGCCAAGCTATTATATGTATATAATAAAGTCGTTGAAGATACAACAAAGCCGTACACTAAGGATTATACAGATTTGCATGACTGTCCTGCTCAGTTGGGCAATGGATGTTTATGTGTGATTTATACTTACATTAACTAGCTCTCGCCCGTTGTTTTGCTTATGTTTTAATATGATAAATAAATTCTACTTTGTACTACAAAAGGACTCTAAGATAGTATTTTCTGAATTTCAAATAATACTATTAGAACACGCGGCTTCACTCGTGCAAAAACTACAAAAATCTCTAAACAGGTAGGTTTCATACAAACTTTCATTCATTATTTTACTTTCTTATGTGATGAATTTCCAAAAATGTTAAAATATGTATTTATTCAATTAAATTGAAGAGCATTAATACCAAATTTCTAATAATTCTGATCATAAATATTTTTTTGGATTGTATTATAACATGTTTTTTCGTGGGAATAAAATAATCTCCCGCGATAAAAAGTAGCCTATGTATCTTTCCAATTCTCCAACTATCTCCGGACAAAAAATCACAACAATCCATCACTCCGTTTCGATGTGACAGAATGACAAACAAACAAACTATCATACAAACAAATAAACAAACACACTTTCACCTTTATAACATTAGTATGTATATGGATTTTCATACCGATACTCATACACAGAAACTTCTTTTTTGAAATAGTTTAAAAAGTACTCATCAGCAATCGTATTTCGTATGTTTTAGCTGGTTATCCAGGTCAACATATAGGATACTTTTTACCGCGGGAAAATATCTCATTTTTGAGAAAAATTACAAAAACTGCAATGTAAGAGTATAATAATATATAAAACTTAAGAATTTGGTTTTTGGTTATCTGAACGCGGACGGAGCCGCGGGCAATGCTAGTATCTATATATAAAACAAATTAAAAAGACATCAGTACCTTTTTCTCCTGTTTTTAATTTTTTGTTTAGTAACTACGAACGAGTATTACAATCAACAAAAAAATCGAAAGCAATTTTTTTATATAGATAGGTAAATTCTGTTCATATAGGTTTTCCTCAAATTTTCTGTAATGAGTATGGAATTTCGACCACTTGCAATTTTAAAACGCGTTTTATTTTAGTAAAAAATAAGTATGAATTAGACGATTAGGCTAAGGCATTAAAAACATATTCCAGTGAGTTTTTTTCCTGAGTGAAAGATGTGGTAATATA
This sequence comes from Brenthis daphne, assembly GCA_947093115.1. NCBI lineage: Eukaryota > Metazoa > Arthropoda > Insecta > Lepidoptera > Nymphalidae > Brenthis > Brenthis daphne. The sequence goes on along the minus strand of OX352475.1, from coordinate 15,005,379 downwards.
GGATGACTAAGCATGGAGCACCCTACGTTTTTTCGAAATGATTAATTACCCAAGTAATTACATTGCCCTCACTTATTTTAGCTAAAAAAAACAATGTGACATAATGAAGACATCTAATCCACTATACTAATAATAATTACCAATTTTTTTTTTAAATGTACTCGTACCTAATATTAGCTTTCGTTACTCCATTTCTGGTCTTCAACAATATATTTAAAATAGGGCAAGGGTGAGCGCTCAGTCACAGCAAGGGTTCCATAGCAAGAAACATATTTGCGATATATTTTAACTTACATAATCCAATATGTTAAAAGTAAAATGAATTATTTACCCACTTTATATTTGTAACTTATTCGTGTGGCTTATTCTATCTATTAATGAATAGAATATCATGAAAATCGTTTTAGCATTGGTGAAGTTATAACGTACTATACACAAACAAACACAAACACAAAAGATATTAGTACATCAAGTAGCATACAAAAACCAAAAAAATACATATGGCCAAATTGAATAAATGAGTCGGTCAAAAAAAAGTTCTGCAACCTCCTCACACTGCTTTCTATTGTATTTTATTTATCGTATCTATATTTTGTATAGATCTGAGTTAGATTAGGCTGTAAGCTCACACTGTTGGAGTAACCCCATGGTTGTTGTGGTCTGTTTTAGCAGACCTGCCATCAAGGCGACGTCGTTGACGCCACATTAAGACGGGGTAGGTTATGTTGAGTTTTAGTGGGTACTACTGGCTTTTCTAGCCGGTGAGTCCCATATAACCACCTGTATGTCTGAAGGTGGTATGCGTAAATGCATTTCCCAATATTACAAAATAAGGCTGTGAAAATGCACTCTAGTCTATAAATAAAACAATATAAATTGTTTGTTAGGGCTAGTAAAAAAAAACAAATGTAGGGAAAACTGATTACAATAGAGAGAATAAATTAAAGATTGGACTGTACTAAATTGGTTTATACTGCACACAGAGCTAGCCCGACAATATAACCAATGTGATTAACGTGAGCGAAGTCGTTCTGCCGACCAGCGAACCGCTGCCTTGCTCTTGCCGTCCCGCACCACCCACTGCTAAAACTACGCGATGCATTGCTCACGTACTAATGTCAGGCGCAACGTTGTCTGTACTACTGTTATTACATGATATACATTGATAAATTAACACGTATTTTAATATAATTTTATAATTAAACTATGCGTGTTTGCTATCTCTAAACGTTGCTTACACCATCACAATCGGTCGCGCGTCTAAAAATAAGAAAAAACTAGTTAATACAAATGTAAAATGATATTAATATTATGATTTATATGAAAATTTGAAATTCAAGAAAATAATTCATATAATTTAACAATAGGTGTACGAGTAAAACCGCAACCGTAAACTCCACCCCGCCAATGGAGTCACGTATCCGGCAAATAAACGTTTCCGGTCTGCGGAATGCATATGGCGTCACATCCGGAGAATTTGTTGTGAATTGATACAAGTATAAAATTTTTCGCGATATTGAATATGTTTTAAGTGTCCAATTTTGACCAGAACAATGGTTTTTTTTTCAATTGTTTATTTGTTTGTTTTAATTCCAGAAATAGATTCTCTGTCTTTTTTATTTGTGATATTATCATTATGTATAATGTATAGGTACATATTAGCTTCATGATGTAATAGCAACTCACACTCGCTTCGCTCGGATTCATCCCTAGGTATTATACTTAAGTTTTAACGGTTAGTATGGTATAGATTTACTATATATTATATGATATATAGCCTATAGTATTCCTCAATGAAGGGACTACCTAATGCTAAAAGAATTTTTTAAATCGGATTAGTGGTTCCTGAGATTAGCACGTTGAAACAAACAAACTCTGCCTCTTTATAGTATTAGTATAGATTAGGTATATGTAAAAGAGAGGTTCTACGTTAAGTACATAGTCTAAGATTAAATTAAAATAATGACTTCTCCTGAAAATGAAATTTTATCTTCCTCAATTATAAATATACTATATTTTTTTCAAATCAGGCTGCTCTGTGTTTACTTAAGATGAGATTATAGTTTTATAAAGTTTTTGAGTTAAAGCAAAGCGAGGGTCCGTTACTAGTCTTTAGAAATAATAAGTTGGCTTTCCAAAATGTTCACGTTTTTACTATTCAAGTTAAATTTCAAAGTCTAGACAGTATACTAGTATAATTTAGATTTCCTGACACGTACTGATGTCTCCATAGGTTTCAACCCAAAGCCGCATGAAAATCCGCCCTGATTTGGAGAATTTCTTTAAGTTGTCTTGAATTTTCGTAATTACTTCTTTTGATTTTGTTCTTTTTAATCTTCTATATATCCATATACTCCAAATAGCTTTTCTATACATACCTATATTAAAATTCTAACTGAGCCGAATCTGTACATTAAATATTTTTTGGAAAATCTTATTGAAATAGACATTATTATCGATACAGAGGAGGAATCTACAGATTTTAGAATTTTTGTCTGTCTGTACCGCATCACGGAAAAACTGGTAATAAAATGAAAATTTTGTTATGATGATTGCTGGTTATCCGGGTCAAAATATAGAATACTTATTACCGCGGGAATATGTCTCATTTCTGAGAAAAAATACAAAAACTGCAACGTAAGAGTATACTAATATGTAAAACCTAAGAATTTGGTTTTTGGTCATCGGAACGTGGGCTAAATGCTAGTAATAAATAAGATCCAAACATTTTATGAGAAACTAGAACTGATCATACAAATTTAACACATGAAGTGCTCCAAAAATTCTAAAATCTAATCACACTCAGTTCAATCACTCCATTACATCACTGACCGGTCGTGCATTAGAAGAAATCTGAAAGGCTCTCAGGTCATAAATAACGAAGCAGTTTCGCACTCACTACAACCCTTCTAATAAATCTTTCTATCGTTTCCCTTTTTGTTCTTTCGATTGTCCATCAATTCACTTTTATGTCCAACTAGTTTTTGCTTACAGATATGTCTGCGTTATTAACATATTAGCATTAAATTACTCTGTGCGTGTGCACATACCTTTGTATAGATGTAATTTGTGCTCGGGCTTATATAGAACAATTTTGTATCGATATATTTGTTTTTATTTATTTATAACACTTTATTGCACACGAAAATTGTGCATTAAAAATACAAATGTGCAAAGGCGGCCTTATCATTAAAAGCGATCTCTTATAGGCAACCAATAGTAAAGGATTTAAAAAATAAGTGAAAGGAGCGGAAAGGTCCGTAAAGTCCACGTTTTAAAATTTAATATAAATAAAAAGTTACATACAAATACTAATTTTACCATATATATATATATATATGTAACGTGTGTATATTTTTAATAAATATGCCAGGATATTAACACACAATACCATCTAGTTCCATGGTAAGCTACGAGGCTTGTGTTATGGATACCAGATAGTTGATACATTATACATATATAACTTTAAATACATACATATTATAAATATAAACACCAATGACTGGAGTACAAACATTCATGCTCATCACACAAATTAATATCCCCAGCGGGACTCGAACCCGCGACCGCTGGCGCAGCAAGTAGGATCACTACAAACTGAGCCAAACGTATCGTCAAATATATACTAATAACCTAAAAAATTCAGATATACCTGTACTTTGGGTATTAATGAGAGATAATATAAAATAAACTGTAGACACTAGACATATTGCGTCCATTTATTGGCTGTGCTAGCAAATGAGTAACCCATTTAAAAAGAATATACCTCAATTACAGTTTGACCCCTACTTTCTATGGGAATTTTGTGCATGGTTTCAAGCTTTTAACCTTGGAAATATGTCATAACGATGAACACACTATAAAACTTTTTTATTTTACTAAACTAAAAAAACATACATTGTTTTTTTTAATTTGTAGTGTCTTTGGGTGTCATTTATCTTTTCTTTCAAATAATTGTATTTTTTGTGAATAAAGAACGTCTGTAAATGCTCTATTATGTTGATATATCAATCTAAGATATAAGTTATTTTCATTCCAATTTCACTCAAACTCTTAAAGGAGTATCAAAATATATAAACTCTTATAAATTCTTAGAGGTACAGATTTTCTTACAATTTCAATATAAAATACTGTAGCAAGCACATTCTCTAAGAAAAATTGTGTAATTCTAAATCCAACTCTATCATAAAAATATTGGAATACATTGTACAGATTTTTGCATATTATATGGAATCTAGACATATCGATGCGTTAACCTCCTCTTATACCAGATTCCTGTAGACGTTGCAAGAGATGAGCGGTGTGATGTTTTAAATCATTTTTAAAACTTTTAAATCTAAAAGTCATCTTAGATTATAGTGGGTAGGTACTCAAAGAACGAGGTCACTCTTTCGATTCCTGACATATGTATTATGTCCATTCTACTTTAAGCTTCCTTATAACTAGTGGTCTGCCCACGTTTAATACCAAGGTAGCTAGCTACATAAACTATGCAGTAAATATTTTACAGATACCATTTGGTGTATTAAGGTAAAACACCCTTCGGATGGTGGCTGACAGTCGTTGGCGAAGCGATGGATCGGGAAAGCTGGAGCAAAATTAAAATCGTGTAGCTCAAGACCAAATGGGATGGCGACGCACTGTGGACGCCCTCTGCCTCACCTAAGAGACATAGGAACAAAAGTAATCCATCGGATTATTATTTTACGGAGTATCTATTCGTCCTTTATAGGACGAATAAGAAAAAAAGAAAGGTTGAATAGACTAATAAATAAGGAAGGTTGAATAGACTAATAAATAAGTAGAATAAGTAGCTCGGCTCAGCTCGGTAGGTTAAGGTTATTTTTTTTGCATATAAAGATATAGGTACTCTAGCACCTAAAAACACTTATTTTATATTAGAAAACAAAAAAGTGGTAAATATTAGTACAAATCGATAATAGTCCGACAAATAGTATATTTTTTATCTATCCGATTATTTATGCACTCCGAGGGTGAACTACCATCAGAATTGTTATTGAGTCTTTCATAAACTGTCATAAAATTTTCAGTAACAGCCCGGAGTTAGAAAGTTAATGGCGTTTTACTCCCGTGGCTCGGAGAGCACCTGAAACCGTCGGCAGTGCGCCTGATATCTTACCAGCCATGCCGAATTGTCATCCCATCGGAGTATGAAAGTGACAGGAATAGAGAGTTCCCTAGTGTTTGCGCGTTTGGCTAATCTCACTAAGATTGGCTGCTTTGGTCAGTAAGTCAGGAACACATCATCACCGTTAGCCACTGCCACCGTCTGCCACTAAAAATTTGTCAATAGAAAATCTTAATAGATATACTTAGCCCAACGTAGGATTCGAACCTCCGTACCAGCCATACATACTAGCCACTAGAGCAAAGAGGAAATTTTGACAACTATCACTATTACTATCTACATTAGTAGACGCTTCCCTTTAATATTTTACACCACAATGCAGCCACATAGAATTTGCAAAGCGAATATTTAATATTTATAAGCGAATGAATATAAATACTCGATATAGCGTATTGCGTGAGCTGCTTAAAATAATTCATAGAACTAGCTTTAATGAACATATTGCATGCCAACATTTATCAAAATATACCTTAATTGACTGACTTTAAAAAAGGAGGAATCCTTTTTGGGGATATAGAAGTACTTTATCTTAGAAAAGTTCGAATTTTTAAATAAAATTCTTTGATGACAACATACAACATAGGGCATTTTGAGAATAAAATTGTTATTCATAATTATTAGAACAAAATTTTTCTGAGATAAGATAGGGTTTTCTGGTAGGATAATAACTTAACACACTTAATGTTTCACTACTTGAGTGAAATATAAGAGTGACTTTTTGAGTATTTTGAAATACTGAAATGCCCAGAATTTATTACATTCACTTAGTCGGTAGTGGCTAATTACCAACGATATATAACGATGTTTTCGCTTACTTTTATATAAAAGACTAGCGACTCACTCTCGCTTCGTTCGGGTTCTTCCCTAGGTTGATTCCCGGGATAAAAACTATTTTATGTCCTTTTAAGGGTCTCAAACTATCTTCTTACCAAATTTCATTTAAATCGGTCCAATAGTTTCGGAGATTATTCGGTACAAACAAACAAACAACCAAAAATAATCTTTCTTCTTTATAATATTAATATAGCTCGTGACTCTTGGTTCGCTGGAGTGCGTCCCTAGATACCTTATGTATGTATAGTATTTTTAAGACAGATAGTGTCACCTTTCAATTAATTTTATTACTAATAGAAGCCTATGTGATACTTCAAGATAATATAGCCTATCTGTCCGTCTATCTTGAGTAATAAACATAAATATGACATATAGAAATTTTGCTAATAGCTTATTAATTTTTTCCCCAAATTCTTTACAAAGTAGAAAAATAACTAAAGAGTCACTACTTCTATATTCTAAGTAAAAAAGTTTTTTTTAAAAGAAAGCTTAAAAGTTTTAAATTTACTCAGTATACCCAAAGCTTTGTTAACTTCTTAAAAATTCATGGAAGCTCAACGTTTTATTTGCACAATTTAATTTGTGGCTTATTAACTTTCTCTCCTCATATCCTTTTCTTGAATATTCTTTTGCATTATACCTATTAAAAAAATAATCATTCTATCGAATTAAGAACTTTTGTGACGAAAATGTATTTAAAAACATACTAACCGTTAAAACGTACCTAGGGATGAACTCGAGCGAAGCGAGGGTGAGTCGCTAGTATGTTTTAAATAAATAAAAAATATATATAAATAATTAAACGTTTAGAATTAAAATCAACAGCTAAAGGTAAGGTGCCATTTTGATTTTTGAAATTATTTTGTGAATTTGTAGCTGCGCACTGTACAGACAGTACAGACTGTACTTGTTACAGAACAAGTATGTATATGTATGTATAATGACCTTTGAGACGTCTAAAACCTTTATCTCTTCCGTGACCATGATTGCTGTATAGCATTCGTAACGTCGGGAACCAAAGATCACAATAATATATCCGCATAAAAAAACCTAAAACCTAGTTTTATTTAAAATGTCAAATATTCGCGTAAATCTAGAAAAGTAAAAATATTTAGGGCTTAAATATTTGTCTTTAAAACACCTAAGTGTATCTAGAAATCTGTAGGAGTCAAAAGGCAGGATTTGAGACGATCTAGTCACATTCAGCATCCGACATTGGATGACCTAAATACAGTCGTAGGACGTCTGCTTTAACTCCCAACGTATTGCTAAAGTTAGGTATAGAAAAAAATCAATGCGAATATAGCATTCGTTTGCGTTGATTTATTGGCAGGTCTACTTTTCAAGCTTTTCCAGCATTTGGTACTTTGCAGAGTAATATTATACGATAGCTTGTATCGAATTCGATTATAATTGGTAGTTTTAACGAATGGTTTTTTTGCTATGTAATTAACAAAAAAATAGCATGTTGTATTTTCTAGCTACACTACACAAAAATATATATCTTGGCTTCAAGCCTGGTAGGATTGCCAAACACCTATCCCTTTCCCCACAACAAGGTAAAAACACATCGAACTTACATCCCTATATCAGCAATAAGTCTACAATTTAACGCACAGTCTTCATTTTACCATAAACGTATTATTATGCTTTCTAAATTTCATCCATCATCATCGCCATGAATAAGCCTGTTATTAATTAGTTATTAATATAATCAACCATGTAATGATAGACTGATTTGATTAGATCTATTCAACCATCGTAATAAATAGACGTATTCATGAATAATTTAAAACAATATCCATATTAATATTATAAATACTTGTTTTTGCTTGCGGCTTCACTCGTGTAATAAGTGGAGCAGGATCAAAAGTCCTATGTCCGATTCCATGATGCAACCTATGTCCTTGCTAAGTTTTATTACAATCTGTTCAGCAATTTAAGCGTAATGGTAACAGACAGAGTTACTTTCACATTTATAATATTGTAGAAAAGGTCTCATATTTTTAGCAATTTTGACGACACGTCTGGTTCAGTTCGTAGTAACTCTATTTGCTGTGTCAGCGGTCGCGGGTTCGAGTCCCAATGGGGACATTTATTTGTGTGATGAGCACGAATGTTTGCACTCCAGTCATGTGTGTTTAAATTTATAATTTGTATGTATTCAAAGTTATATATGTATAGTGTATCAACTATCTGGTATCCATAACACAAGCCTCTTAGTTTACCATGGAACTAGATGGTGCTGTGTTTTAAGGACCACAACTTATTTTATTTAATAATTTTAATGTCATAGTATACGAGTAACGATGTTTGACCAAACTTTATAAGAAATTAGGAACTCAATCTAACAATGCAAAGTTTATGCGAATTTAAAATTGAATTTTCTTTTATTTTCAACCTTCAGACTTTTAAGACGCAAATTATGATATGCAATTCTGAATCTTAATACAATTGAAATAGGAGGGTAGCGAATACGAATCCATTTTGTCTTTTTAACCATATTGTAGTTATTGCTGGAAGATGAAAATATGCTTGGGAGGAAAATTTAATTTTATTTCGGCTGAGAGTATTTGTCAGAATTATGCATTTGCTGGGGTGGTTTTGTGTGGCACTTGGTTTTGCATGCGACTTTGTATATACAGTGCTAGATTAAAAATATAATATTTTTCATTCCTTCGCAGTCTGATATGTTAGATAGATTTAGATTAATGATTTATTACAACAAAAAATCCAGTGCTAAGTATTGAGATTACTACTTTGAAGCTTTGAGCTTTTGTAAGCTTACCTGAAACTGTCTTATGAAATTATTAAGGTCGATTTAAGTATCGTTTTAACACTTAACAGACGTTAAATCTGTATTATAATCCTATAATTTGATACTATCGAGCTGACCTGATGAAGGGGTCGGGTGATGTGATGCAAAAAAAATGATAACACTAAAGCTCGTCATAGCTACCAAGCAAACAAAAAAAAAGAAAATTTGTTGACAAACAGAGGAGAAAAAGGTACTGAACTACTTTGTCGTTTTTATTTCAATAAGGTTTTCCAAAAAAATATTTAATGTACAGATTCCACTCAGAATTTTATTATATTAGATTACCTCAATCTAAAAACTATAAAATCCAAAAGCCCATATATTATTTCATTACATCCATAATATTTCTAATAAACGAAGATCGCGTTCTGAAGACACGTAAAGAAAATAACAACCAAAACTCATTCCTTGATTTAGTCGTCATAATATCATAAATCTTTCATTTCGAATAGCATTGAATATAAGAAAATCGCTCATTTTCCTTATTTGCCCGCCCAAAGTTATTTCAGTTGGTTTTTATATCATTGTTTTTCGTATTTTGTATGAAAAAAGCAATTAATTTTGATTCGCGTATTGTATTCAACGTTTTATTAAAAGTAAAATCTGTGTGTAGCTATTACTTTTTGTTTACTGTAACGTAACTGTATCTTTTGTTTTTTTTTTCAATTAAATAATAATTATTTTTGTTAATAATTATTTTGATGTGATTGAAAATGGCGACTTACTGTGCTAATATTTTCGCTACAAAATCTATACTTTAATAGGCAAAGACAATAAAATGCTTGCTATCTATCAAAATTTACCTCATGACGATAATAACAATTTTTTTGCAATTTTGGTGTCGTGACGTTACAAAAATGCTAAGAAAGTAAGAATGTTTCAAGCTTAAGATAACCTTGCTTTAAAGACGTCATGGTACGAAAAGTCAAAATAAGTTTATAGTATTCATGATATTAGAATTCATGGTAGGCCCACAGTATAGAGTCATTTTTTCCTCTGTTTGTCAACCGATATAATTTTTCTTTTTGTTTAGTAGGTTGTTATGGCGCATAGCTATAGATGGAGCGCTAACCTCGCGAAGTACGCTGGCGAGACGAGGAGCGGAGTCAGCATTCCCACGTACGCAGGCATTTGCGTCTTAACGTAACTCTACACTTTTGTTTGCTCAATAGAAGTTCAAATTATTATTAAAATTATCTGATATTGAATTCTAATTAGATATATTAATTATAATGTCATTTTAAGTATAGTTTTAAATAAATAATTTTAATTAAATTTTAGTTTTTTTTGGGACCTCTGGCCGTGTTGCTCTTACATAGGTATTGATGAGCTTTAGTGTTATTAATAAAGTTGTTCTAATGATTATTATATAAATAATGTTTTTTCTCAAATCCTCAATAATTATTATGGTTGAAACCAATATATTATATCAACCACTAGGCGAACATTAGTATACATAATATTTAAATCTGTTTCATTATGAATAAAAGACAACAACAAAAACATATTTTCATATTTTTAATATTAATATGAATATAAAGTGGTTTATGCCGTTTAACAAAAATCGCTTTTATTAAAAAGAATATAAAGCTATCATCATACCAAATTTCATCAAAATCTGTATAGTGGTTTTTTCGTGATGCGTTTCCCGATAGACAGACAAACTTACAAACATTCTAAGAATTATAGATTCGGCCTCTGTATCAATATTAATGATTATTTTAATTAGATTTTCCAAAAAAATATTAATGTACAGATTCGGCTTGGTTAGAATTTTATTATATGTGTAGATGTATTTGCTACATCAGTCAATATCTAAAATAAAAATCATAAAATGAGCTTAAGCACAACTAACTTGTGGGAAAAGTTTATATCTGCACCGCACAGCTTCCCTAAATCAGTAACCGATTGTAAGCCACCCGTTTGTCACATTAGACACACCCGAATTCATTTGGAGTCTTCGGAAAGTGGCTTTATTAAAAAGATCATGGAATTTATAAGATAGAATTCAATTGCTTTGATCGCAGTTTAGAAAGTTAAAACTTAGGAAAAATCCCGAAAAGTTACTTTAGTAGTTTGCGTCAGAACTGGAAATCTAGCGAGTATTAATAGACAAAAACAGTCTTAAGATTATAAACCAACGCTTGCTTAAACACTAGCGACTCACCCTCGCTTCACTCTGGTTCGTCCCTAGGTATGTTTTAACGATAAGTATGGAATAAATAGACTGTATATTATATAATATATAGCCTATAGCTTTCCTCGATAAACGGGCTATCTAATGCAAAAAGAATTTTTTAAATCGGATTAGTAGTTCCTGAGATTAGTTCGTTCAAACAAACAAACTCTCCCGCTTTATATTTTAATATAGATATAAAATCACTGACTCAGAAAAAAGGCACGGGAAAAACGCTCGTGGTGTTTAGTGTACTCACAAAGAAAAGAAGTCTGAAATTTAGTAGTTGTGTGGGTTCGATATCTGACCATGGAAGTTTTGTTATTGAATAGCTAATAGCCCCGACTGATATTGCAGATTATTATTTATTGAAACACGTGACCTGTATTTATGGTTTATCGTAGATATATAACGAAAAAATACAAGCAAATTGAGTAGGTACCTCCTTTTTTAAAGTCAGTCAATAAAATAAATGAAAATGCAGTCTTCATGTTTAACAGCTGTGTATAAAATCGTTTGATTGTCACAGTTAACTTGATGGTTTAGATTTAATCGTAAGTACTTTGATACTTTAGATGCTTGCTTTAAACTAAACGGTTATCTCTTACTTACGACTTGGACTTACATATAGTAGCTTTTCCATGAACATATAATACTGAATTTAATTTAAATAAAATTTAAATTAAAAATTTAAATAAAATATATTTCAACTTTTTCTAATTCTATAGGTCTGTATGTCACCAATTATATTTTTATATTTTATATTTGCTATACACATAAGATACTCAGACTAAAGAATTATATACACGGAGTTCGCCAAAATAAATGTCAAATCAAAAATAGTTGCGTCATTTGCTGCTTATCCTACTATTCTCGATTTTGCCATAGAAAAAGTTTAATTTCTTCAAGGAATAAGGGTATATGTACTAGTTAAGTTAATATACAATTTGTGGGAATAAAATATGAATTGTAAAAATAATACTATTATATTATTTTGTATTTTTTAAGCATTAGTTCTCTTCCCATTGAAAGAGAGATAGCATATTATTAGCTTATTTAGTTTTTTCTTTATTGTTCCTTCCAATATGGAAATAAAAAATTAAAAATCGACTTCAAAAAAAAAACACAAAAAAATAAAAAATAACTGAGTAGTGATTGGTAGTTTTCATTTACTATAGATATTTAATCAGATATTTTCGAAGTCGGTGCCAGCTGATATAAATCAAAGCAAAAAGAAAGATAAGAAGAAAGTATTTTAAAAATGGAGTTGGTGAGAAAACAATCGTCCCCTATTTTCTAGACTTAGGGGTGAATTTTTTTTTCAAATTTAAATGGGACCTTTTTAAAATAAGCCTCTTTCGAACAAAAAAAAAAAGGATTTTTTCAAAACCTGTCAATTAATAATAAAAATATTTTTAAAGTCAGTTAAAAATCAAAAAATCTAATTGGGTGCTTGTATTTTGGAAATTCTGCTTATAATTAAAAATTTAGTGGGGATTTTTTATATCTTGAATATTACTATGACAAAGTAAGCGTTTTAATTAATTGTTACAGTGCATTTGTACAGTGAAAAAGTACTGAAATACCAGTTGTTCTGTAGACTTTATGTTATTAGCTTTTAGTTAAAAACAAAAGTTTTTGACTTTCTCGTTAACACTTCAAATATTTGTTTTACTTAATTAAGTTGCTGCTTTGGTGTTTAAATCTAAATTAGACGTGCTTATTAAAGTTCCTTAGAAACTCATTGTTTTGTTTACAAAAATATGAATATACTAGCAGAACCAACGGCTTCAGTTGCGCTAAAACCACAAAAAATAAATTAAATAGGTAGGTTTTTCATACAAACATTCATACCATATTTTACTGAATTTAATTTTTTTGTTTATCTGTCTTTCTTTCTGAGATCGCATCACGAGAAAACCATTTGACAGATTTTGATGAAATTTGGCATGATGATAGCTGGTTATCCGGGTCAACATATAGGATACTTTTTACTGCGGAAAAATATCTCCTCTCTGAGAAATCTATACTAAACATTCAAACGTAACTAGAGACGAACCCGAGCAGAGCAAAGGTGAGTCGCTAGTATAGATATACAATATGCTTCCTGTCCCGCAATACAAAGGCTCTAACCGGATATGTGCTATCTATGAAAATGTTCGCGTAACGCTTTACTAAATGACGCCACAATTGAATGAGGTTAACTGATACATGAAAGGAACTTCCTTTTTAATACGCTTTTTATATCTTCTACCCTATTTTCCTTACGAGATAGTGTGGGAAAGAGACAGAATGACTGATATTTTACTATCCGTGCATATACTACGATTTGAAGAAGAAAATATCTTTATGGGCAGTACTATACAGGGTCATTTTTAATTTACTGAAAACCTTTTGGGAATACACTATTTACAACATAACAACAACATCTGTAAGAAAAAAATAAAATATCTTAAATTTAACAAAAATAAAAGTATTTTTATTGAACCTTCTCAACAGTAATAGTCCAGTATTAGCAAAAAAAAGTGCGTGTCTGGTGGAGGGGAGGGGTGGAGGGGTGTAGGAAGCCGCGCTTACTCATTTAAACTTGGCCAGATGCTAGAACTTTAGAGTTTAGAAGGTGCAAAGAAACATTTTTATTTTTGTATGAAAATAAATATTTAAGAAATATTATTTTTTATTGTTACAGATGTTGTTGTTATGATGTAAATAGTATATTCCCAAAAGGTTTTCAGTAAATTAAAAATGACCCTGTATAATATTTAGTGCCATATATGGTAATAGAAAATTTCATAATTATTCTATTGTTAAAGAGATAAAGGAAGCCTAAACGGCTTCCTTATCCTATTATATTCCTATCGTAATATCTTCATTTAGGGCTCTATTACATATTTTCATAAAACAAGCTTGGATGTCGCCCAGGAATAGATTCAGTGACCCACGACAGACTTACCATATCATGAAAAATCGTCAATGTTTATCCTGCCCATGCATTATATATTAGTGTTTTAAGCATGATAGGTAGATAATTTTATTGCTCAAGTAGAAGAAATTGCTTATAAGAAACAACTTGTAGGTAGTACTATAGGCTACGTGCCTATCTCATAATTTCTTGCTAAGAAATATCCAATCCAATATTTCTATCTCGTGGGAGTACCTTTTTTCTGCCAGAATATTTTCTTTTACTATAATAACTTAAAAATATAATAGCAATATACGAGGAAATACAACAAAATAATTATGGTATACGCAAAATGAGAGGTTTATGTTAGATGCACAAACGGACTCGACCTCATTATCTGTACATATAATAAAATTGTAACTAAGTCGAATCTGTACATTAGATATTTTTCGGAAAATCTAATTGAAATAGACATTATTATCGATACAGAGTCCGAATCTATAGTTTTTAGAATTTTTGTCTGTCTGTTACCGCATCACGAGAAAATCGCTCGACAGATTTTGATGAAATTTGGTATGATGATAGCTGGTTATCCGGGTTAACATATAGGATACTTTTTACCGCGTGAAAATATCTAATTTCTGAGAAAAATACAAAAACTGCAATGTAAGAGTATACTAATATGTAAAATCAAAGGATTTGGTTTTCAACCGACTTCAAAAAGGAGGAGGTTCTCAATTCGACTGTATTTTTTTAATGTTTGTTACCTCAGAACTTCGTCATTTATTAACCGATTTGGACAATTTTTGTTTTGTTTGAAAGTGTATACTTCCAGATTGGTCCCATTTAAATTTCAAAAAAAAAAAAATACCACCCCTAAGGGTGGAAAAATAGCTAATGATGAGTTTAAACTACTTCTAATTGCCATATTGAATTGAGCTTTGCAAGTGTTTCTATTTCCGTTGATAGTACAGTGGTTCGGTATTGTTGACCTGATCTAATGGTAAGGCAAGTATGTGGATAGGTGGAACTCTTCAACGGCTAATAGTAGATACTTTGAGTTTGGGCTTATTTTGTTTGATTCGACAAGCCTAACACGTTAGAATTCTTACTTTGCTACTACAAGACAGTAACTGTCTACACTAAAAAGGGAAAAATAAAAACTTTTTAACAAAAAAAATAAAAACCGACTTCAAACAAAAGCACTAAAAAGTAAAAAATAACTGATTGGTAGTTTTCATTTACTATACATACCTAATCAAATATTTTCGAAATCGATGCCAGCCCATACAAAGCAAAGCACACCGACTTATGACTTATAACTGCCAACATAATGTGAGTGTAAATTCATTCTGAAGCGTTTATACAATTCTAGTAACCATAGTAGTTCTATATCAGAGTTTTCACTTATTGTTCTTATTATTTTGTTTTAACTTCTGTTCTCTTCGCTTTCTGTATGTTTTGCTTTTATTAGTTACATTTCATATTTTACATTTTTGTTTTAACATGTAAAAGTAACAAACGCACTGACTCATATTTTTTAACCGACTTCCAAAAACGAGGAGGTTCTCAATTCGTCGGAATCTTTTTTTTTACGTATGTTCACCGATTACTCGAAGACGCCTGAACCGATTTGGAAAATTTTTGTTTTGTTTGAAAGGGTATATACTTCCCAGGTGGTCCCATATAAATTTTATCGAAATCGGTTGAGCGGTTTTAAAAAAAATCAACAATAAATATTTTTTTTAAACAAATTGTTTAATCGAATATGTTAATAAAAAGTTTCTTCCTACAAATTATCTGCTTATTACGTCTACACTAAAAATATAAAAATAAAAACTTAAAAAAAACTGACTTCCAAGCACTAAAATGTATAAAATAACTAAACGGGGGTTTTCATTTAGAATAGATACCTAATCAGATATTTTCGAAGTCGGTGCCAGCGGACAAAATTTTAAGATATGAATACCTAATAGGTATTTTACGTCTCAAAATATATTAGATTTCGTATGCGTCGGCTGGCACCGAATTCGAAAATATCTGATTAGATATCTATTCTAAATGAAACCCCCATTTAGTTATTTTTTACAATTTAGTGCCTGGAAGTCGGTTTTATTTTTAAAAAAAAAGTTTTATTGGCATTTATAATAGTATTAGTTACTTAATTTTGCTTCGTTTGTATGTGCTAAGCTTGAATGGTTTAGGAAAGAGACAAGCGTCAAAAGAAAAATTCTTTTTTTACGCCTGGAACCTTCGCAGGTGTATACAAATCCACCAGAGTTTCAGCACAATCGGATCAATGGCTTAGGAGCCCATAGAAGACAAATATTCGTACGTTCGTTTTCTTTACCTCTAGTATAGTATTATATGATCTGTGTCTATACTAATAAATGGAGAGCTGATTTTTTTGTTCGGTTATACTGCGATAACTACTGAACTGATCGGAATAATACTCATACCATAAGATGCAGCGTGTTTTTGAGAGGATTTTAGTATATGATATGTTGGTGATTAATTTACTATACGGGCGGAGCCGCACGAAAATACTAGTATAGAAAATAAAAGATTGCGAAGGAGTGCGATGAGCTTGGCATATAACCGACACTCTACCATCATACATATAAGTTGATCGCTCAAACCAGAATCACGGTAAACACGCCTACTACGGGGTTAACGTTTACATAATTATTTATATATGATACTTAAAGTAAAACAATTTTATCGGACGTTTTCGCGTATTTATTTGGATTTTTGGTTCCCGATGTTATAATAAATTTTTGCTTAACAAGATATAAAATAATTTTTGAATCGTCAAAAACTAGTGTCACTGAGCGTGTTTTCTGCAAATCATTTTATTTGGAATGCGACAAAACAGCTCGTTTTCTTGTCTGTTTGTAAACCATTTTTTTTGTTTGGCGGTTTGGTAATTATATTGTAGGATATCTCAGGATAAGCCAGCATCATGTTTCAAAACTTATATATTTTAACTAGATTTAGTTATAATTTATTAGAAAACACATATTATCAATAATCGCTTTTTTTTTGCTCCAGTTTAAAATCACGGATCCACCCGTGTCAACCTTCTGCCGACCAATCCCCTCTTTTTTATTTATTATTTATATTTTTAATTGTATTTTTTATTATTTTTTTTCGGCCTGAACAATTTCGTCATTATTAACTGCCTTATTTACAAAGGTATTATAATTTGTGCATTCGCGTCGTCAGTGTGGCCACCATAATCAATACAAAAAAAAATGGTTACACGAGTAAAGCTATAGGAAATAGCTAGTATATATAGAAATAAAATTAGGGAGCCCAACAGTATGTACATAGTAAAACGTATTTGATTCCCTAAATAGAATATTCGAACTTAAATGTATCTCATAGAAAACCGCAGAGCCGCGTAATTAAACAAGATTAGCGAGCCTTTATTAAGTAAATTAATTAATTTCGTTAATGACTGTATCAAATTATGTTTCTAGGTATTAAACATTATCTTTTTATATTTTTATTTTTTTTACTGTATTAAATCTATACTAATATTATAAATGTGAAAGTTTGTGAGTATGGATGTTTGTTACTCTTTCACGCCAGAACGGCTGAACGGATCTAGATGAAGTTTGTCACAGAGATAGTTAATCAAACGGAGATAGATAGTCTGGAAAAGTATATAGCCTACTTTTTATCCTGGAAAAATGTATGGTTCCCGTGGGATAGGTTTATTTTTGTGTTCGTAGAGGTGAACCCGAGCGAAGCGAGGATGAACCGCTAGTAGGATAATATACTTTACTGGCTTCATTTTTTTAATTTGGGTCATTGATATGCAAAAACTCAACATACGTACATAAATATAACACTTATACGTCCTTAAAAAAAGTGCACAGTGTTGCAGTGCAAGTTTTTAACTCAGGGCTGTTAATGACTTTCTTAAAAAAAGACGCAATAGATAACCTTTTCCTGACCCAAGACTCGATCCCAAGACCTGCGAATCTGCAGCCGTAAACGCTAGACCATCGAAGTAGTTGACAACTGGCTAGATTCCCATGAAAATCATTCAACGTACCGAGTTCAATATTAATCTCAGCTTATAGTCTCAACAGATTTTACAATGAATGATATATACATACATATATACAAAAAAACTAACTACTTCCTGTGCCAGAAAAATTTAATGAAACTAATACACATATACACACAGTAGGTACAGATATTTTCATTCTCGTAGAGATTTTCCCTTTAGCTAATCAAATATGCATTACAATGCAGAACAAATCCGTAATCCGTCGTAAATAAACACGTATATTATCTATATATGAATCATGCAAAATTCAAA
Source organism: Brenthis daphne (assembly GCA_947093115.1). Classification (NCBI taxonomy): domain Eukaryota; kingdom Metazoa; phylum Arthropoda; class Insecta; order Lepidoptera; family Nymphalidae; genus Brenthis; species Brenthis daphne. The sequence continues at coordinate 14,987,167 of OX352475.1, read as the reverse complement.
ATTATGTATGTATGTACATTGTAGATATTCTATCAGTTGACTCTCGTTGCTTAATAGTAGGTAAGATAAGCTTAAGCAAGAGTTGTATTTTTTTTTATTATCGACACTTTTTACTGACTAGTTTCTGCAAGAATGTTTAATGCTTTATGTAGAATTATCTTTTCGGATTTTAAAGCTTTAGTTCACCAATTATAATTATTGTTATATAATACTTTCTTAGATTTACACGAATATTTGACATTTTAAATAAAACTATCTTTTCGGATTTTTTCGCGGATTTATTTTGATTTTTGGCTCCCGACTTTTCGAATGCTTTACAGCAATCATGGTCACGGGAGAGACTAAGGTTTTAGATGTCTCGAAGGCATTATATAGTTATTACAGACATCTTACCTACAAAATAACAAAATAAATTCAAAAAATTTAAAAATGGCACCAAAGTACCTTACAATATTTGTTATAATATGATTTTTGCGGCGTCAGCATATTGGGCATCGCGTTAAAATTGATACTTAAGCACTAACATCTAAAAATGAAAAGTAATTTCAGAATAATGGCAATGATTACTCGACATTCTATTATATGCAATCTTCAATCTTCAAATACTACGTTCTGTCATATTGTGTATATACATACATTTGCTAAGAAAATCTACAGCAGGTGTAAATTTTACAACAACAATGAGTTGCAACCAAAGTACTTGACTGTTCAATTCAGTAGGACTCCACAAACGCAAAGCCCCTGCAGTATAAGGTATCAAGAAAGTCGCCAACCGTTTCAAAGAGCTCAATTCCTTTGGAAACTTTTCACTTCGACCTTATTCACACTGACTTAACATGTCTTCCATCTTTTCCTAAGAACATAGAACTGTGAAAGTTCTGATAGATAATTAATTATATTTAATTTTAAGTTATTAGAGTATTTACTCTAAAATTTAAAATTTACATCTTTGTGATATTAAAAACGTAATATATAAGAATAAACGTTTGGCTCAGTTTGTAGTGACTCTATTTGCTGTGCCAGCGGTCGCGGGTTTGCGTCCCGCCGGGGTCATTTTCATTTGTGTGATGGGCACGACTGTTTGTTCTCCAATCATAGGTGTTTATTGTTAACATTTGTTATATGTATGTATTTAAATTTATACATATATAGTGTATCAACTATCTAGTATCCATAACACAGGCCTTGTAGCTTACTATGGAACTAGATAGTGCTGTGTGTTAATGTCCCAACATATTTATATTAATTACTTACTTATAAGTAACCAATAAATAAAAAATTTGAGCGAATATAAATACATTAATGTTAATGAAATAGAATATTCAAAGATGATGAACGCTAAGGATAACGTTTGAGACTGTTACCCCTGTCGGATTCGTAAGGGTATAGCATGAATGTGTGTTCATACTTGTGCTTGTAAGTAGTTAACAGTAGCACATATGCTAGTCCAAGTCATGAGCTATATGTGTACTAAATTTCATCAACATTTTTCCATGTTTCAGCGAGTTACAAACCTACACACAAACAAACTTCCACATTTAGTTAGTTCTTTGCTTTAATGGCTTTAATGCGTGCCAGTTCTTCCACATTTAATAGTATTCCGATTATAATCGATATCACTTCTACTTTCATTTCTGATTCAAATCTGTTCTCAAAGATGCATGACCAGCAAAATGTGCAATCTCGTTAAACCACGACACTATTGAATAAAATATATTCCAACAAACTGCATCAGTATGGCAACTGCCAAATAATGCTTGGTGAATTGGTTCAGCCAATTTTATACTTTTATTTTTCTATTTTCTAAAATGTCACATATTTTAGTTGTTATTCGATGTTAGTGCCTGTGTTTAGTAGCTTTAGTGCCTGTGATTGCTCTAGTGAGTAATTTTATGGTTATATTTTGTATGGGAAGGTAGATTGTGGAGCTTAAAACTGCTTCGTTGTAGGTTATCAGCTATATATATGTACGTGGTAAAAATGTATATGACTTCTATGTCAAAGGAAATGTATGGTGTAATTGTGTACACACAGAAACAAGTGCACTTTATATTTCTTTTGCTCAAACTTCAGTAGCACGAGAATTTGACACGACTAATAAAATATAGTGCTCTCCGAGGCAGGGGTGTTAACGTCGCAAATTCTAAGCTTCGGGCTACTAATGAATATTGCCGCTGAAAAACCCAGTAACTTTGATGGTTTTCAAACTAGTTTAAGTATTTTAGACCTTAGGCTAACGAGACACTCGAAATATATAGGAGCCTCTAGGAATATAGATACTGATCAAAAATATAGTAAACTGTTATCAGCAAGCGAAGATATATACCATATACCCAAATTGGTAATATCTAAGTCAACAATCCACTCAGTCGCTTTTTATTTGGCTTTTACTCGTACGTTACCCAATAAACCCGATTTGATTTACATTTTAACCGACTTCCCAAAAGGCAGGGGTTCAAAATTCGTCGGAATCTTTTTTTATCTATGTTCACCGAGAATAGATAGCTAATCAGATATTTTCAAAATCGGTGCCAGCCGATGCAAAGCAAATCTAATATATTTCGATACGTAAAATACATCACAAATTGATGTATCATATTTTAACTATATTAGAATTCATACCAAATCATATTAACCTATTAAATATTAAAATATTGTCGGCTGGCACCGACTTTGAAAATATCTGATTAGGTATCTATTCTAAATGAAAACCCCCGTTTAGTTATTTTTTACATTTTAGTGCGTGGAAGTCGGTCTTTTAAGTTTTTATCAACAAATATAGCAAGTATATTTAATACTAGCGAAACATAAAAACAAATCTATCCCACAAGAACCGTATATTTTTTCGCGATAAAAAGTAGCCTATGTATTATTCTGATGTATGAGCTATATTATTGTAAAGTTTCATTAAAATTCATTTAGTAGTTTTTGCGTGAAAGAGTAACAAACATCCATACATCTATACATCCAGACATCCATACATCCTCACAAACGTTCGCATTTATAATATTAGCATGATTTGTACATTACTTCTTCAGCAAAATATTTATTTGCTTGGTCATAAATAAAGTTCTAAACGTTTTGGTAGATATAATTTTATAATATTCTTAACTAATTCGGCTTTTGAGTTCATCTAAACAGATAAATGTGGATTGTTTGCTTAATATCGTAGCACTGGGCACTATTTATGGCTCAACTCGCGTGGGATTCGAGATAGCCTATTTATTTATAAAGTATATAAACCCACTATATTACAGCTGGGTAAATTAGTAAGATTCTCCCATTCATATGTGTTGTGTTAAGGTATGTATCTGCATATATTTAATATAGTAGTGAGATAAGCTAGTTTTGTTTGCTTATCTGTGTGTGTATATATATATATATATATATATATATATATATATGAACTTTTCCAGAAAATATTGCCTTTACAAGTTTTGTAACTGCCATTGTCTTCTAATGAGTTTAGGCCTTTTATAGATTATGTTGAAGGACTTTAATGATAAATGATTAAATATAGCCAGTACAAAAAACGTCTATACACCCTTTTTCACTTTCATAAAGATTATATTTCAAAAAGTAATTTCTCTCTCTCTCAATCAAGCGTTTTGTTGGATTTAGTATAGTTTATGTATCAGTCAGAATACGTTATTCTATTACGTACTCTACGATATGTGTAAATTCATCAATGGTTTGGATAGAGCGAATCTATTCAATCTATTCAGTCCTTTTTTACCTCCCACTGCTGGGCACGGGCCTCCCTTCAAAATGAGGGGGATCAGGCCATAGTCCACCACGCTGGCCAAGTGCGGGTTGGCAGACAGAGTGAATATTCACTGTCTATATAGACTACTATTTAAGCGGCGAAATATTATATTGTATATTGTATAGCGGTACGTCTAAATTTAATTATAACATTTCTCGTATGTATAAATTTTAGTTCGACTTAGTTGGGATTTTTAGACTAAAGTACAGAAGATATGGAATATTTTTTATTTTGTTTATTTTAGGGAAACACACAGTACTACTACTACTAACTATCGTAAACAACTGCTGGGCACGGGCCTCCCTTCAATACGAGGGGGATCAGGCCATAGTCCACCACGCTGGTCAAGTGCAGGTTGGCGGACTTTACATATCTTTTGAAAACTTGCTAAGTTCCCTCAGACATGCAGGTTTCCTCACGCTGTTTTCCTTCACCGTAAGGCAAGTGGTAATCATGCTAGAAATGATTCGCATATGAAAATATCAGAGGTGCGTGAGCCGGGATTTGAACCCGCATCACTCGGTTTCCCAAGCGAGTGCGTTATCACTGGGCTACCACTGCCTAAAAATTATAAATATTTATAGGTAATTCTGGATAAACGGCACCATGGGTAAATGTTCAAAGTCAGATAAAAATGTTAGCGAGATTCATACAATACATATCAGTACTGCCACGCTAATAGCTATTACTTCAAGTGGCAAATGATCATGTTTTGTCCTGAAAAAGAATAACATGTTAATACCATTTTTTTTCAATATTACGAAAAAGAAGCTGTCTCTATATTTTGTAGCTAGCGTATATTATTAAATTATCACCTTTGTTCTATATCGTTTGGGGTAATTGGAAGGACGAGTTGGAAGGAACTAGATTTTATTCTAATCACGTCCTAATTTAGAATTATACTGAAACCAATTTATGTAAAACCATCTATCTGTGTTAGAGTATTTATTACTTATTCTTCTTCATATAATTCTACTTCTTTTCTTTTCTTTTTGCATCTCACATACAGATCAGATAATTATTTTGATAATAAAAAAGCGCCAGTGTAAAAATTATGACATATGACTTATAAATAGATAGATATGCTATATACATATAATAAAATTCTAATGGAGTCGAATTAGTACGTTAAATATTTTTTGGAAAATCTTATTGAAATAGTCATTATTATCGATGCAGAGGCCGAAACTATAGTTTTTAGAATTTTTGTCATTCTGTCTGGGACAGCATCTTAAATATCTTGAAAACGACGTTACACACACATAATATTTGTATGTGTGAAATTTGTGTAATTAGAAAATTTGGTAGAATATTTTTTTTGAAACATCGGCAAATAAACAACCGACTCTCGGACTATATGTTTCGGTGTAATCATTATTTGCGAGGGAAATAATTCTTGATAGTACAGATACTATCTGGTAATGGATTCGCTGAATTAATTGAATTTTGGCCATTTGTATTTAGTGAATGTGCTTGTAATACATAATTATGTGATAATTGGTAAATGCTACTTGCTTTGTTTAGGGCTAAAACAATTAAAAGACATTTTAAAGGTTGTTAATTATCCTGCTAAACTTTTTCGTTTGTCTTTTACGCTATAGTTTTAATATTCTCTAAGACGTCATTTACATTATAATTCAAAGACTAAAAATTTTTTTTTTCCAACTTCAATATATGGGATTTGTTGAGGGCCGATCCACGCACATAAATAAATAATAATAAATAAATATATCAGGACATTAACACACAACACCATCTAGTTCCATGGTATGCTACGAGGCTTGTGTTATGGATACCAGATAGTTGATATATTGTACATATATAAATTTAAATACATACATATTATAAATATTGATTGATGATTGGAGTACAAACATTCGTGTTCACCACACAAATGAATGCCCCTAGCGGGACTCGAACCCGCGACCGCTGGCGCAGCAAGTAGGGTCACTACAAACTGAGCCAAACGTGTCGTCAAGTACATAGTGCCGATTACTGCGACTACCCATTAAAACGGGGGAGATTCAAAAAAATAGAGGGTGGAGGTTATAATAAAATCTCTTTATTGCACACACAAAACGACAAAACCAATACATAATAGTAAGAAAGTGTACAAGAGGCGGTCTTACCGCTAAAGCAATAATAAATAGAACCTCTATTGGGTTTTAGTGGGTAATACTGGCTTTTCTAGCTGGTGCGTCCCATATAACCATCTGTATATACATAATATATATACAGGTGGTATGCGTAAATGCGTTAAATAAAAAATAAAAAAGACATCCACCGTCTGGCGAGTCAGCTAGTCTATACATATAATAAAATTGTAACTAAGCCGAATCTGTACATTAAATATTTTTGAGAAAATCTTCTTGAAATGGACATAATTATCAATACAGAGACTGAATCTATAGTTTTTAGAATTTTTTTCTGTCTGTCTTTCTGTCTGTTACTGCATCACAGAAAAACCACTGGAGGGATTTTGATGAAATTTGGTATGGTGATAGCTGGTTATCCGGGTCAACATATAGGGTACTTTTTACCGCGGGAAAATATCTCATTTCTGAAAAAAATACAAAAACTGCATTGTAAGAGTATACTAATATGTAAAATCTAAGAATTTGGTTTTTGGTCATCAGAACGCGGGTGGAGCCGCGGGCAATACTAGTTTTAAATAAGTTTCTGTTTCTTCTCAGTTTTTAAAGTTTTTAAAATAAATTTTATCTTTTCTCATTTTACTAAGTAGTGTGAAGCTTTGATCAAGAAAAGTATTGTCTCAGATATTTTATGAATGAAATTTAAATTCAAGAAATATAGAGACTACTATTTTAGTTTTATTTTTGTTATATTTCGATGATGCCAGTGGTAACGCGCTCGCTTGAAAAACCGAGTGAAGCCGGTACAGTTCAGCCAATGCAAAGCAAATCTATATATATATATATATATATATATACATATATATATATTTATATATATATATATATATATACACATATATATATTTATACATATATATATATATATATATATATATAAAAGAAAGTCGTGTTAGTTACACTATTTATAACTCCAGAACGGCTGAACCGATTTGGCTGAAAATTGGCGGGGAGGTAGCTTAGAACCCAGAGACGGACATAGGATACTTTTTATTCCGTTCGACCGCGTTCCAATTTTTATGATATTTTAATTTTTGGATTTCTCTTAGTCCGGAATAGGTACCGTAAAATGGGGTGAATAGGGATTGAGAGGTGAATAGGGATAAAACCGGAAAAATATTTCGACGCACACTATTAATCCTAAATTCGTTACAAATTCTTCTATTTTTTGTGCTGGTAATAGTAGAATGTTGAATGTTTTCATAGCAACACTGAATATGCATGAAATTAGCTGCTAACTGTTAAAAAATCGCATTTAAAAATAACTTCTCGTGGTGGCAATTACTTTAGTGTTAGAAACTTTGCTTTCTTTAATTTATTTGATAGTATTAAAAGACGACCGTGATTAAAAAGCGTTATTTAGTGTTTGGGCCATCATATGTATTAAAGGTAAGTCTCAGTTGTTAATTGATTTAAATGTTATTTGATAAATTAGAAATCCATGTAAAATCTGATGTTTTTGGGGTGAATAGGGACGTCTCAGGTATTAATAACAACGAAAGAGGGGTCAATTGGGATGAGAATAAGTTGAATAGGAACGACTTAAGTATGAATAGGTACAGGGTTGTAGGGTTGTCACCAAGGACTTATAACATTCTTTTTTATAAGTGAGTATATTCATGATGTTTTTGTCTTGTCTTTTATTTATTTACTAGCTGACCCTGCGAACTTTGTGCCGTCAATAAAAGTTGTCTGAACTTTTCTTATTATAATTATAACTAGCCGAATCGGTCTAGCTTCTCTCGAGTTTTTATGAGACTAACAAATTTAAATTCATTTATATATATATATCCCTTTACGACCGATTGAATACAAGCGTGACATTTGGTAAAAAAAATCTTATTCAAAATGTATTTGTTTTTGTGAACGCAATCGGCCTCACACGATAATGTTGATACATACGCTTTATTCAAAAATTAAAAGAACACGTTGTAACGTATCCAGTGGTCGAAGGACCGTCGACAAAGATGGCAGCGCATTTTGGACATGGGTCTCGATCACATAAGTACATTTTTTTACTATATTTTTCATAGCTTGACATCTTTTTTTATTATTTAAGTTTAATGTAGATAATAATTAACACAAAGCCGTAAATTGTATTTTGATAGCATAGTTTTTCTTTTGTTTGTGATCTCTCAAACTTATATCGTCACGATCGTGACAATCCGGGTTTCAATTCATTAATAATTACGAAAAACGTATTTTTTCTAAAGCTGCTTTTAGACAGTACATGTAAAGTTTTATAATTTTATACTAATTTTAGGCGCAGTTTTGACGGATGAAGAGGTTTTAGACCTCTTGCAAAATAGATATGCTCTATGATATTGAGGTGCTGCACGACGAAGGTGAGGAATTTGATCGTTTCCTTTTTCAAAAATTTAGTGATGAAAATCATCCAGAAGGTTTCTCCAGCACATTGGGAACTATCTTCTGATGAGGTAATTACTAAGAATATGTCTGTTCGTTATTTGGTACGTGGAGGCAATCATCATTTACTTATAAAGATCATAATTACCCAAGTCCACCCTCAGGACCTGTTAAGACATCTAGTGAGTATATTTATGACTATTTTGATAAGGAATTCATCGTACTGGTTGCTGGTTGCTCCAATATTTACTACCTACGTAAAAACGGAAGATAATAAAGCTATATTGGTGGCGTCCAATTGTACTGGTGCTAAACATCAAGACTACGTTAAACGATGGGACAAATAAACAAACAAACAAAATCCCATAAGGATAATATTATTCCCAGGGTAGTTAGCAATTATATTAGACACATGGGTGGAGTGGATGTTTTAGATCAAATAATGGATTAATAGCGCACCTTCATGAAAACGAAAAAGTGGAATCTGAAGGTAATCATTCATATTTTGGATTTAGCTATAATTAATGCATGGCGGAAGTAAAAAATAGATTGTGAAGCTAATAAACTTCCGAAAAAAAATATTAGATCTTCTGAACTTTAAAATGGAAGTAGCAGATGCTTGGTTGAGAACTCCAGACCGCATACGCCGATTGAGTCAAGACCCAGATACTGAAGATGAGGAACCGCCTTTCAAGTATATGCCAACAAGATATTGGAGAGTAAGCAAGCAAAGAGATATGATGGATATGATCATCTGCCAACCTTTGCACAGTTATCGGCTCAACGTTCCTGCAGATTAGAGTCATGCACAAATAGAAGCAAAATTCGTTGTGTAAATACGATGTTTACTTGTGCATGTCGCAGGGAAAAGATTATTTCCGATTATACCATGCGAACTGAAATATCTAATAATTTTATTTGTAATATACAAATAAAATTATTAGATATTGCAGTTTATCTCAAAATGGTTCCTATTATGTTAGTTATTTTTATCTATTCAAAGATTTAATCTAATTTATATACTGAAGTTATTTACATTATATAATAAATACAAATATAGATAAGTTTAATACATATAAGTATAATTAATCCAAAAATATATGCTGAATTATAAAGACTTATGTATAGATTACCAAATTATTTAATCACGGATATAAATAAAGTTTATTATACTAGATTTTTATTTCATTAACCCAGCTGCTTCCTAAAAAATCATCATCGTGCGGAAGTCAATTTAATCCTGATCGTCACGATCGTGAGGGTACTTTTTAAAAAAATGGGGCGTACGCAATTTTTTTTTATATTTTTTTTAGGTTGTTTGAAGCCTAAATAACTAGAATACATAAGTCATACACGCAAAAATAAAAAAAAAGTTCGCCGGTTGTAAAGGGATATATATATAAATAAATAAATATATATATATATATATATATATATATATATATATATATATATATATATATATTAATGCACTGTTATTTTATTGCGTGTCAAATATTAATACAATATATTGTTTTCAATTTTTAGACATGCCTCGCGTGTACGTATCAAAAAGTGCAAAGCCTTATAAGAGATATGATCCCTTAATTTTAAAAACTGCAATAGAAGCCTATGAAATTGGAGATAAGTCTATAGTTGATATAGCTAAGCAATTTAATATAAGTAAGTCGGTTTTGCACAGACATGTAACAAGAAAAATGAAAACACAAGGGGGGCAAAAATGTCTTAGCGAAGACGCAGAAAAATACATTATAAAATATATTAATATTTGTTCAGAGTGGGGGTACCCACTTGATTCTTATGACTTACGCATAATAATAAAGGGATATTTAGATCGAATTGGCATAGAAATAAAAAGATTCACTAACAACTTGCCAGGTGTGAGTTATATTGAGAGTTTTTTAAAGCGTCACCATCAAGAAATTTCATTAAGAATAAGCCAGAACATAAAAAGATCTAGAGCTGCAGTATCACCACAAACTATAGAAGATTATTTTATACAGCTTCAAATTTCTTCAGCGGGTGTACCTTTAAGTAATATCGTAAATTATGACGAATCCAACTTAGCTGATGACCCTGGAAAAAAGAAAGTCTTAACTAAAAGAGGGGTTAAATACCCTGAAAGAGTTATGAACCACACAAAGTCGTCAACATCACTTATGTTGGCTGCATCTGCTGATGGTAGACTGTTGCCTTGCTACGTCGTGTACAAAGCCGCCCATCTATACAATACCTGGACTACAAATGGCCCCCCTAATTGTCGTTATAACCGCACTTCCTCAGGCTGGTTTGACAGCAATACGTTTGAGGATTGGGTAGAAACCGTGGCTCTTCCATACTTCAATAATAAAACTGGAAAAAAAATATTGATAGGGGACAACCTTTCTTCGCACCTGTCATTAGATATTATAAAAAAATGTCAAGAACAGGATGTACACTTTGTGTTTCTTCCACCAAACTCAACCCACTTGACACAGCCACTGGACGTAGCCTTTTTTAGGCCAATGAAAATTGCTTGGCGTGATATCTTATTCACATGGAAAAAAACTGAAGGACGAGTAGTGCCCACAATACCAAAGAATGTATTTCCTAAATTACTGAAGAAGATGTTAGAAAAAATGGAACCAAATATAAAACAAAATATTTTAGCTGGGTTTATGAAAGCGGGAATAAGTCCTCTAAATAAAGAAAAAGTACTTAATAGATTGCCAGGAAATCATACAAGACACGAATTTAGTACGGAAGACAAAGAAGCGATTGATGAGTCAGTTTGGTCATTATTAAAAGAAATGCGATATGGATCACAAAGTACAAAAAGTATTAATAAAAAGAAAAAAATTAACGTTATTCCCGGAAAAAGTGTTGAGGACAGTGACTACATAGATACCGATATTTCAAGCGCCGATGTAGTATCGGACATTGAACAAAACCAACCGACAAAAAAAAATTAAAAAACCCCAGAATAAAACCACCGATAAAATCCCAACACATAAAAAAGAAAACGTAATAACACAAGTAACAGGTCTTAGTATTAAAGAAAAAGGTATTAGAAAAAAATCTAAACCACAAAAAGAAATAATAGAAAATATTATAAAAGAAAAAAACATACTGAAAGAACAAGAAAATCTAAACTTTGATCTTATTGACATTGGTAAGATGCCTATTATACTAGAAGACGATTTTCTTATAACAGAAGAAATTACAATCCATCCAGAAACAAATCCATTTTTAAATAAAAAACAGGAAGAACTGATAATAAAACAGTGTGATGAACCATTTTCAAAAGTAACTGATAACAATATTCCAATCACTGAGAGAAACACTTCCGATGAAAAAAGCTTAGAACCTACTGATATACAGAAAAACGAAATGATACAATTAGAAGTTCAGAAACCAAAACCCAAGGAAATAGCTGAAGGAAAAAGAATACATATTTTGTCTGATGAAAAAATTATACGAGTATTTAAGAGTGATATAAAAAATCCTTTGGAACTTAAACCTAATGCTAGTCGTCCCAGAAAAGCCAGAGATTATAAAAATAAGGACTCTTCACAGCCAAAGCCTGGTCCAAGTGGCCTTAGAAGACCTAGATATTACAAAAATGACACAGAAATTCTTCGAGATTTGATGGATTGTGAAGATAGCGATTAACTGTTTTTTATAATTTAAGTTTTTATTTTCAAGAGTTTAATTGTAAGTTTTTTACGTTATGTATCAAACTGAATCACGTGTGATCTCATATCCTTAAATAAGCGTACCATTTTGATTTATTTTTATATGTAGGTATCTGTAACATTCCAAAGTGTATGGTCTCATTACGGTAGCATTACCTAACAATTTAAAGTAATTATTTTTAGAGTGTCAATTATTAAATACATTTTTTTTTACATTTGATGTGCCAAATTACAAAATGTGATTATTACTATGTTTAAAAACTTTATATTATAAATATTATAACTTTGTAAATTCAAAAATGTTTCAAAAACTTATAAAAAAAATAAAATGACTTAAGTTAATTTAAAAATAAACCATTGAATTCGTACCTACTATTTTATTTCATCATCTGATAAGAAATACAAACAAAATAAATACATATGTGGAAATTGTTTATTAAACAAAGTAGTGCCAGCCCTAGCAAATTTCTCTATTGACACTATTTTCGTCCCTATTAACCCCAACTTCTGGGTGAATAGGGATCACATCTATTTTTGTTTTTTTTACTTAAACTGGAATGCTGATTACATAGTTTTAAACTAGATAACAAAGATACCACCAAGACTCAATCGTTTTGATCCTGATTTAGCAATATATCCATCAACAACTATCTTAAAATTGTTCATAAAGTTGGGATTTGTCCCTATTCACCCCGTTTTACGGTAAGTATTAAAACATCAGAATAATTAAGGAAAAAAAAAATTAAAATTTATATGGCTTGCGCTGGCTAATAACTTTTTATATCTATTTAAAACGTACCTAGCGACGAACCCAAGCGAAGCGAGGGTGAGCTGCTAGTCTAATATATTTTGATACGTAAAATACATATTTACCTATTAGATATTCGTATCTTAAAATATTGTAGGCTGGCACCGACTTCGAAAATATCTGATTAGGTATCTATTCTAAATGAAAACTCCCGTTTAGTTATTTTTTACATTTTAGTACCTGGAAGTCGGTTTTTATGTATTTTTTTTTAAGTTTTTATTTCACTTTCACATCACTTATTACATATTATTATAAGAATTTACATTATTGCACCTTTAATTTTCTGCTGAAAATTTTAATTTTAATTACTACAACTTACTTCAGAAAATACACTGATTTTCTTTCTACAAAATTCCTCTTCTATACCTTATGATTTTTCCACTTTCACATATTTAAATTAAAGGGTATGTTTTGACTTTATTTTAAGAATCATAATTCATACTAAATATAGTTTTTGGTGCGCCATCTCTATAAACTTGACAGGAAATAAATATTTCATTTGACTCTAAATAATAATGATAACTACATTTATTCTATTCCCATATTTAACAATTCAATTCTCATATGTAACAATTCATAATATTGCCAATATTAACATTGTTAATTGTCGGTCCAATGAAATTGCCAATCAGTCATTAAACCAACGGCTTGTAGTTCAATGAATTTTTTTTTTACTTTATGTGAAGGTAAATTAGAGATGTATTTTTGCTAAAGTAAAAGAGCAAAGTATAATTTAATTTTCTTCAAAAGAGAAGAATAAAAGAACTTTTGGCTGTATGTTTTTAAAATCACTCAAAAGTGTAATTATTTCATTCTCAGGGTGATGTTTTTAATTTTATGAAACCATCAATTCTTAATATCTAAATCTGTACATATATATATATATATATATATATATATATATTTGTATATATATATATATATATATATATATATATATATATTTACACAAAAAAATATAACTATATCTAGACACTGTCATTTCTTTATTTCCATGTATAAAAAAATCAAATAATTGTATTAAAATAGATCTATTTATATAGATAATATTGTTTAAAAAAAAAGAGAACCAATTATATACGTATTTTGAAGATATATACTAGCTTTTTCTCGCAGCTCCGTTTAATTTAGTACAATTACGACGCCCTCGTAGGTTGTAATGTAAAAAAAAAAATCGCGCCAGTAGGTCCAGAAATTCGGGCGTTTAAACAAACTAATACTGTCGCTCTATATATTAGTAGATTATGTACATTTCAGTTCCTTTTTATGTTCTTGTTTTCATAAGAATATCTTCTTAAACGTAACAGCCTTGTGTATTATGAACAACTTAATATCTAAGAGCAATGTCTGTAGCAGATTATTTGCCAACTTTTAACATATTATTACCATGTTGATATGAAAAGCTCTAAATAATTCAAAATAGGCGTTATTATCGCTTAGGTCAGAGATAGAATACTAAAATGGAGCATCATTAGGGTTTATATGTAAATAGGCAGCGAAATGTGTGCCAAATAGCTTGCGATTATAGTTTCGTATTTAAGTTTTACTTATGGCTTTGCTTGCTTCGAAATTGTTATCCATACTTAATAATACTGTAAATGTAAAAGTGTGTTTGTTTGTTTGTCCTTCTTTCACGTCGAAACGGAGTGACGGATTTGCGTGATTTTTTTGTGTGGAGATAGTTGGAAGGCTGGAGAGTAAGATAGGCTATTTTTAACCGCGGGAAATTACCTAATTCCCACAGGAAAACACTTTATAATACAATCCAAAAAATATTTATGATCAGAATTACTTGAAACTTGGTATTAATGCTCCTCAATAAAATTAAATAAATATAAATGTATTAGCATTTTTCGAAATTATCCCATAAGGGGGTAAAATAGGGGATGAAAGTTTGTATGAAACTACCTTTTTAGCAGTTTTTTAGGAGTTTTAGCGCGAGCAAAGCCGCGGGTTCCGCTAGTATGATATAAATATGAAATATATAATATAAATATGAAAATATTTTTATATTTGTTAATATACTGAATTGAATTTATTGGTTTGTCTTTCTATCACATAACGTCTCAGTTAAGCCCTAACCTAACCAGTGTAGGATGACACTAATTATTCGAGATATTCCTTGCATATATTGTTATATTCAATTCTTTTGCAACATCAATTTATTTTTTTTATAATCGTCAGTATGTCTGTCCGGGCGGAAGCTACCACCGGCTTGGAAGGCAGTTCTGCTGAGGAGAAGGGAGCCGGCGAGAAACTCAACAGTCGCTCTTTTAAATAACGAGTTACATAATTCATAATATTCATATTTTGACGACATGTCTGTCTGTCCGTCTGTCTATCTGTCTGTCTGTCTGTCTGTCTGTCTGTCTGCCTGTCCGTCCGTCCGTTCGTCCGTCCGTCCGTCCGTCTGTCTGTCTGTCTGTTTGTCTAGGAACGCAGCACGAGAAAACCACTGGACAGATTTTGATGAAATTTTAGTATGATAGCTGGTTATCCGGGCTAACATATAGGATACTTTTTACTGCGGGAAAATATCTTATCACTGATAAATCTATACTAAGCCTTAAAATGTACCTAGGGAACGAACCCGAGCGGAGCGAGGGTGAGTCTCTAGTATTCACATAAGTTTATATGAAATTCTATTGTGATGATGACACATCAGTTTATGAAACTGTGACCCAGAAAAATGAAATGGTTTAAGTAACATATTTTGCTGTTTTCTTTGTTGGAATGCCAATAGACGTTGTGTTACTCGGGTATTAGACCAACACGCATCGTTTAAGAATTGTACAAAGAAAAACGCTATGTCATTTCGTATTTTTTATGTTAATCTGTAAATAAAAACTGGGTTCTGTCTGTTTTATTAATATGATTTTATTTTATAGTGGCCAATGTACATTGTACAATGTATGATCTATACTAATTATATAACGAGACAGAGTTTTTTGAACGCGATAATCTCAACTAGTAATCCGAATTGAAAAATTCTTTTTGTATTAGATCCCGTTTATTGAGGAAGGCTATATGCTATATATCATCCCGGAAAAATGTACGGTTCCCATGGGATAGATTTGTTTTTGTCTAGGATCGAACCCGAAGCGAAGCGAGGGTGAGTCGCTAGTCTCAAATAAAAGAGCGTGCTAGACATAATTATTGAAGCCTCTAATAGCATTATTATTAGCTGTTTGATAATACCAATTTAGATATTTTACCCAGAGTATATAATGTTAATAGAAGTAAAGTAAAAAATGATGAATATGCCTCTTATATTGTAAAGAAAATTAAAAAAATAAATACATTACAATGGCAATATATTTCTGATGAGAAGAAATAATAATTATACGTGGCATTGGCGAAATAATCTGTGCTCAACTATACACGGTTTAAGGCATTTTATAAGTATGTAGTTGTTATTTTCATGTGAAAAAATAATTAAATTTTTAGATTGCTATAATAATTGTTTTCTCATATTATTGAGGTTCATTTATTGTTATTATTATTACGATCTTATTCTTTGACATTCACTACTTTGATATCAGTGTTGGCATTTCTAACATGTATATTTTTATAGTTGGCAACAATTTTGTAATTATTTGTAATTATTATTTTTTTGTAACTGGCAATACTTCCTTTTTCCATTCTTGTTATAAAACTTTTCTTGTATGGTGGCGGATAATAAAATAAAGTGTGTGAAATTAAGTGCTCCGAGGTTTCATTAACCAAATACCCCAACCAAAACCAAAACCCCTATAGACAAAATAATACAGCCAAAGAGCAAATCTAGATGCTAAAGATGATTTGATATTTGGATAGTTCTTAGGAGGAAAATATACTTAATTAAGTTTTATTAAAATCTATCCAATGTCTAAAAACGAAACGTGAAAACTTTGAAAAATATAAGCATGTTTTTCTGCAAATGAAATATCTCAGCGAAGAAGCATGATAACGAAGTTATTTTTACAAAGGTTTGTGTACAATAATCTCCTCAACTACTGTTAGTTCAATCAGCTTGAAAAAATCTCGCTTATATAAAGCTACACTTTTCCTAATTAATGAAGGATACGGATATAAAAATGTTATATGCGAGCTGAGCTGTCATCAACAACTATTTAGACGTAATAGAGATGAATGAGAGGAAACATCGAACGATACTTAGAAACTTTTCCAAATTTTAAAAAAATCGACAGAATATATAAACTAAATGATGATTTATGAAAGGAAATTTAACTTTATTAGTTAAAAAATAAAATCATGTTTTCGATTTTTTTCACTGATTTTTTTCGACTTTTGGTTACCGACGTTTCGAATGCTTTACAGCAATCATAGTCACGGTAGATACTAAAGTTTTAGACGTCTCAAAGGCATTATATAGTACAGACAGTACCTACTCACAAAATTACAAAAGGATTTAAAAATACAAAAATGGCACCAAAGTACCTTAAAATATTTGTTCATTATAAATTTAAACATTTTTTTATATTCTTAATAAGTTTTATAATTGAATATTATTGAAATATTATTTATTTAATTTTAGCTGTTAATATTATATTAATTAATAAAAAAATAATTTTATTTATTAGTAATTTTATTTTATTAATTAATTAGATAAAACTATCTTTTCGGATTTTTTCGCGGATTTATTTGGATTTTTGGTTCCCGACGTTTCGAATGCTGTACAGCAATCATTGTCACGGGAGAGACCATGATTAAAATGTCAAATATTCGCGTAAATCTAAGAAAGTATTAATCAATTAGACTTTTTCAAGCCTTTCTGAATCGCAAACATTGCTTAAATCATCATACTAATTTATATTCCACAGCTTGTAAATACAAAATGGACCATATAACCACTAAACTATCAATTTTCTAAAAAAACTTGAATCAAAGTGTATTTTCTGACTCTTTTTATCAGTTTAAACCGAGATTTTCTCTACACCTGATAAAATGCGAATATAAACGGGCTCTGATCCAACGTGTTCTGAAACGCTACGTCATTGATTTCTAAATCTCCGATTTTAAAGTCCCATTGATTTAGAATGATAGTCTTTTACATTGGTTCAAGAAATTACTGCTGTTCATTTATACAAATGTTTTCTTCTCTCATATTATTATATTAGTGCATTTTTGACGACCGAAATAACAAGGAATTACTTGCTATATAACCCACTATGCCATTTTCCGGACAAAGTTCAGGAGTTTGCATGAAAAAAGAAATTTGTTCGATCAAAAACTTATACTAATATTATACAGAGGTAACGTTTGTGAGTTTGTGAGGTTGTAGGAGGTAATCTCTGAATCTATTGAACCGATTTAGATGAAATTTGGTAAGAAGATAGTTTGAGATCCTGGAAAGGACATAGGATACTTTTTATCTCGGAAATCATCCCTTAAGGGGGTGAAAATGGGGACGAAAGTTTGTATGGGGAATAAACAAAGGACCGAAACCGAGCGTAGCGAGGGTGAGTCGCTAGTAGTACATAAAAACAACGACCACGCCTTTCAAAAACATGGAAATTTTACTCTTAGATCTACTGTAGTATTAAGTGTGACCCAAATATACCGTAAAAGTACATTAAAGAAAATTTAGAGTTAGCGACCGACCCTCTTGAAGAAAGTCGGAACAAATAGGGAGCAAGTGTTGCCAATATCACCGCAATCCATCTTCATTTACAGTTGAGCTTGATCTATTGCCAGGAGACGTTATTAGCTTACGAAGAAAAAACACTACAAATAGCATCAAATGAGAAGAATTGCAATAATAATATAGTTTAAGAGTAACCCTTAAAGACACAATGTGTTTTTAAATATATTACCTAACGTCGGTCATAATGACCAATTGGTTATTTCTGGGGTTAAATTAAATGTAGCGTAAAATTTGTTTATATATTGTTAGATTATTGTGGTTTATAGTACTTTAATTCATTTTTCGTGTAGAAAACATATACATATGTACATATGATAATGACATTATTAAAACGTGTAATAACGATACACATTGGATTACAAATATTGCAATAACATCTATTATATAAATAACTACTTTTGCTCTTCGAGGCCCAAATGATAACTAAAATTTTACTATTTATATTAGGTAACTATTTTCTTTTTTTTATTGGTGCAATTTAAAAGTCTAATTTACATTATAATTATAAAATTATTTATGAAGCAACCTAATCTGACATCAGGGACCGATGCTAGGTTGTTAAGTGTTAAGGGTTAATAATTATTAGTAAGTTGAAACGTCGTCTTAAAATTAATAGGTTAAAATGTATCTAAGCCTAAATGTCGGTATTTAGTCTCTCTCTTTATAAAAAAAACTATTTTTTAAGTTCTTCTTGCTGCGTTAAAAAAGGCTATGTTATACTAAATATAAAGCATAGACAAAAATAGAGTTAAAATGTTTATTGTCTATATTATCCAAATATATATATATATATATATATATATATATATATATATATATATATATATATATATATATATATATGTACACATATATATTAGCGAAAGAATGCCTATAATTGAATAAGTAAGTCTAGGTAACATCCTCTTAGATCTTCACATACATATAATAAAATGTAACTGATCGCTGTCTGTACATGGAAGATATCTGAGAGAAAGTACTGTTGGGAGTCTTTATTAACGCAATAGAATCAAAAACAACGATTTTTAGAATTTTTGTCTACTTGTCAGTTTGTCTGTATGTCTGTGCGTTTGTGCGTTAATCTTAGAAAAGGCTTAACCAATTTGAGTTCGGTTTTCACCAATGTATTTTGGTAAGCTTTAATTAACATTTATTGTTTGGTTTCTTTCAATCGGTTCATAAATAAAAATGTTATGTTAATTCAAAAAATCATCGGGACGAGCCCAAGCGCAGCGATGGTGAGTCGCTAGTAAACAAATGAAATTTTATCCCTTAATCATTTTAACTATATTATGCTTATAGACCTTGCTATAAATATCATAGTAAGCTACATATATGAATGCAATTCAATTATGTATTTAATGACTTATTCATGCTTGTACACCACAAATTGTTTTGCAAATGACTCGTTTGAGGATTCATATTGAAAAATGGCCGGTATATATAACAATAATCAATGTAGAACATTCAATAACAGGAATCAAATCTGCTACCTTAAACAATAGCAGATACAATAATTGTATAAAATAGAAGAACACGACGAGTATAAAATTAATGCGTCATCATTACCTGTTTAGCCTAAAATGAAAATTGCAACAGAAAATCTAATAGATATTTTAATATGGATAGTTGATATTTTTTTTAAATTCCCAAAGTCAAAGTACAATACCAAAATTCCCAAAATTGCCCTTTCGATAACAAAAAGTTTGACTTAGTCAAATTAATTCTTGAATTTTTAACGCTTCCTTCCGGTGCTGAGTTCTTGAAATGTTACGGTTTTCGGTTGGGAATTATGTGAAACTTTAATAAGAAGTAGAAACAATTTCACAAATATTTTATAAGCAAAATTTGCTTTTCTTATTTGGTTGGTCTAAAATCAGTTTCTTCTATAAAATATTTATGGGACCTACTGTAGTTTAGTACAGACAGACAACAGATCTTTTTTCTTAATATACTATTGAATTTAGATATCCATACTAATATCTATCTATACATATAATAAAATTGTAACTAATCGCTGTCTGTACATGGGAGATATTTGAGAAAAACTATTATTGGGGTACTTTATTAACGTAATAGAACCAGTTTTTACTAATGTATTGTGCTAAGCTTCACTTAGTATTTTAGAGTCTTTATTTATGAGGGATGTAAATGAAATGTAAAATGTCTTTAATACATATATTGTTCCCAAACGTTACACTTATAAATACATATAAGACTCTATAAAAATACTATTGTGTGAGAGAGAAAGAGAGGGGGACCGTCGGGGCACTCGCGAAACTAACGACTGAATTGTTACCACGCCTGCGCTGAAGGCGCGGGAGCGGTCGCGGAGATAAATTCCGCTGACGGTGCTGTAGACATTGCGACGCCACGGCGCGGGCGCCGGATGCGCATTCCGCTGACGCGGCTATCGCCAATGTGTCGCCACAACACTCCCCCCCTTTTTCAAATTTTCACATGAAACATAAAAAAAAAATTCTATCATACAGGTAACCTAAAAATATTTTTTTAACAAACACATTTAACAAATAACACTGTCTTATAATTAACACTAATATCTTATACTAACACTAATGTCTAACACTATCTCAATTTTAACTATAATATCTATTGTGCGTATCCTGATTGCGAGCGATTTTGGTTCGCCTGTGCGGCTAGACCCAACTCGACCGATGATACTATTTCTTTTTTATCCATTTCTGTCCTTTATTTCGGCAACATTTTAAGATGAAATATCCCAATATAAGTATGCATAATACGACGATTATTATGGAAATTGTTCCGAATTTGTGTAGCTTTTGTTCTAATTGACTGAATGATGCGTCGTTTGCACCATTTTGGGCTATTATTATCTCTTCCGTTTTGTCAGTCTGTTTGCTGTATCCCTTGCCCATTATTAATAAATGTCTAACTGGATGTTTACTCCTAACTACTTCGTCTTGAAATGATGCCGTTACAATAACATTAATTACTTATAGGCTATACTAAATATGCGAATACACAGTATAACTGATTATTAAGCAAAAAATAAAAATGGACTATGTACTATTGTTATTTTGCATTTAATCAAAACATCTAATAAATACTAAATTAACAATTTAAGAAACGCACTGGTGGCTTAATAACTCGGCCACTGCGTGTGGTGCAATGTTGCAACGATTCTTTTATGGTATTTGAATTTCCCTTTTTATATTCAACATCACTATCATTAACAATATTACTGTTTTCAGTAGATAACATACTTGTATTATCGATTTCCGTATTTTTTAACAAATAAGCGGGTTTTAACCTATCTATTGCAATTTCCGTTTTTCTATTTGGTAGTAATATGGTGTATGTCTTATCGTTCCTTCTTAATACTTTATAAGGCCCGTTATAATTTGGTGTCAATGGTTTTTTTACTAAGTCGTTTCTAATAAAAACGTGTGAACAAGACTTTAAGTCGTTGTGCACAAAAATTTTGCGAGAATCGCTATTCGCTCGTGACTTGGGTTTGTGACTACTAAGTATTAATCTCAATTTGTCAACAAATGCACACGGTGACATAGATTTCGTGCTTACCTCAGAGAAAAAATCGCCAGGCAGTCTTAGGTTGTGCCCTAGAACCATTTCTGCTGCGCTCACATCGCCGTCGCTTCTACATGCTGCTCTCAAACCGTATAAGGCTGTAGGTAACTCGTCTAACCATGATGCATTATCTGCTAATCTGGCTGAAAGTGCAACCTTTAACGAACGATGCCACCTCTCGATTTTGCCATTGCTCTGTGGGTGGTATGGAGTTGTGCGTATTTTCTGCACCCCTAACAACTTCATCAATCCGTTAAAAATGTCACTTTCGAATTGCCTACCTTGGTCTGTTGTCATTCTCACTGGACAACCAAATCGACAGATCCAGCCTTCGTAGATAGCTTTGGCGACTGTCTCTGCTGTGATGTCAACTGTAGGTATCGCTTCCGGCCATCGCGTATACCGGTCAATCATTGTTACACAATACCTATACCCTTGCGCGCTCGTGGGGAGCGGGCCTATTATGTCAACATGTATATGTTCGAATCTACCACTAAAAGGAAAAGTTTGCCAATCAGAAACGGTGTGCCTATTTACTTTTACTTTCTGACATTGAATACAACATCTTGCCCAATTATTAACATCTTTATTCATTCCGGGCCAAAAAAATTTTTGTGCTATCATTTTCCTAGTGACTTTAATACCTGGATGGCTAATATTATGTATGGAATCAAATACTAATTTTCTAAATGTCTCTGGGACAAAAGGTCTTATGTACTTAGTTGATAACTCGCAATAAATCGGATTATTCGTACCTGGAATAGTTAATTGTTTTAAACGATACCTTGCCATTGTTGTTTTCCAGTAGGTGTGTAACCTGAGAATCACCTTTCTGTGCTCGCGCAAGTTCCTCGAAGTCGATGCTCGTCGGACACCTTATCGCCTCGACTCTAGACAAGGCGTCAGCAACTGCGTTCTGTTGACCTGTAACGTGACGTATTTCGCTGACAAACTCGCTAATATACATCAAGTATCGGGTTCTCTTTGGGTTCTCGTTTTTTGCTACCTTTGTTAACGCGAATGTTAATGGTTTATGATCTGTATATACGATCAATTCTCTACCTTCGACCATATTACGAAAATGAGAAATGGCCATGTAAATTGCTAAAAGTTCGCGATCATAGGTACTGTATTTACGTTGAGTCTCTGAAAGTTGTTTTGAAAAATAACCAAGCGGTAACCAGTCGTTATCTACCCGTTGTTGCAAAACTGCGCCCACACACGTATTGGACGCGTCCGTCATAAGAGATAACGGTACCTCAGCTACTGGGTGCGATATTGTAGTGGCATTCCTAAGGCTCATTTTACACTGCTCAAAAGCAAACTCGGCTTCATTATTCCAATTTATTTTAGTCTTATCTTTTTTCTTTGCCCCATGTAAAAATTTATTTAGCTCTGCCTGGTTTTGAGCTGCGTTTTTTATATGAGACCTGTAAAAATTTAACATGCCGAGGAATCGACGAAGTTCTTCGACAGTTCTCGGTTTCGGATAGTCTGAGATTGCCCTTATTTTATCCTCCAGTGGACTTATACCAGCTGGTGTGACTTTATAGCCTAAAAAATCGATTTCTTGTTTACCAAAACATGATTTACTTAAATTAATAGTTATGCCATACTCATTGAATTTTTTAAATAACTGCCTTAAGTGTGCCTTGTGCACGCTTTCAGTGGTTGAGGCTATAATGACATCGTCAATATAACAAAATAAAAATGATTCTTCCCCTTTTGGATTTTGAAAATATTCTGAACCTTGTAACATAGAATTCATAAAACGTTGGAAAGTTTGAGCGGCATTTCTTAGACCAAATGTCATTTGTGGAAATTCGAAAAGGCCAAACGGGGTAATTATAGCGGTCTTTTCGATGTCTTCAGGTGCCACGGGAATATAGTGATACGCTCTATTAATATCGATTCTAGAAAATATGTTCTTACCTGTTAGTCCATATGTGAAGTCCTGTAGCCTGGGGACAGGGTATCTATCCGGTTTCGTTTTTTTGTTGAGTAGGCGGTAGTCACCGCACGGTCGAATCCCTCCATCTTTCTTTGGAACTGTGTGAAGTGGACTGGCCCAAGCGCTTTTTGACGGTCTGCATATACCTAATTCTTGCATTAATTCAAATTCGATTTTTACCTTTTTATACCTGTCCGGTGGGAGTTGTCTGGCTCTCGTATAGACGGGTGGACCTTCTGTTTCTATATGATGAAAAACGGTGTGCTTTGTTGGAACTTTAAATGAGATTGGTTTAGTAATTTCAGGATATTCCTCGAGAATATCTTTGTAAACGTTATTATTTTGTATACTGTTAATCGAGAAACAATTATAATTTACAACGGACCCAATAGAGTACAAGTTTGTTACAGAATCTATTAATTTCTTATTATGTAAATCTACCAATAACTTGTGTGACTTAAGAAAATCTGCACCTAAAATAGCTTGCTTAACGTCAGCAATTATAAATGACCAGCGATATGGTCTTCTTAGTCCCAAATTTAACTCTAATATTTTAATACCAAAAGTTCTAATTTCTGTGTCATTAGCTGCAAAAAGTTTATAGTTACACTGGCTTCGTTCTTTTACACTCACTTTACTCACTGGTATGACAGATACGTTAGCACCGGTGTCTACGAGGAAAATAAGTCTATTCTTGTTGTCGTTGATGCAAAGTCGGTGGTTGTCGCTCAGGTCAGTGCAGGTTTCCACCTCAGCCTGCACTGCACCTAGTTTCCCTCACTGCCCTTCCAGTTGCACGGTTGCTCACAGCGCGTCGCCTTGCTCTTGAACCTGTAATGGTACCTGCACAGCCATCCGGGGTCTTCTGGTGCTCTGCGCTTAAGGGAACGGGATCTGCTCCTGTATTTCGGTCTGCTCCTGCTCCTAGGACGCCTGCTGCTCTGGACCTCGCTACGCAATGATGCTACCTCCAAAGCAAGTTTGTTCATTTGGTTGACCAACCCTGCCAGTGGTTCTGGTGACACCTGGGCTATGCTGTTATCCACCGTGGCCATTTCGTAGGATCTACTGTTCTCAACGATCTTGTCCGCAATGGCAGCCAAGCTATCTAGGGATTGGTCTTGGCACACTGCAATGACTGCCCTGACTGAAGATGGCATACGGGATAACCAGAGGCTCTTCAAGGTCTGATCTGAGACCTGTGCTGGGCGGCCTAACTCTTTCATGCGGCGTAATAAGTGCGTAGGTTTCTGAGCACCCAGCTCTAATTCAGAAACGAGCTTTTGGAACTGGCGCTCGGCACTCTCTTCGTACACCTGTAGGAGCCTTTCTTTCAGCGCAGTATACTTGTTTTCAGCAGGTGGCGAGGTAAGTAAGTCGCTCACTTGCTGGATTGAGTCTCTTCCCAGTTTAGCGATGACCATGTTGAATTTCGCTTCTTCCCCTTGTTTCTGAGGGGCCATTACGGCTTCAAACTGCGCGAACCAAAGCCGCGGCATGTCCACCCAGAAATCTGGCAATTTATTTGATACTCCTATGGCTGCTAGAGTCATGCCTGGTGAATCTGTATCCTCTTCTTTTAGAACCGGTGGCATTGCTTGCCCATCTACGGATCGCATGGTTTGCGCCCCTAACATATCTATTCGCTGCGCTGGGTAATTTATTGAAGAAATCACTAGTATAGGCAGTAACTGTTTTACCACAGCACTCTATGTTCGTAACGTTTCAACTTTTTAATATAAAGTTTATTAAATCTTTACTATGTCGCACTTCCGACGGCCAAGATTCCCCCTCGGAGTCGCTGTCCGCTAATTTAGAATCGGGGTCACCAATTTAGAGTCTTTATTTATGAGGGATGTAAATGAAATGTAAAATGTCTTTAATACATATATTGTTCCCAAACGTTACACTTATAAATACATATAAGACTCTATAAAAATACTATTGTGTGAGAGAGAAAGAGAGGGGGACCGTCGGGGCACTCGCGAAACTAACGACTGAATTGTTACCACGCCTGCGCTGAAGGCGCGGGAGCGGTCGCGGAGATAAATTCCGCTGACGGTGCTGTAGACATTGCGACGCCACGGCGCGGGCGCCGGATGCGCATTCCGCTGACGCGGCTATCGCCAATGTGTCGCCACAGTATTTAGTATTTGTTTCTTAGTATTTACTTAGTATTTAGAATTTTATTTCAATCGAGGGTGAGTCGAAAGTAATAAATAAAAAAGTAACTGTCTGTCTTTTCACGCTTAAACCGTTAAACAGATTTTCTCTGATGATCTCTGAGAAATCTACACTAATTGTTGAAACGTAACTAGTTCTATAATAAGAATAAAAGAAAATTTTTGAACTACAAATACAATATTATAAAGAATCAATATCAAAGATTTAAGCACGACACATGCAGACAGAACTAAGCGTGAAGTACAACCCACCTTGTTATAAACTTCAAAATACGGCTCACGTAGAAGAGTATGACAAATGTCACAACGGAGTCACCAATAACCCATTATAACTAGAATAAGTTCGAAGCCAAAGGAGAATTGTGGCCATAAATCAGAAAGTTTAAGACAGACTTAAGTCTGGGACCTGCGTCAAACTAACAGTTTTTTTATTACCAACTTGTGATTTGAATGTACAAACGTCTAGAAAGGAGATTAGGAAAATATTTATAGCTTAGTACTGTTTAGTTTATTTTTTGTTATATTTAGACTTGTTTACTGGATTGTGTATTATTTCTAAATAGCTTTTTTTATAGGAAATTTTTACTTATTTATTTATTAGGAATTTTACGTTATATACTTAGAATATATTTCTTAATTGAATATAAATCAAATTATACTTTACTAGCGACTCCCAGTTGCTTCCTTATACAAACTTTCATCCCTATTTTCACCCCCTTAAAGGGTGATTTCCGGGATAAAAACTATCCTATATCTTTTCCAGGGTCTCAAACTATCTTCTTACCAAATTTCATCTAAATCGGTTTAGTAGTTTCAGAGCTTATTCGGTAGAAACAAACAAACAATAAAATAAATCTTTCCTCTTTATTAACCGACTTCCAAAAAGGAGGAGGTTCTCAATTCGTCGGAATCTTTTTTTATTTTTTTTATATATGATCACCGATTACTCGAAGACGCCTGAACCGATTTGGAAATTTTTTTTGTGTTTCAAAGGATATACTCCGCAGGTAGTCCCATATTAATTTTATCGAAATCGGTCGAGCGGTTTTTAAAAAAATCAACAATAAATATATTTTTCAACCGACTTCAAAAAGGAGGAGGTTCTCAATTCGACTGTATGTTTTTATGTTTGTTACCTCAGAACTCCGTCATTTATTAACCGATTTGGACAATTTTTGTTTTGTTTGAAAGGGTATACTTCCAGATTGGTCCCATTTAATTTTCAAAAAAAAATACCACCCCTAAGGGTGGAAAAACAACTAATGATGAATTTAACCTACTTCTAATTGTCATATTGACTTGAAACTTTGCAAGTATTTCTATTTCCGTTGATAGTACAGTGGTTCGGTGTTGTTGACCTGATCTGATGGCAAGGCCAGAAGGTGGATAGGTGGAACTCTTCAACGGCTAATAGTAGATACTTTAAGTTTGGGCTTATTTTGTTTGATTTGACAAGCCTAACAAGTTAGAATCCTTACTATGCTATTACTGTCTACACTAAAAAGGGAAAAATAAAAACTTTTTAACAAAAAAATAAAAACCGACTTCAAACAAAAGTATTAAAAAGTAATAAATAACTGATTGGTAGTTTTCATTTACTATACGTACCTAATCAAATATTTTCGAAGTCGGTGTGCTTTGGCTAAGTAATTAAAGCTTACCTATTAAATACATACCTAATCAAATATTTTCGAAATCGGTGCCAGCCCATACAAAGCAAAGCACGCCGACTTCGAAAATATTTGATTAGGTATGTATAGTAAATGAAAACTACCAATCAGTTATTTATTACTTTTTAGTGCTTTTGCTTGAAGTCGGTTTTTATTTTTTTGTTTAAAATTTTTATTAAATAAATTGTTCAATCGAATATGTTATTAAAAAACTTTCTTCTCACAAATTACCTTTTTTTTTTAACGTTGGGAAATGCATTTACGCACGACGTGTGGGACTCGCCGGCGTAATACAGCCAGTACTACCCACTAAAACCCAACAAAACCTTCCCCCGTCTTAAAGGGGCGTCGCAGGATCGCTTACGCATTCAACTACGACGCCCCGACGGCAGGTCTGCCAAAGCAGACCACTACAACCATGGGGTTGCTCCAAAGTC
The DNA here is from genome assembly GCA_947093115.1 of Brenthis daphne. Taxonomy (NCBI): domain Eukaryota; kingdom Metazoa; phylum Arthropoda; class Insecta; order Lepidoptera; family Nymphalidae; genus Brenthis; species Brenthis daphne. The sequence continues at coordinate 14,958,941 of OX352475.1, read as the reverse complement.
CACTCTGCTATCAGAGAAGTACCAGGAGCAACCCGCAAGGTACACCGCCCCCTCGAAGAGGGCCACCTCCCTGTGCGTTTCTTAGCTTCGCGCCCGGTTGGATTGCCGGGCACTACTGAGCCCCCCCACCACGACAAGGTGAACGCACGTTGGGGGGATCTCACAAATTACCTGCTTATTACGTCTACACTAAAAATGGAAAAATAAAAACTTTTTAAGAAAAAATAAAAACTGACTTCCAGGCACTAAAATGTACATAATAACTAAACGGAGGTTTTCATCTAGAATAGATACCTAATCATATATTTTCGAAATCGGCGCCAGCCTACAATATTTTAAGATATGAATATCTAATAGGTAAATATATATTTTGCTTTGCATCGGCAGGCAATTGGCTGGCTGGGTATAAATATAATTCACCTGTCATTACGTGTTTTTGTAATCATCTTCGATCAAGGCACTCGTATAATTAGAAATCAAACATCACAAGGTAAGTTCGTTCATTCTCAATAATTATACATTAAAATTTTAACGAAATATTAATACAGAGTAACTGAAAATGTAACTCAAATACATTTTGCAGCAACTTTAAATACCTAAGTGAATTTATAGATATTAAATAAATTGATTCGAGACTTAACTTGTCATGTTTCTTCTCAGCGGGCGCCAAAGTTAAATCACAATTAAAGCTCTGTAAGACTTTACAAAAGGCATAGTTGTTTCTCTTGACTTTTGTTAGATTTTTTAAATAAAATTATTTTTTCGGATTTTTTCGCGGATTTATTTTGATTTTTGGTTCACTTTCTTATTTTGCGAGTATATAGGTAGGTGGCTGTAACAACTAAATAATGCCTTCGAGACATCTAAAACTTTAGTCTCTCCCGTGACCATGATTGCTGTAAAGTATTCGAGACCAAAAATCAAAATAAATCCGTGAAAAAATCCGAAAAGACAGTTTTATTTAAAATGTCAAATATTCGCGTAAATTTTATTTTAGCGTTTATAACCAATAAGGGTAAAATAAAGGATGATTTCAAGTTTCTTTAAAGTACTTACCTATTTCTCTATACTTATGTATATATACATAGTCTATCTATTCCGTATGAATCATTAAAACGTACCAAAAATTTCATTAATAAACACATTTTTATCTAACAGTTAATTAATAACAAGTAGCAGTATGGTAGCGACATAACTAATGTTGATAACATCAGAGCTCGCTGTCATATGTGTTGCTTTGGAAAATGACACAATGGCGCTATCATGACTGTCATTGTTGGGTTCTAATAAAGATATTTGATGTATTTTCAATTGCTTTCAATTTATGTTGCATATAATTATAGGAAAATTTTATATACTAGTGACTCAACCTCGTGCCGTTCGGGTTCGTCCCTAGATACGTTTTAACGGTTAGTGTGGAATTCTTAGAGAAGAGTTTTTTTTTCGCAGTAATAAGTATTCTATATGTTGACCCGGACAGCTATCATCACACCAAATTTCATCAAAATCTGTCGAGTGGTTTTCCCGTAATGCGTTCACAGACAGACATACAAAAATTCTAAAAACTATAGATTCAACCTCTGTATCGATAATAATTAGTATTTTAATAAGATTTTCTAAAAAATATTTGATGTACAGATTCGACTCAGAATTTTATCATATGTATAGACTAGCTCTACTCTATTTGTATCTTTAAATAATATTGTATGCAGGCAGCGCCTATTTTGGAAAATTTTATCACCAACAGTGTTACTGAGCATCTGTCTGTGTACTGAATTTCTACTAAGCCTGTTCAGCCCTTTGAGCTTTGCGGATTAACAATCATTCATATGTACATACATACAATTAACTTACGTATATCTATGCATATATGATGGAAGAAAGTTGTTTTAATATGTGGTTCTTCTAAATCCACTTGGATTCAGATGATTTATTTTTATTATTATAAGAATTTTAAGTTAGAATCCGCTTAAAAACGTTTAAAGAAAAAAAAAAGAATTGAAATCGAAAAACTAATTTTAAAGTAGTTTTAAATATTCCTAGAGTTTTATATAGAGTATGTAATTGTTTTGAGCAAGCTTGGCCGTTTCCCAAATCAAAACTTAAATCTAATCTAGAAAATAGGGACTTTGAATAATATACCAGTTCGAAACGAAAAATATGATGTTAAATGGTGCCATAATCCCACTAATATTATAAATTCAAAAGCTTGTGCGTGCAGTATACCTTTATGAGCGATTTTTCGGGCAAGGATACGAGTACATGTACACGTGTATGCGTGTGTGTGTATGTTTTGATTATAAAAAAGATTATACTTTAAGAAAAGATATTGGGTCCCGCTGAATTTCTTTCGCCAGTTCTTCTTAGGTCTGAGGCTTCTTCTTTTCGAACTGTTAGTAGACTCATGACGTTCAGTAAAAAATTGTAATAATTTAATGCTGAATAAAATATTTTGTATTTTGAATTTTTGAATTTTATAATAAGAAGTTTGGTATTATAAAATAAATCATCGCTACAGTTACAATTATTAATGATAAAATCGACAAGTAATTTAATTATTTATCCGATCTCATCGTGATTGGATTCTGTTATAATTAAATTTGTTTCATTACAATAAAATAATATTATACACTTTGTTAGCGTGGGGGACTATGACTTGATCTCTCTCGTATTGAAGGGAGGCCTACCCCCAGCAGTGGGAGGTTGTAAAAACCTACAGTATATAGATAGACACTTAGCGGTGATATCTTTTTTGTGTAAGAATACTATAAAACAGTCATCATCATCTCCCTGTCACATTTTCCAATCACTTGGGATCGGCGCAGTACATCTTCCGTACTGCTGAAAGGTTTTGGCAAAAGTTTTACGACCGGCCGCCTGCCTGATATCAACACTCCTTGGGCATGCTATTGTTTATCGCGGAAAGGGCCCAAGGTGTGATGATCAGCATATCTAATTTAGATTTAAGTATAAAAAAATATCAAATGCCAGTAATTTTTTTCACCACTTTCATTGGCACGATCTATTTTTTACTGTAAAACAGTATGTTTACACAATAAAACTGTTAATTATAAGCGTTAGTCAAACAAGAGAACACCCAAATATAAAATTTACTCTAGTCTAGTCTAGTAAGCTTTTCTCCATTTTTCCTAAACAAAAGTATACATATAATGAAGTTTTCATGTAGATTTATTATTTACTGAGGCACCGGGTGCAGCGTATCCGGCGTCAGAGCGTACAATGCAATACGTGCTGTGATAACGCAATGTACTTGCTATTGTTATGTATGGAAATTAGCTTACAAACAAGTGAATATGCTAAATCTGGAGAAACTACTACACCAAAGAGGTTGTACACCAACTTAGATCTATTAAATTTCGCCTAAATATTGGTATGTATGATAAAAGGTTATATACAGTAATTATCATATAATTTGTTTATATTTTGAGTGTGTTTGTTTGTTGTCTTGAAGTTATGATACCTAGCGCTATGAAAGTACGAGAACTTATTAAGAATTCTCACGTGACACGCTGGCATCAATCAATCAATCAAATTTTATACTCTACAGCTTTTGCAATGATTTCAAATGTAAAAGAAGAAGAAACAATTTGCTTAAATAAAACTATTATCAGGAATTTTGACCTCTCATATGTGATGTGAATGAGAAAATATGAAACTTTTAAGGCAACACATAAAATATCAAAATAAAGGTATAGCTTATTAGTATAGTTTGCTTTATTTTATACCTTACTAGCTACTTGCTAGTCCCTAGTGAAAAAAAACAAAGCTATTCCACGGGAACCGTACATTTTCCGGGATAAAGCGTAATCTATGCGCTATTCCAGACTATAATCTATTTCTGTGCCAAATTTCATCCAGATCCGTTCAGCCGTTCTGGCTTGATTCAGTAACAAACATCCATCCAAACATTCGCTTCTATAATATTTATGGGATTGAATAGATATTTTATTATAGCGTTTTTTACAAACTGATATTAGACGTTTCAATTTAAGCTTCTATTAGAGCTTTTTAAAGCACAAGGAAAATGAATTAATGGCTCTCTCAAACGTTTGCCTCCAGTACATTCACCCTTTGAAAGTATGAATTTACATGAAAAAAATTTGAATCTCTGACGACGAATCATCACAAATTAAGCATTGCCCTAAACTGCCATTGAATTAAAAAATCTCTGTGAAAAGACGATTGATGTTTCGTTTGATTTTTGTTTTTAAATTTTCATCTTTTCTTAATGTTGTATTCGTGTAATACTTTCTTAAATTTACACAGACATTTGACATCTATATAAATAAAAATTTGTAGTGACTACTTGCTGTGCCAGTAGTCGCGGATTCGAGTCCCGCTGGGAGCATTCATTTGTGTGATGAGTACGAATGCCTGTACTCCAGTCATTTATAATATGTATGTATTTAAAGGTATATATGTGTAGTGTATCAACTATCTGGTATCCATAACACCGGCCTCGTAGATTACCACGGATGATGTTGCTGTGCGTTAATGTCCCAACATATTTATTAATATTTTATTCATTTAATGTTTCTTTTTGTTTGTGCTCTACCATTCATGAATGGCGATAAAATTTTCGATTTTGATTTTCGAACAAAAAAATCTTTGTATTTTTATTCTTTCGATAATAAGCCATTCATCCCGAGGGATGTGAGGTAAACCTCTAGTTTTAAATAAAACTATCTTTTCAAAGTTCCTTGCGGCTTTAGACTTTTTAATTATAAGAATCTTAATAATGGCAACGTACATTAAATATATTTAAATTGTATTTCTATACCCTATAATTAGACTTATTAAATAACGTGTAAGGTAAAAAAGTATGGTAAACATAAAGTATAACATACATTTGTGTTACTTTAAAATACTTATTTTGTTGACTAAATAGTAAAATTTTCTAATGATATTTTAACCTTAGAAATAAGTCTTTGGAAATGGGAAAAATTAAAGAATGTAGACTATAAAATAATAGAGCTAGAAAGCACGACTGAAAATTACTTACTATTTTAGTACTAATAAAAAAGTTTTGTGTCTTAAGTTTACTTTTTTAAAATCTCATTTTTAGTTAAAAAAAATAAGCTTTGATAAAGGCTTTTTCCAAAGAAGACAGATTTTTTTCCTAAAGCTAATTTGAAGCTATTATGATTTTTTTACAAAAAAAAAACTCTAAAGTAACTTTAAAAAAACATAATTCTGGCCCTTTTTACTTTTATGGCTGTCATAATATGCCTTATATTACAATCTAATTTCGAAATATTTCAAACTAGCGACTCACACTCGCTTCGCTCGGGTTCGTCCCTACGTTGATTCCCCATACAAATTTTCATCCCCATTTTCACTCCTTCAAGGGATGATTTCCGGGATAAAAAGTATCCTATGTTCTTCCCAGGGTCTCAAAATATTTCCGTACTAAATTTCATCTAAATCGGTTCAGTAGATCCAGAGATTACCCCCTACAACGTCACAAAATCACCAACTCACAAACTTTATAATATTAGCATAGATAAACCTTCACTTAAAGTTCATCTCAGAAAATTTTAACTTCAGATCTTATTTTTTCACAGGCAATATATTGTTTTATTAATTCCACACATTCACAGAGAACCCTTTCAATGACTTGCCATGTATACATTTCAATAAGCAATTGTATGGCAATGCGGTTTGCCTCACCGAGCCCGATGTTCTCACATCTTATCAGCATCATTGGCTTTAAGCCAAACTCACTAACAGTGGTCAGTAATTCTGGCCTGCGCAAAGTATAACCCACTGGCCTATATACCAGATTATATCTTAAACGTTCATAATATTTATTTTATTTTGTACGATATTTAAAACTACTGGGATTACAAAGTATTTTTTTAAATAAAATATACAATATGTTAGTCCATTTTTAACCGACTTGAAAACGGAGAAGTACGTGATTTTTATAAAACCTTTTAATTAAAAGATTTAGATCTATTAAAGACATTTATAATTAAAGAAATCTATAAAATATCTCATACCTAAGGATTGGAATATTTTAAAGTTTTTTTTCGGTTGAAAAAATAGTCAGTTTTTTTAAATTAGAGCAATTAATCGATATTAGTATTTTTTGTACATTGATAATCCCTTGTAATTTTACCTAAAAACAAAAATGAAATCTCCATGGTAGTGATGTCGTATTTGTTATAAAATAAATACGAAAATTTGTAGTTATGTGACGGATTTGGTACACAAGTAGATTCTGAACTGGAGTAATATTATAAAGTGATACCTAGGAAGCCAATGGAAGATAATGATGATGATTGAAGCTGAATGGTAATGCTAGTAAAAATATAAAAATAAAATTATTAATAAGTGCTGCTAATAATCATTCAAATCTTATAAATGCCAAAACTATTAAAGAAATGTCAAAGAAACACTACACATATATAACTTTAAATACATACTTGACTTTAAATATAAACACCCATGACTGGAGTACAAACTGCTCATCACATAAATGAATACCCCTAGCCGAACTCGAACCCGCGACTGTTGGCACAGTAAGTAGTATCACTACAAACTGAGCCACACGTGTCGTCTCGTAGGCAAAAGCTAAGAGTAATTGCTAAGATATTTACTTATTATTTTCTAACTTCATATATTTAGAATAGCATTAAACATTTTCAACTTTAAAAAACAACTTTTTACTCGTAGCATTGAAAATTTTCTTCAAAATGTTAATTATACAAAAGAACATAACTGAAAATAAAATTAAAAGCACACATTCGAATGGTTACATTATAAAACGAAAAAAGGGTATCCCTTTGCTGAGAGCAAAGCGGAAACGTCTAGCATTTTCCGTTGACCTGAGTTTAGTTGAAATTGACAGAACACTTAAGTGCTTTTAGCTTGGTATCTATTTCATTTCATCGCAATTAGTAGTAACGAATTTAATGTAATCGTACTATACATATAATAAAATTATAACCAAGTCGAATCTGTTCATGAAATATTTTATGGAGAATCTTATTGAAATAGACATTATTATCGATACATAATCCGAATCTATAGTATTTAGAATGTTTGTCTGTCTGTTTGTCTGTGACTGCATCACCGAAAACCCACTGGAGGGATTTCGATGAAATTTGGTATAATAATAGCTAGTTATCCAGGTCAACATGTAAGATACTTTTTACTGTGGCAAAATATGTCATCTCTGAGAAATCTATGCCAAACATTGAAACGTAAGACGAACCCGAGGGGAGCGAGGGTGAGTCGTTAGTTAATCTTTAAACTATAAATTAGTTATAGATTAAGGTCAAGATTTTTTTTCTCAAGACTTTGCTGGCTTCGCCCAACAAAAATAAGATTGAGACTTATAATAGTTTTAGTATAAACTTTAAAAAATTGGAATTAGAAGAAGTATGTATTATATAACTTATAGCTTAAAAAAACGAACTACCTATTTATAATTTTTGCGGGTGGACGGAGATAAGAATTCCTATGAATTTTGAGACGCAGAAAACATTAGTCTATTTCATGGCCATATCTGTGATTCTGTACTAATATAATAAAGAGGAAAGATTTTTTTTGTTTGTTTGTTTGTTTATACCAAATAAACTCTGAGACCATGGAAAGGACATAGAATAGTTTTTATCCCAGAAATCATTCCTTAAAGGGGTGAAAATGTAGATGAAAGTTTGTATAGGGAAGCAACCCAGGGAAGAACCTGAGAGAATCGAGGGTGACTCGTTAGTGTGCTATAAAGACAAATAAGTCTAGTTGGCGAAGTTATCTGTGCTTTAAAGACACGCTTTCAAGCTATTAATAAGATAATTGAATTGAAAGACAAAAAATACTCAAATATCTAATATATAAAAAAAATATCTAATATATAAATAAAGATATAAAAAAATTATCAAAAATAAGAAAGGATTGTTACATAATTATTCATATTCCTAAATATTTTTATTTTGAACTGTCAAGGTCACATGAAGCTTATAAAGCTTATACAGCTTTTTAAGGTGTTTTCTGTTACTATCCATTCTTGATTTATATTGAGTTTTTATATATGAGAGAAATATTTTGATTAGTTTACCAAAAGTTAATATTGAAGGTACCGTTTGAAGTGGATTTGGCGATTTTATTTCGTTTTAGCAATCCCTGTGTAGAATACTAATATTTTTTAGTAAGTGTCGATCCTTCACCTTACATATTAAACATCTAGAACCTATATGTTAATCTGTTAAAAATATAATTTCTTGTATAAAGCTGCTCATATTATTGGGCTTGTAGGTTAATGGAAAAATACAATTGATTTTTCAATTCAATTCAAATAGTAATTGTTTAAAAGATGTTTTGCACAGTCATTTTTAGATGCACACACATACTAACATACAATTCGAAAATTTTAAAGCTATGATTTAATTAAATTCAAAAATGTTACAAGCAATTTCGAAAAAAAATCCCCGGTTCCGGAAAAAAAAATCCGATGAAATATACTGGAATTTGACTTATTTCGATTTTTAGGTGTTTTCAAGAAATTAAAATTTTACCATAATAATTATGTATGTAGAAAGAATTGTAAAAATCGTATTGCAATTGATGTACATATATAATAATACTAGCGGCTCACCCTCGCTTCGCTCGGGCTTGTCGCTAGGTACGTTTTAAATATATATAAATAGTCATTAGCCAGAGTTAGCCATATAAATTTTATTTTTTTTTTTGTTCATAATATTGACAAATATTGACATTAATATTTATACGATTCTAACGTCACTCAATTGCCATCAATGTTTTGGCTTCCCGAAACCTCTCCACTAACAATAAAACTTTATGTTATGGTATTAAAGTTCAAATTGACTTTTAAGTATTATTACGAATCTTTTGTATGGGAGTATAGAAAAGTGTTGTTTTTAGACTTTTTCAGGCAATTTTTTAAATTTTTCTCTCCGTAAGAACCATCCTCGTACTACAAGGAATATTCTAAAAAAAGGAATGAGCGAAATCGGTTCAGCTGCTCTCGAGATTTGCGCTTACCAACACATTCAGCGATTCATTTTTATATTATAGAGATATTAGTAACATATAAGCACCGAATTTAATACCTCTTCTTTTTGAAATCGTTAAAAAAAAAGATTCATCTCCACGTTGAACTAACATAATAATAATTATTTTTTTGTACTATATGGTTGAAATAAAAATTCAATTCTTGGGCAATTCCGTTGAATTTATTGCCGTAAGCGTTGTTGGTTTTAGATACCTGCTTTTATAGAACGCAAATAAACTATTTTGTATTGGCTACCGTGCCTCAGGTAGAATCAGCTGCAGGCGTTTGGTACAAAACACTTTTAAAATATTAATAATTAAATTAAAAATTAAAAAAACCGACATGTAATTCGCCATTTTGTGGCGGCGGCCATCTTGAACCAATTTTCATCAAACATAGCTAAGAACACTCCCGACTAATTCACCTTTCAAACTAAAAGAATAAAATCAAAATCGGTTCATCCGTTCGGGAGCTACGATACCACACACAGACACGTCAAATTTAAAACACAACGTCGTTTTTGCGTCGGAGGTTAAAAAGTATTCCCATCGGACTACTATAATTGTAGATGTAAAAGTTTGTATATGAGCATGTTTATTTCTTGTTCATGCCGAAACGATTTGGATGAAATTTAGTACATAAATATTTAATACAATATAAGGAAATTTTTGGACATTCCACCATACATTACTTTATTATATCTCAAAGGGCAGCGTTTTCGTTGAAAGCTTCCAGGCAGCTTATATATATATATATATATATATATATATATATATATATATATATATATATATATATATATATATATATATTCATGCATACATAGGGGTAGACAAACAACGGGAAGCGACTTTGTTTTATACTATGGAGTGATAACTATAGCTAGATTGCTGCATAAAGCGTGATAATTCGAGCTTTTAATTCTCGCTATCACTCACTACTTAGACTCAACGTATTTCTCCATAGCAAGCCAATTCAGTCTTTAAAAGCACTGTTCCCTAAACCTCTATAAATGTACGGACAATATCGTTACAATAACAATACCTGTTATTTTAGTTTAAAATTTGCTATTTTATTGTATAATACCAATAAACTGTGGGTTTATCTGAAATAATGTTAGAACTTCTTGAAATATACCTGACGGCATACGTATTTACAGTGATTTACTCGGATTTAGTTTAATATCTCGGTGAAAATAATATATTTGACATTGCCAGCCGATGCAAAGTAAATCTAATATATTTCGATACGTAAAATACATATTTACCTATTAGATATTCATATCTTAAAATATTATCGGCTGGCACCGACTTCAAAAATATCTGATTAGGTATCTATTCTAAATGAAAATGTCAGTTTAGTTATTTTTTACATTTTAGTGCCTGGAAGTCGGTTTTTTTAAGTTTTTATAACATAATAGATTAAACAATTTATTAACAAAAAATACTTATTGTTGATTTTTTTTAAACCCGCTCGACCGATTTCGATAAAATTTATATGAGACCACCAGAGAAGTATACCCTTTGAAATAAAATAAGCCGATTCCGGCCACGGCGGCCAATCTCAATGAGATTAGCCAACTACGCAGGAGATATTATGGTGCTCAAGTGTACGCGCAGACACAAGTGCACTCTCTATTCCTATCACTCTCATACTCCGGTGGGACGACTGCTCGACACGACCGGTGAGAATTAAGGCGCAGGACCGACGGCTTTACGTGCTCTCCGAGGCACGGGGGTGAAACACCGCCAACTTCCCAACTCCGGGCTATTACTGAGACTTATTATACAGGAAGATTCAATAAGAAATATGAGATACATATCTATTAAATCATAATAAGGGAATAAATCAAAGAAGAAAAATATAAATACATAACAAAAAAGTGTACATTTAATAAAAACATTTGTCGAAAACGCTATACAATATAATATAAATCTGTAGACAGTAAATCACATTTGTATTCTGTTATTACTGAAACGTCCAAACTTGTTATATGTCGAGGATAAAGGCTAGTTCATACTATTTATAGAACAATATATGTTTTTTTAAATAACGTTGGTTGATTTTTTTTAATTGTAAGTATCAAAAATGTAAGAAATTTAATAGTAGTACCCAAATTAAATAATATTTAATGTTTAAAATTGAAATGAACAAATATTGTAAGGTACTTTGGTGCGATTTTTGTGTTTTTGAAATCATTTTATAATTTTGTGGCAAGGTATTGTCTGTATAAACATAAAATTGAGACATCTAAAATCATAGTCTCTCCCGTGACCATGATTGTAAAGCATTCGAAACCTCGGAAACAAAAATCAAAATAAATCCGAAATGATACTTTTATTTCAAATTTCTTTTATTTTTGAATTCACGTAGGTACTGTATAATGTATAATAATATAATAAGCTCGGCCTGTTTATCGACTCATTTCTGAGCATATATTTCATATTTTTTTTGACCGAGTAGATTACCAAAAATCAACTATTACAACTGATAATAAATTGGATGATATTAAACTTTTTGATTATCAACCGATTTTCTTTTTTTTTCTTTTAGCATCTATAATTAGTGAGTTTTAGTGTTATAAATAAAAAAAAATGAATACAGTTATTTTGTTTTTGTATAGATAGATAAATTTAATTTCTATCTCTTCCGAAGTTATACTTCTTTTGACACGTTTGGAAAAAATATGAGAGTAAAATTTTTACGGTGTGCACGCACACTGACAGCCACAAAGCAACATGATGAAGTTAACTGCATTCCGTTTACAAACTGAGAGATACATACGGGATAAAATCTTTAGCTATTTTTGTTCTGTTACACCAAAGAAGTATAACTTCTTATGTTCGTACATAAGTACACACACACGTTTTTTTCCTCTAAAAATAATTTCGACCACTGGGCGAACACTACTTTATATTTAAATTCAAAATATTTTATTCAGCATTAAATTATTACAACTTTTTACTGAACGTCATGAGTCTACTACCAGTTCGGAAAGAAGAAGCTTCAGACCTGAGAAGAACTGGCGAAAGAAACTCAGCGGGACTAATACTAGCACATTATAAAGCAATTATAGTACTATTATGAAATAGTGTAAACAAATCTTAAGTTTGGCCCTAATTGTCACATAGCGGACTATAATAATTTCCCCGAAAACAAATGTTTAGCCCGTTTCTTATAATAATGATAACATTTTCATCACGTACCAACGTCCCTCCCACATAAAATATGCTTAGATGTACGAAATTATGATCTATACTATGTAATATTAGTAATAGCCTTATATTTTTTCCCAGTTTTACTTATTTGATATGTTTAATATCTTTAATTCTAAGTCTTTCTAAGTGCTCCTTTTAATTTTCCGAGAGTTATATATTTTCTAATGAATTTTTATTTATATAATTTTAGCTCTTTTATTACACAGTAATGTAAACAGCTTAACAGATACGGATTTTTGACGGAAAGATGGCAATGAAGATAGCTTGTTGTGGTGGGGGGCTCATTAGCGAGCGGCAATCCAGCCGGGCGTGAAACCAAAAGAAACACTGGGAGGCGGCTTAACTCCGTTGGCGGTGCACCATGTGAGTTGCTCCTGGTACTTCTCTGATAGAGAGTGATTTAAGGGAGCAACCTCTTGGTTGTTATGATCAGCTTTGGGAGGTCTGCCGTCGGGACGTAGTGGTTGAGTGCGTAAGCGATCTTGTTGCAACCCATTAAGAAAGCTGAGGTTACTAGGGTTTTAGTGGGTACCTGTTTGTATGCAGGTGGTATGCGTTAATGAATTTCCCAACGTTAAAAAAAAGGTAGTTGCTAGGTGCCTATTGTATTTATAATATTATATACTGGCACTTGGCAGCACTACCTGGTTGGTGAATTTAATTACTAACAATAGCATGTATTATTCCAAATCTTAGTCTATCTGTATACTAAATTTCATCCAAATCAGCACAGTCGTTTTAGAGTTAAAAAAAGCGTTAAAAGTAACAAATATACACACAGACAAACTTTGACAATTACAATAGTATTTGTGAGGATCAATGATTGTTTTAAAATGTCTCGTTCATGATTTCGTGGCTGAAGACTACAAGAGATAATGCGTTAAAGCGACAACGAATTTATACGTGGGTAAACAAAATAATTATTGCCCTCCCTCCATATAAACGTGACGTATTATCGCCTACGCTCATAACGTGTGAACAGAGGAAAAAATGTTAGCACTTTCAACCAAATGTATATATGTATAATAATTTATTAATGATTTATTGTACTGTAATGCCAATATATTTTTGATGATAAAGATTCTCTACCTTAGTCAAATTATTATAACTTAATTTATGCCTGCCATTAATATCATCAGGTCATCAATTCGATCGATTATTTTAACTGCTTTAAATCGTCTTGCTATACCCATTACTGTTATTATTTTTTTACTTTTTAGTTTGTTTTCGTGTCGGGGAATACCAAATAATTTTAATGTTATTTTTATTTCATCCTTTTTAAATTACCCTCGGGCACTAATTCTAATAGATAAATCCCATTGAGACTATTCTTATGAAACGAAATAAGCTATATCTGCTATAAGATTCTGAGGAATTGAGTATACCGCAGACTATTTGATGCTACAGCATCAGCTCAAAGTTAGCATATCTTGGAAATACCACCGAAGTAACAATACACCAAAGTTCAAATGAATCGGATTTATGAAAGTTAGGAAGACCCTTTTGTCTAGTAGGAAATGAGCTGAAGATCAACAAACGCCTGAACAGATCTTCATAAATTATAGCTAAGAACGATCTCGATCACGTCAAACAAAAAAAAAACCGCATGAAAATCGGTGAATTCATTTAGGAGCTACGATGCCACAGATAGACACACAGACAGACTCGTCAAACTTATAACACCCCTCTTTATGCGTCGGGCGATAAAAAGGGAAACCGGGTGTTAATAACAGTATTAATTATAATTTTCATATTAATATCCAATTTTACACTACTATAAATGCAAAAGTTTGTATGAGTGTGTATGTTTGTTCATAAGGCTCAAACGGCTGGACTGATTTCAATGAAATTACATACATAGATAGACTTACATTTGAAGAGACACATATTCTACTGTTAGTTGTTAAAATTAAAATACAATTTGCCAAAAGTGGAGGATAAACTCCATATTGAAATTATGTAATCGATATTTTTAATAAATTATTTGTGTGTAATATGTACATGATATTTTTGAATCAAAGCCCGAAACTATTATTTACAATATGCTTTTCACACAAAGCTCTTTATTTTCAATAGTTTATCTTGCAGTACATTTTAACTTTTCAAGAGTAATGCTTCTATATAGAACTTTCATCCGCTATAGTTTGCCAACAGAACCGAAACGAACCAGTCCTTTAATCCATTTAGGAAACATTTTGTTTATGGTAACCGCCTTTGTTGATATTGAGTTGAATGTTAACACGGATTGTATAATATTGTATGCAACTAACAGCAAATATATATCACTAGTATTACCCGCGGCTCCGCCCGCGTTTAGATGACCAAAAACTTAATTCTTAGGGTTTACATATTAGTATACTTTTACAGTGCACTTTTTGTATTTTTTCTTTGAAATGAGATATTTTCCCGCGGTAAAAAGTATCCTATATGTTGACTCGGATAACCAGCTATACCAAATTTCATGAAAATCCCTCCAGTGGTTTTTCTGTGATGCGGTAACAAACAGACAGACAGACAAAAATTCTAAAAACTATAGATTCAGCCTCTGTATCGATAATAATGTTTGTTTCAATAAGATTTTCCAAAAAAATATTTAATGTACAGAATCGGCTTGGTTACAATTTTATTATATGTATAGAAAATATCTAACTTTTACTTTCTTATGGTAGGTCTAGATTTAGATGCAAAATGTGTTATGTGCTAAAACTTAGTTTGGCTTTTCAGTGTCATATACATATGTACAGGGTCATTTTTAATTTACTGAAAACCTTTTGGGAATATACTATTTACATTATAACAACGTTTTGTTGAAGAATTAATAATTGACTTTACTATAAATTATGTCAACATAAATTTTACTCATCACAAATCATCAGATTCAAATGACAAAAAGGGATAAGACCAATATAAATGACAGATAAATAATTAAATAACGTATTGAAAAGGGTCCTGTCATAATACATTCCGGGATGATCCGAGAATACGTCTTTAAGATAAGCTTACCATAATATTTTGTCGTAACTTTGGCAAATTGAGGTATTTTCTAAATATGCCCTCCTATGTTCTTTTAAGGTAGCGAGTTTCACCATGAAATGTTTGGGTATAGAATTTTTTATAATACTAGCGACTCACCCTCGCTCCGCTCGAGTTCGTTCATAGATACGTTTTAACGGTCAGTATAGATTTCTCAGAGATAATTTCCCGCAGTAAAAAGTATCCTATATATTGACCCGGATAACCATCTATCATCATACCTTTCATCAAAATCTTTCCAGTGGTTTTGCTCGTGTTGCGTTTCCAGACAGACAGACAGACAGACAAAATTTCTAAAAACTACAGATTCGGTATTTGCTTCAATAGTAATGATTATTTCAATAAGATTTTCCAAAAAAAAATTAACGTACTGATTCGACTCAGAATATTATTATATGTATGTATAGATTTGACATAACTCGAGAGGCCTAAAGGAATTTGGTATTGACTTTCACTTATGTTTAGAATAATGCTTTAACATTGCCTCTTTTTCATTTATTTAGAAAAACGAAAAATGTTACATACTTATCGCTGAATATTTTAAAATTTTAATACTACACTGTAACCTAAATTTGCTTGTTTATTTTTAATTTCAATCTCATATTCCATGATCATATGTAATGGTTTCATGGTCAAAATATACACACATATTGTTAGCTCACTATTACAAAGTACTATGTTACAACTTTAGTACTTATTTAGTTATTAATGCTACAAGGTTCTATGTGTCATTAGCTACAGTTTTGCAAAAACAAACCACTAGATAGCGGCACTATAACTACAAAATATTCAATTTTACATAGTTCTATGTTGTTTGATTTACGATAACAAAATAACGAAGTTCTATGTAAAAATTACTAAACTTCATTAAAATTAACATAGAACCTTGTAATAGTAAGCCAACGATTATTATGTGTACAAGCACCTAAAACACACTAGAAAAAAACAAATACTTTACTGTAACTTAGTTTTTTCAATTTTTTTGTTGCCAATCATTAAGTAGTATTTCAGCTTATAGGTGCATATATAAATAACTTTCTTCATTGTAAAAGGAAAATATATCTTTAATTTGAGCTCGAAGATATTTATCGAAAAATTTTTGACCACTGAAAATTATCTACTTTATTGAGTCTTTCTGTTTAGTAAGCCTCATTAACAGTCTGGAGTTGGGAAGTTGCCGGTGTTTCACCCCCGTGGGCCCGTGCCTCGGAGAGCTCGTGTCTCGTGTCATCCCACCGGAGTATGAGAGTGACAGGAATAGAGAGTGCACTTGAGTCTGCGCGTACACTCGCTACCCTGTAATGTCTCCTGGGCAACTGCGCAACTAGCCAACTGGCTAGTCTTATTGGGGCTGGCCGCCGTGGCCGAAGTCAGTCGAGAGGTCATTATTATATTCGCGCACACACATGCGCGTACGCACGCGTATGTATGCGTGCGAATGCAAACGAGCACACACACAAAATCTATAAGCAATATATACCCTCCAATATTCTTATTGTATAATAGAATAGAAAATGTAAATAATGAATCATTAAGGGATCTACGATTTCTGCTTTACTAAAGGTCTGTTAATCGGGCTTAATTTCGATTGAGGCCCCTTTAATCGTCCTGGTGTAGGAATGCCGCATGACCGCTTATCCCTAGGAACTCACTAAACCGATTTAAAACTTAAAATTTGGCAATAAAGTTAAAATTTGCATGAGATTTAACTTAAAATGGGTCAACTGTATTTCATAGATATATCGTGGTTTAGGATTTCTAGTGTTGATATAAGGTTTTAAGTTCTTAAAACGTAAATGTAATGAAATACGAGGTTAGAGATAGTTGAATCACATGTTGTAATGAAAATGTTCTCTTAATTATACTCGTGTTCACCCAATGGTCGAAATTCGACGATAATCATTATTGAAAATTTAAGGATAACATTTATATGTTTGTTTGTTTGAGAATAATATCTAAATGTTCTTATGAATAAAATGTTTTGCTTTGTTTTGTAAAGATATTTAGATTTTTTGAATTCAATGTTTTCATGTACAATGTACATAATATTAAAAGCGTTATTAAAATAGTAGGCATAAAATTATAATTAGAGCTAAATCTTTCTTTTTACAAAATCTTGGTATAAGATGAGAGGGATAAGTTACTATATCCCCTATATACGGAAGGGATGCAACGCATTGCTTACTTAAGCTATACAAGTCGACCTACGATTCAAATGTAAACTGCCAAGACCGGTAGATATTACATCCCTTATGTGATCCTAACACGCTAACCACTGATACTGGTGGAGCGTAGTTACACTGATAGCGTGCAAATCTGATTTCAAATAAAAAAATATTGCCTACTAGACTAGGTGCGTACTTATAAAACCGTATTCATAAAATTACTAGTAGTACCCGCGCCTTCCCAGGGTAATACTTCCCTTACTTCACAGGGTCCCCCCTCTTTTTTTTTTTTTAACGTTGGGAAATGCATTTACGCACGAGGTGTGGGATTCACCGGCGAAGCCAGTACTACCCACTAAAACCCAACAAAACCTTCCCCCGTCTTAATGGGTCGTCGCAGGATCGCTTACGCATTCAACTACGACGCCCCGACGGCAGGTCTGCCGAGCCAGACCACCATAATCATGGGGTTGCTCCAAGGTCCACTCTGCTATCAGAAAAGTACCAGGAGCAACCCGCATGGTACACCGCCCTCCGAAGAGGGCCACCTCCCACCGCCCACAGAAGTGGGCCACCTCCCTGTGCGTTTTTTGGCTTCGCGCCCGGTTGGGTTGCCGGGCACTACTGAGCCCCCCCCCCCCCACCACGACAAGGTGAACGCACGTTGGGGGGGAGGGTCCTCCCTCTGGGCAAACTCAACGATTGCCTGAAAATTTCATCAAAATCGCTCCAGCCCTTTATTTATGGGGAACATCATGAATGCACACATCGATTTTACACACAAGACAAAAAGATTTTAGAAAAGTAACGCCAGCATTAGCCGTTTTTTGTTGAACAGTACTACTACAGCCTACGTGTTACACCAAGTCGACGACGTGAAGGACTATCAAACATGTAACAAACCCAATGATTACTAATAAAATTGACACCTAAGAACGCAACCAAGTGTAGTGAGGGCATGTCACTAGTCAACAATATACTAAATCTATACTAATATTATAAATGTGAAAATTTGTGAGTATGGATGTTTGTTACTCTTTCACGCCAGAACGGCTGAACGAATATTTATGTAATTTGGCATAGAGATATATTATAGTCTGAAATATAACATAGGCTACTTTTTTTCCGGGATAAATTCCGGAAAAATTACAGTTCCCGTGGGATAGCTTTGTTTTTGTTTTCCTAAAGGCGAACCTGAGCAAAGCGAGGGTGAGCCGCTACTACACATATATTTCCATAAGTACTCTAACATGTAAAATTTGACCATGTTCTTCTTTTATATGACGTAGATTAAGTTGCTTATTTGGTAATCAAGACTAAGTTTCTATATCATTACCTATGTATGGCATATTTGAATGGATTAAACCTTCGTACGTTAACCCAAGCTGTTCTCAACAGTTCACGTATGAATAATTAATGTTAGCTAATACTGTTAATTAAGAGCAATGTATTGTTGGTCGATTAATTTTAAATAGGATTTAAAACAAATAATAAAGTTAAGCTACATCGCCAGCGCTTTTGGATGGGTGTTCGCTTTTGATTGGATTTTCGTACTCCAGATGGGTTCTAACGAGTAGGTCGTCGATTGTTATCGATTAATGCTAGTCGTTAAGCCATGTCAGAGCCTCTTGTGCCCAGACAAGCTTTGACACAAGCAGCCGTCACTACCTCATACGATATTAATCTATTCGTAACTAGCGGCTCACCCTCGCTTCCCTAGGGTTTGACTCTAGAAAAACAAAAACAAATCTAACCCACGGGCACGGTACATTTTTCCGGAATAAAAAGTATCCTATGTATTATTCTGATGTACGAGCTATATTATTGTAAAGTTTCGTTAAAATCTATTCAGTATTTTGTGCGTGAAACAGTAACAAACATCCATACATCTATACATCCATACATCCTTACAAACTTTCGCATTTATAATATATGTGTATATTTTGTATACGATGATGGGTGTTCAATTTTGTTTTAACATTAAAATACTGGTAATAATATTGTAACAAATATTTATTTCGATATTGCATTTACTTCACATATACTTGTTCTTTAACAGTTTTTAGAAGCTTGACTTCTAACTACTTCCTACATCTGCATGATCAGCTTGATAATATTGTCCTATAGATTTCATAAGACGATAATAATTGTTATTTGACTTACCATCGCTTCGTTCGGTGGCGTCCCCTGCGTATGTTTTAATTTTTTTGAACGTAACCGGCACGGTTTTCTAAAATAAAAGTAGCCTAAGTTAATCCTCATAACATCAGCTATCTGCTGCAGTATAAGGCCGTCACAATTAGACCAGCCATTTTGAAGATTAACCGATACAAACAAACATACAAAAACTTAAAAAGTTTTTTTTTTCTTATAAGTACCGTCTATAATTTCATATTAACTTAGTAAAAAGCTGTTATTTTCACATTACAAATAGACATTTTTACCTATAGATATTAGGTGATTCTGGATTTTATTACATAGTTATTTACAAGTGAAGCAAATAAAAGAATGCTAAAAATAAAACCTTAAACTTTAGTGTACGGTGTGATAAAATCCCCTTTTAATAGACCCTTGCTTGCCCGAACCGGAAATTACTTCTCACATCGCGGCCGCGGGAAAAATTTAACGATCGGCTTATCAGTCGGGGTACGTTCGAAAAACGTCACTATGATCGTATTAAACGGTACTAAGGATAGTTTGTATGTAGAAAACGTTTCTTTAGTTGCTTTTGCGATAGTTTTATTTCTACTATGGATAACCATTGCTAATAAATAATAATGAATTATTTCTAGCTTATTAAAAAAAAATAAGATTTCTTTTTTCTTCAACTAGGAAAAAAAATTAAAAATATAAAAATAAAACAATAACTTATAAATAGCTTAATCATATAATTATTACAGCATTAAAAAAATGTTTGTACAAAAATTTCTTAAGTTTTCTATTAGCTATAACTTGAAAGCTATAACTTAAATTAGAAATTTTCATTTTGTCTTTAATATATTATATTTTAATTTTTAATTTTATATAATTAAATTCTGGTTTGGTATGATGGTAGTTGGGTATCCGGGTAATAATTACTTTTAACGACATAAACTTCATACTATGGATATTTCATTTACATTAATATTAATTGAACTAGCATTTTTCGCGGCTCCGCCCGCGTTAGATGACCAAAAACCAAATTCTTAGGTTTTACATATTAGTATACTCTTACATTGCAGTTTTTGTATTTTTTCTCAGAAATGAGACATTTTTCCGCAGTAAAAAGTATCCTATATGTTGACCCAAATAACCAGCTATCATCACACCAAATTTCATCAAAATCTGTCCAGTGGTTTTCTCGTGATGCGGTAACAGACAGACAGACAGACAAAAATTCTGAAAACTATAGATTCGGACTCTGTATCGATAATAATGTCAATCAATTAATTTCCAAAAAAATATTCAATGTACTGATTCGGCTTAGTAACAATTTTATTATCTGTATAGATGTACACCAGAATTATTGAATACCTCCTTTTTTAGAATTCGATCAATTGAATAATCATCTCAAACACACAATTGCTTACAAGTTTTGCCGCTATTAACTTGAAGCTTAAACCAATGTCTACTACGGACTTTATACCCACTATTAATAGTTCTGTGGCTTTGAAAATTCGGATAAGGAACCGGGAATAAATTATGAAATTTACGAGAATGCTGATAGCTGGCTTTGTGGAAAAAATTAAATGGTGTCCAGTGTATATAAAAATAGGATAGAATTTTGTTTGATACTTTATTTTATCTATAAATTCGATGTATATCGATTGAATTCGAATGTCTCGTTGGTCTAGTGACTAACAGGTATGGTTGTAGATGCAGAGGCCCTGAGTTTGAGTCTCGGGTTGGGCTAAGTATACTTATTGGGTTTTCTATCATGAAATTCTCAGTTATAGCCTTTATTTGGGAAATTCGCAGTGTTACAGCCCCATGCCTCGGAGAGCACGTAAAGCATAGTATCAAAATGTCTTTCAATACTTATGCTGTGCACTATATT
Source organism: Brenthis daphne (assembly GCA_947093115.1). Classification (NCBI taxonomy): domain Eukaryota; kingdom Metazoa; phylum Arthropoda; class Insecta; order Lepidoptera; family Nymphalidae; genus Brenthis; species Brenthis daphne. The sequence continues at coordinate 14,937,452 of OX352475.1, read as the reverse complement.
TTTTAATTGTAGATGACTAATATTAATGATCTTTTCTGGCCTGGCTTAAAACGATTAGGAGAAAATTTATACGTGTGAAGTAATCATTTATAGTTCTTACTTACTTTCTCTTCAGTTCACAAAACAAGATATAGGTACATTTTATACAATGAGATAACGTAGAGAGATCAAGCTGCAATTTAGATCTACTATTTATTTTAGATCTGGATATATTTAATTTAGATCTATTTTTATTTATATGTATGTATATATATATATATATATATATATATATATATATATATATATATATTATCAAGAAACTAGATAGATAGACACACATCGATAAGAACTAGAACAATAGTGACATTCTCACTAAGATAGACCAAATAAAGTGATGGGCGGGTTATATGTTATGTCTTAGCACCCAGGATAAATAGAACAAAATCCTGACAGAATGGTATCCAACAAGTGGCAAACGAAATAGAGGTCGAAAACGCAAAATAGATTAGAAGAGATAAATTTTATATCCGCTGCATTCATCATCATCATGCATCATAGCCAATTTCATCAAAATCTGTCTATTGGTTTTCTCGTGATGCGTTCTCAGACAGAGAGACAAAATAATAATGTCAATTGTCAAGTCTATGTTTCAATAAGATTTTCCAAAAAATATTTAATGACAGATTCGACTCAGTTAGAACTTTATTACATGTAACTGTCTGCTCTTTTCTTACTCTATGAAAAAAAGATTAAAGGCAGCTCACTGATGCGCGTCACGTACTGTAATATTGGTTAATTTGTTCTTAATTAACATATTCACGTGTATCTTAACACTTTTTTACATGTTTATCACATTTCTATTTACAGGCAAACAACACATTTCAAAGAAAATGCTCTTTATAATACCATTTACTTTTAAAGCTCAATAAGAAAGCTATTTTAGAAATATGAATATGACCTATACCAAAAAGAAGTGACACTGTATTTGACTAATACAGTTAACACTTAAGGTTTGTCTGGCTGACTGTCAATTTCAATAAAAGCTAATCAAATCGGGCTAGTTGTTCCAAAACACTCAAGGAAACAAATATAATTCTCACACATACTACATTTTTATAATTACATGCATTGATCTTCAAACAAAAAAATGCAAATATAGTAAATATATATTCAATATTTAAATATACCATGCAGTAAAATAGAATTTTGTAATAAGTATAATTTTATCCATAATTACTTTGTACTAGAGACTTCGCTCGGGTTCGTCTCTATTTACGTTTAGGGTTTAACGGTTAGTATCGATATACCATAGTATCCGTAAGTTTTTCCGAGATAAAAAGTAACCTATGTGCTATTCCAGACTATAATCTATCACTGTGCCAAATTTCATCCTGATCCGTTCAGCTGTTCTGGCGTGATTGAATAACAAACATCCATCCAACCAAACTTTCGCATTTATAATATTTGATCAAACGAGAATTTATATGATTTTTGTATAATAAAAATAGTTTAAGTTATTTTTAATGAAAAATTCTACTGTAACAACGAAATTATTTACGTCTTTAAAATTTACATTTAACTTTAGATCTTATCTTTTGGTTTATCATGCCAAGTTTAACTGTGGTACGTAGGAATGTAACCGTACACGAGTTTCAGTCAACAATAATAGAGGGGTTAACGATCCTTGCCCCAGATATTTAACTGAATTAAAGCCGTGAGAATGTGTAGAGACACCACATTTTAAAGTTAGAAGTTCTAGAGATTATCTTCAAAATAACAAACAAAGGCTGGTGTAGACATCGACGCTTAGTCTAGGTTCGATTTCTTCTAGAGTATACAAATTAATATTTAAAAATTAAATGCGAAAGTACATTGAACTTACATGGTTTTTCCAAAAAGATAATTTATGCCTCATAAAGTAATATTTTTTTTTTATGTTGTCTTAAATAAAACTATCTTTTCTGATTTTTTCGCGGTTTTTTTTTTGATATTTGAGTCCTGACGCATTGAATGCTTTATAGTATTCATGACCACGGGGGAGGCTAAGGTTTTAGAGGAATCAAAGGTTATTATATTGTTGTTACAAATAGGCAGTGAATCCACATAATTACAAAATGATTTCAAAAAATACAAAAATGGCACCAAAGTATCTTACAATATAATCTTATACTACAGATTGCTTCCCCATACAAACTTTCATACCCCATTTTCAATACCTTAAGTGATTATTTCCGGGATAAAACTATTCTACGTCCTTCCCAGGGTCTTAAACTATCTTCTTACTAAATTTCATCTAAATCGGTTCAGTAGTTTCGGAGCATATTTGATACAAACAAACAAACAAAAAAAAATATCTTTTCAATTTATAATATTAATATAGATAATATTTTTGTCTATTCTACTTTCAAGTACAAATAAAATTATCTCCCTTGGATGCAAATCGCGCCAAGCGGGAGAACAATTCCAATGGCAGTTGGCACATTAGAATTTAAAGTTGAGCTAGTTTTAATGTGAACACTTTGAAGGAAGTTGTACTTAAAGAGAAAAAAACTCTAAAATTAAAGGCGAACTCCGAATAAAATACATTGATATTTTGAGGCTAATACAAGATGTCGTTCTACAACCGTTGATAAATAGAAATTAAATTAAAAAAAAAACGTGTGTGTGTACTTATGTACGCATGTAAGAAGTTTTATTTCTTTGGCATAACAGAACAAAAATAGCTTAAGATTTCATCCCGTATGTCACAACTCTCTGTTCGTAAAAGGAATGCAGCTAACTTCATGATGTTGCTTTCAGCTAACTTCATCATGTCGTTTTTTGTAAAAATTATACCCACATAATTTTTTCCAAACGTGCCAAAAGACTTCAATAAGTTCAAAAACTATAACCCGACTACTGAAAGATCACGCTCTAAAATGTATGAAACAAGAAAATATTTTCATTTGAAATTGTCATATAAAACTATTCAATATTTATTGTTTATTAAATAAACAACTTACACGTAATATATTTTTTATTTAATTCAAAGTGATGTTCAGAGGATAGCCGTGGTCATATGCCACTTTCCGCTAAAGCTTACTTACTACTCGCTTACTAATGTTTGAATGTATTGTTTTGTTATGTTAGGTTATTATTTTTGAAATGTGCTAATTTGCCTTTCATTTGATACCCAACACGGCATCATAAAAAAATATTTTTCTAGTTCATGACTTTATCACCTCTAGAGGGCGCCATATTCATTTTTATGTGACGTCACATAACACACAGCCTAGAACCAGCGAACAAAAAGCTTCCAACGATACCTCATTTGTCGATTTATGATAAGTAGTTTAGAAGTTAGGAGGGACCATATGAACACACATAAGTACATATTGGTCAAAATCATAATCTTCAATCAATATGATTCTATGAAATATCAATTTAACGAGTCATTTATTGTAAATGTACAGTAGAAACATTTTTATATATATATATTGTAGTGTTTGTGTAAATATAATATTTATTGTAATAGTTCTTTACACTGTCTCGTGCTCACGGTATAGCGATAAGTCAGTCTGGCGTGAGCCATGGGCGAGAGCGGACATGTCACTTACGTATACCGTGTGTTGACGAGCCAGTGAAGTGTGTGTGATACGGAGTATACCACAAGTGGCGACGAGTACAAAGGTCAGATTATTGATATAATAATTTATCATATCTTATTAAAAAAAAAAAAGATAAAAAGAAGTTAGGTGCAGAAGGAATTATCGTTCAAGTATAGCGATACATTATTTTGTAAAAGTAGTAAATATGAATATTAAACGGAACTTTATTATTAATACATGAGATATAATTATATACATGAATATTAGTTTCAAATTTAGAAATAACCACGTTTAAAATGCACTTGGTCAAACGTTAAAGAAAATATATAACGTAGTTAGTAGGTAGTTAATTATATCTATCTATAAGTATGTTAAATATGAGGAAATTATAAAATATGAGAAGATTTTGGGTTCGATTCCTGAACTATTCTGAACTGGGTTAAATCTAATTATTCTAGAAGGCACCAGAAGTAGTTTGGTACTTTGGAAGTACACTTTGTAGAATTATTATTTATAGTGGTCGTGTAAATTACATTTAAAACGATTAGAGATGTAAATATAAAACACAGGTATTGAGTAACAATTGAGTTATGACACATTGACCGATCTTTATTATATTTTTAACTGTTGTTTGCTTGTGTTGGTTTGTTTGTTTGTGGTATATGGTTTCAATAGTAAAAAACGATTAGAGATGCTAATATAAAACATAGGTATTGAGTCACAATTGAGTTATGACACATTGACCGATCTTTGTTATATTTGTAACTGTTGTTTATTTGTGTTGGTTTGTTTGTTTGTGGTATATTGCTATAATAGTAATAGTGCACAGTACATTTACTTCACTGACTCGGAAAAAAAAATCGGAAGAAATGGTACTCTAGTGCCTCCATTAAATTGGAATAATGGTATTACGATACCTCCATTAAATTGGTAAGAATAGTATTTGGATACCCCCATTAAATTGGAAATAAATGGTACTCTGTACCCCCATTAAATTGGAAAGGAATGGTATTATGATACCCCCATTAGATTGGAAAGTAATGGTATTCTGATACCTCCATTAAATTGGATTAGTTGTATTATGCTTAATTAGAATGCTCATATTTGGTACAAAGGTACAATTATTAAGTGGAATTCCAAAAGCTCCTAAATTATTTTCAGGTCCCCCAATATTCACGATGTCACACAACTTGCCGTCATTAGAGAGACTTGAATTAGAAGGTGACAGTGCTTCATTAGGGCAACGCTGGGAGAAATGGAGACGTTCTCTAAATATTTACCTAGAAGCAGCAGATATTACTTCACCCGTAAAGAAAAGGGCGACTCTTTTGTTACTTGGTGGATCGGCATTACAGGAGATATTTTACAACTTACCGGGAGCCAATGCAGAATAAAGTGATAGCAATGACGTGTATTTAATTGCAATAGATAAACTAAATGATTACTTCAGTCCAAAGCAAAGTAAAGTCTATGAAAGGCATATATTTCGTTTAATTAAACAAGAAGAAGGAGAGAAATTTGAAAGATTTTTAATAAGATTACGGAATCAAGCAGAAAAATGCCAATTTGATAAGCCTGAAGACCAATTAATTGACCAAATTGCAGAAAAATGCATAGCAGTTGATTTGCGGAAGAGAATTTTGACTATAGGTGACAGTATAACATTAGATAAGATAATTACTGAAGCTAATACATTAGAAGTGGTAAACCGGCAAATGGAAGAATATGGACAGCAAAATAAAATTCAAGAAGTAAATGCTATAGCTCCATTTAAAAAAGATGGAAATGGCGGTAATAACAAAAAGAGGTTTAGAAGTTTTACAAATAAAAATAGAGGATGTAGTAGATGTGGGAATTTTAAACACTTTTCGGATGATGTAAACTGCCCTGCCAAGGGGAAGAAATGTCATAGTTGCGGAAAATTAGGTCATTTCAGACAATATTGCAAGAGTCAAGAATCTCGGAAGAGGAAGGTAGATGAAAGTAATGTGAGAGGAGAACCAACAATAAAGCAGTCTCGGAGACAAAAAGAGGTGGACAACGTAGCTGATGAGGGAGTTGATTATGTGTTCAATGTCGACAATGAAGCGAATATAGAATGTGAAATCGGAGGTATAAAAACAAAAATATTAATTGATTCTGGATCCAAATATAATCTAATCACGGACGAGACGTGGAACATTTTAAAAAGAAAAGGAGTTGTATGTTTTAATCAAAAGGAGAGACCGGATAAAATCCTCTTGGCGTATGGCAGCAAAACTCCACTAGAAATTATGGGCTTGATCGAAACGACCATAAAGATAAATCAAGAACAAGAACGCACAAATATTTATGTTATTGGTGGAGGGTCAAGGAATCTACTAGGCAAAGACAGTGCTATCCGGCTTGGTGTACTGAAACTTGGACCAAGCGTAAATCATATTGAAAAAGAACCATTTCCGAAGTTTAAAAATATTTTGATAGAAATTCCCATTGATAATTCCCAGAAACCCATCTCCCAACCATATCGGCGAATTCCAATACCAATTGAAGGAAAAATTGAAATGAAAATCAAGGAATTACTAGATAGCGATATTATAGAAGAAGTTAGAGAACCATCGAAATGGATATCACCAATAGTGCTTATACTAAAAGATAACGGGGAATTGCGACTTTGCGTAGACATGAGACGTGCAAATGCAGCAATTATGCGGGAGAACCATCCATTACCATCTATGGAACATCTACTACCAAAAATAAGAAAAGCACAATACTTCACCAAATTGGATATAAAAAATGCATTCCATCAAGTGGAACTGCATCCAGATTCCAGACATATTACTACTTTTATAAGCTCAAAGGGTCTTTTTCGTTACAAACGTTTAATGTTTGGTATTACATGCGCGCCTGAGTTGTTCCAAAAAATCCTTAAAAACATACTTCTCAAATGTGATGGAGCTATGAATTTCATAGACGATATATTAGTATACGGACGTACTGAACAGGAGCATGATTTACGTCTTCAAAAAGTACTGCAGGTACTTAAAGAAAACAATGTTTTATTAAACGAAGCCAAATGCTTGTATAAGGTTCAGAAGGTGAATTTTCTGGGGCATGAACTAACACCTGAAGGGGTTAGACCATTAAATAAATACATCGAAAGTGTGACTAAATTTAGAATCCCGAAGACTATTGAAGAATTACAGAGTTTTTTAGGTTTAGCAAATTATATTAATAAATGGATACCAAATTTGGCCACCATGACAGAACCACTAAAACAGCTATTAAGACGGAAGTTTGGTAAAAAGGCAAATATTGAAGAATTCTGGTCAAGTGAACAGGATAGGGCGTTTATTCATTTGAAAGAGGCACTTACAAAAATCCAAACTCTTGGATATTATGATGTTAATGATAAAACCCAAGTTATAGCCGACGCGAGTCCTGTTGGTTTAGGTGCAGTCTTGGTACAGACTGATACCAATGGACCTAGGATCATCGCATACGGGAATCGCACATTAACTAATTGTGAGCGCAGATATAGCCAAACAGAAAAGGAAGCTTTGGCATTAGTTTGGGCTATAGAACATTTTAATGTTTTTCTATTCGGTAAAGAGTTCGACTTAATAACTGACCATAAACCTTTGGAGGTTTTATTTGGAGTAAAATCGAAACCATGTGCGAGAATAGAAAGGTGGGTGTTGCGGTTACAGGCATATCGGTATAATATAAAATATAAGCCTGGAAAATCAAACATAGCTGATTCCTTGTCGCGGTTGTGTAAATACTCAAATAATGTGGAGTCCAAGAACGATGACCACGTATATCATATTGTAGAGAATGCACGACCTCATGCAGTTTCCATGGCTGATATCGAAGCCCATTCTGAAGAAGATCCAGAGATAGTTTATGTAAAAAAAGGTATTTATAATAACGACTGGAACGATAAAATTAAGGGATACAAAATTTTCGAAAATGAGTTATGTTTCTTGGGTAGCATACTCTTGAGAGGTAATAGGTTGGTTATACCTTCTAAACTTCGGAAGAGAGTTTTAGATGCAGCACACGAAGGACACCCAGGGATCGTAGCTATGAAGGGACGTCTCAGAAGTAAGGTATGGTGGCCAAGGATCGATAAAGACGCTGAAAATTTAGTAAGAAGTTGCAAAGGCTGTACTTTAGTTGGATTACCGAACCCACCTGCTCCCATGAAGCGTCGGGAACTTCCGGAAGCCCCCTGGGTGGATGTAGCCATGGATTTGTTAGGGCCGTTACCTAGTAATGAGTATCTCCTTGTTATAGTTGACTACTATAGCCGATATAAAGAGATAAAAATAACAAAAACTATCACTAGTGCTCAGATAGTAAAAAAATTAAAAGAAATATTTAGTCGATTAGGCTATCCTTCATCTATCACGGCAGATAATGGACGACAGTTTGTGAGTGAGGAATTCAAGGCATTCTGTAAGGAGTGCAACATAATGCTGTTCAATACGATTCCTTACTGGCCTCAGCAAAACGGCGAAGTAGAGAGGCAAAACCGTGACATATTAAAACGTCTTAAAATTGGTAAAATTGAAAAGAAAGATTTACAAGAAATTCTATGGGAATACCTTATGATGTATAACTCCACACCGCATTCTGTGACGGGGAAAACACCGTCTGAAATGTTCTTTAGAAGACAAAATAAAGATAAAATTCCAAGTCTACAGGACATAAATAATAAAGAAGATGACACAGAAATCAGAGACCGGGATAAGAAACAAAAGGAAATAGGAAAGGAATATGGGGATAATAGGAGAAGAGCACGCGATCTAGATTTGAATGAAGGAGACAAAGTGTATGTCAAAGAAATGTTTAAGACAAATAAACTAACGCCGGATTTTAACCCAACACCACATGTTGTAGAGAAAGCTAAAGAGGGAGATGTAATCATTCGAAACGAAGAAAATGGGCAGACATTAAGAAGAAATATATTACATTTAAAAAGAATAGAAGGTGAATGGAAAGCCGTTCAAGCAGATGAGACTAAAAACGACAATTAGAGCGCGAGAAAGAACAAATATCATTGAGTATGTAATTAATTAAATCCTTTTGTAGATGATTAATAAAGTTTTCAATAAGAAAGGGATGTAGTGTTTGTGTAAATATAATATTTATTGTAATAGTTCTTTACACTGTCTCGTGCTCACGGTATAGCGATAAGTCAGTCTGGCGTGAGCCATGGGCGAGAGCGGACATGTCACTTACGTATACCGTGTGTTGACGAGCCAGTGAAGTGTGTGTGATACGGAGTATACCACATATATATATATATATATATATATATATATATATATATATATTATAATTTCATTTCCTACGTTTATTATTTGTATGCATAAATGGTTTAAATCGAAAACCCTGAGATGTTGAAGAATATTTTATCTCAAAATGTCTCATATGAAGGTTAAGACAGTCAATTTTATATGCAAATAAGATTAACCCAAGCGATATTTTCACGCTTAGTAACTGTAGCATATATTATTTATAATATCATTCTTATATAACACTAGCAGAACCCGCGGCTTCGCTCGCGCCAAAACTACAAAAAAAATCTCTAAAAAGGTAGTTTCATACAAACTTTCATCCCCTTTTTTATCCCCTTAAAAGATAAATTTCGAAAAATGCTACAACACGTATTTATTTAATTGTACTGAAGAGCATTAATACCAAGTTTCAAGTAATTCAGATCATAAATAATTTTTTGGATTGTATTATATAATTAATAATAGATCTTTCTATTATAAGCTTATATATAAGTAACGTGGGTTGAGAAGGCTATGGCGGGAGCTACATCTTACTCGGAAGAAACCCCTTTCTTTCTTTTTAAATTGGTTAGGTTAGGTTAGAGCGGTGACCATAAACGACTAGAACTTGACTGACTCGTGTTTTTGCAAAAACCCTATCTTTTCCAGTAAGATTGAGAAATATTTTCACCATTGTCTAATTATCCATGTTTTCGCAATATCCCAAGGGCTTTTTCGAAAATTCGAATTATCAAATCATCCTACAACATACTCGTATACATACACTTCTTACATAACTTAATTAGCTATTATTAAATTTTACTTAAGTTATAGATGCACTAGTTACAACAAAAAGTAAAAATCTAGTTATAAATGAACCGCTTACATCTTCAAAGACCAAAGTCAGGCAATATTGGAGGCAAATATATAACAGGTTAGATTCTGGGAACTCGTTAAACCTTCAATCACATCAGTATCTCTTCACGGACAGTAGTCGTTAGGTCGTGTCAAGGGACACAGAGGGTAATTATATATTAATACATAGTGCATTGTGGTGTGAGTCTAACATCCTGTCCTTCTGTACTGAAACCGGGTCGATTCCTGTACAGCTATTTAAACAAAATGTCATTCTACAATCGTTATATATTAGCAATTTATTTAGTTTTTTTTTAAATGAGTATATCCTTTTTGTAGTTTTAATGATAGAAAATGTCACGCCATAGAATCATAATGTTGTCAATCTCATGTATTTGTTGGAATTATGATAAAAACTTATTTTAAAATCATTTTAAAAGACAATTTATACTAGGAATAGAATTTTTCCTGCAACATTTATGCGGAATAACTCTTAACAATAAGTTAACTATAATAAAAAAAAAGAATATCGGTTCATTTTCATTTTCTTCCGTTAGCTTAGTGGCAACATACACACAAAAAGACATACTATCACCTGTATGTAAAATAAATAAATATAAAGTTAATATACACATATAATCTTCTATAAAAATAAAAATGTTGTATGTTTGTCCTCTATGCATTCCTAAACCATTGATCTGATTGTGGTAAAACTCTGTTATTCTGTATACGCCTGCAAAAGTTCCTTGAAAAAAAAAACTTTGACGTTTGTCTTTTATGCGTTCCTAAACCATTCAAGCTTAGCGCACATGAGCGAAGCTGGTCACTGGTGAAGCGAAGGTGGGTCACTAGTTAATATATTATATTGTTAAACAAGTATCTTATGTATGTTTATTTATATTAAGTTTTAAGTAACTTATACTTTATGCACCATTCCATTCTAAACATTTAATTTTTGTATCGTTTTCTAACAGTTGCCTGTAAAAGATCGCTCAGTGAGTGATAAGGCCGCTTTTCCACCTCTCTTTATTTGTATTTTTTTTAAATATACCTAATTAATACATTTTTATTGTGCAATAAAGTGCTATTATAATTTCAAATTAGATACTTCCTCCTTTTCTAAGTCGGTTAAATTCATGAAAATAGGTAAAATTTAATTCAATTAATAAATTAATTACCCGCTTGAGGCCGCTTCACTTTTAATTATTAGCGCTATAATTTCTTTATTTTTGCTTTGAGAACAACTTGTAATAATATTATTTATTCTATTTTGTTTAATTAAAATTTATTGTGCTTATCGAGCAAGTCGACCTTCATCAAGGAGGTTTTAGTAGCTATCTGGGGCCCTAGGCCTGGAAGACTAACCTGGAACACTTCTATGCTGCACTTCTCTCGCAATATTTTCTACAGATTCCTCAATCTCTGGCCCGACTTCTTCCACTTCCACATCTTCATCGTCTTCGTCGTCTTGGTCTTCTTTCTGATCCAATGATTCCACGATCCCGTCTTCATCTTCAGAATCTTCTAAGATTATTCTTATATCTTCGTCTGTTATTATTCTTTACATCCCAACTCTTTCCAAATATCCAGAAATAAATGAAAAACATTTTTACGTGAGTAAGAAATCGTGAACGTAAAGATTGTCACTAAATATTGCTTACCTTATATTGATACAATAACTAGTATGATTGAGGGTAGGGCGATATTTTTCTGCCACAGTATACATTATGTTGTCTTATTCATTGTCTATAATCAATAAACTAAACGTACATATGTTTACTGGCACACTCATGAGTCCGTGGTACACGGTAATTTTAATTCATAAGTCTGTGTACCGCCCGGTGTACACGGGTATATCTGGGGTCAGCGACCTATATTTTGTAATTTTTATGCATCAGTCAATAAGTGTACATCGAATAATGGCTAAAAAATATATAATCACACATGGACATACAGCGTGTTTCGGAACGCTTGTATGGATGGGGACTGTTAACGTGTTAAGTTCCCAATACACGTAACACCGAAAGTGCATAAAAATCATTTTTGGCAGGTAGATTAAAATCTTGTTGAATTTTGGGATCCGATAACCCTCTTAAATTATCATTTTTATCAGAGTAAATTAGGTTTTTTCATTTTTTTAAACCTTTGAAAACTACAACACAAAGACTACCGCGAACAAAATATGGTGTAAATTTAGCAATAAATTCCTAGCATGAATTTTCGGGTATGAAAACTGTGACAGGAAGATTTTTATTCACTTTTTTTTTAAACCTGTAAATTATATATATATATATATATATATATATATATATATATATATATATATATATATATATATATATATGTATATATATATATGTATAACGCCGAATAAATTACCGAATGCACTCAGTATTAGATAATTTGCAAGATCGATACAAATATTTGGCATATACAGGATCGAACCTGTGTTCCCCTTGTTCATTATAACAACTGACAAATTATTATCAATAAAACGATCTTTTCAGGTATTTTCATGGATTTATTTTAATTTTTCATTCCAAAATATCAAATATTCACGAAAATCTAAGAAAGTATAATCAATGCTTTTTATAATTATTTAAATTTTAACATTTCAACTTTTAATACAAAGAGTAGACTTTACAAAGTAGTATTTAGTACTTACCGGTTGTGGCTTAGGATTATAGAATAAGCTGATTATATGAGTTCAGTTGTAACTAAAATAACTGAAGTTCATACATTTTTTATTATTTCAAGTACATGTTCCCTATTATTAGTGATAAGTTAAAGATCTAGTCTAGACTTGAATACATTCAAATGAAACTAGAGGCTCACCCTTGCTTCGCTCGAGTTCACCTCTAGAAAAACAAAAACAAATCTATCCCACGGGAGCCGTACATTTTTCCGGGATGGCTATATTATTGTGAAGTTTCATTGAAATCCATTCAGTAGTTTTTGTGTGGAAGAGTAACAAATACATCGTATAATCTTATCATATACTACCTTGCTTCCCAATACAAACTTTCATCCCCATTTTCACCCCCTTAAAGGATGATTTCCGGGATAAGAAGTATTCTTTATCCTTCCTCGAGTCTCAAACTATTTTCTTACCAAATTTTATCTAAATCGGTTTAGTAGTTCCAGAGATTACCCCCTGCAACATCACAAACTCACAAACGTTACCTCTTTATAATATTAGAATAGATTATTATTTACTTTCTACTTGATTCATTTTATAAATTTGTAGGTAAAAAAATATAATTATCTTACATTTTGACAGAACTGCCAATTTCTTTTTTAAATGTTGTTTTCATGAAAAAAAACTGACCAAATGAACGTCAATCTATCAACTAACAGTTTTATTTTTTAACCAAAATTTTTCCCTTTTCCGTAAAATTTTTCAAATATTTCTTTCACCAAAACCTTGTCCTCACAATTACAAACACAACAAAAAAAGAATTAGCCAAATAGGTGCAGCCGTTCTGAATAGTTCGCTTACGTACATTTGCCAATAGATTTTTATTTTTATAGATAGATCCGTGAAAAATATTCGTATTAACAAAAACAATCTGGTCGTATAGAATTTGAACTATCTATCTACCTTTAAATAAATAATGATATTTTAATGACAACCCCAGAAACCCTTCTATGAAATGCTACATAAACTTATGGAGGCTTCTAAACACCGATGTGTAACTTGACCTGATTTTCTCGGAAAAATACAGCCCAAAGTTACATTAGCCGCGGTTGCTAAAGAGATTTTCAACTCATAAATGGGTATAGGGTGTCCATAATTTCACTTTAATAGTATATTTATATTTATAACTATAAGAGATAACAATATTTTATTAAGTGTTGTTAGCACTACCTTTTTATTTTTATAGAAATACTAGCATTGTCCGCGGTTCCGCCCGCGTTCAGATGACCAAAAACCAAATCCTTAGGTTTTACATATTAGTATACTCTTACATTGCAGTTTTTGTATTTTTTCTCAAAAATGAGATATTTTCCGCGATAAAACGTATCCTATATGTTGACCCGGATAACCAGCTATCACCATACCAAATTTCATGAAAATCCCTCCGGTGGTTTTTCTGTGATGCGGTAACAGACAGACAGACATAAATTCTAAAAACTATAGATTCGGCCTCTGTCTCGATAATTATGTATATTTCAATAAGATTTTCCAAAAAATATTTAATATACAGATTCGGCTTAGTTACAATTTTATTATTATTGAAGGTTATCAGTGATGACATTTGGCCGTAATATTTTATACTCTTGTTATTTTTATAATTACAATTTTTTTTTTATTTTATAAACTATAGCAACTCACCCTCGCTTCTCTCGGGTTAATCCCTAATGAAAAATAAAACAAATCTATCCCACGGGAACTATACATTTTTCTGGGTTAAACATAAGCTATGTGCTGTTCCAGATTATATTCTATCTCTGTGCCAAATTTCATTTAGATACCTTTAGCTATTCTGGCGTGATTGAGCAACGAAAATCCCTACAATCTTTTACATTTATAATGAATATTAATGGAATTATTTTAAAGGATAAACTATTATTTTGAAGTAGGTACTTTCAATTAATTATTAAGTTATTTTATTATTATTTTGTTTTTTTTTTGTTTTGCTTATTATGAATTGTTTTAGATTGTTATTTTAATACGCTTCATTATAATATTATTTAATGCTTTGTGTTTGTTAAAATTATTGCTATTGAACAATTGAAAAATGTGCTAATATTGTAATAAAATGTTTTAAAATCAATCATTTGGATGTAAATTATACATGGCATATGTATGTTTTTGGGGCATTACGATGATGTGTAGATTTTGCGCTAGTGTTGTAGTATATTATGTAGATACGAGTACTGAAAATCAAAATGTTCTTTAGTTTAGAAAGAAAATAAGCTGCGGTCATCACTAATAGCCTATCTACTGATTTGATTTGAAGAAAAGACTATTATTTATATTAATTACCAGCGAATCACCCTCACTTCGCTCCGGTTCGTCCCTATGCAAACTTTGATTCCCCATACAAACTTTCATCGCCATTTTCACCCCTTTAAGGGATGATTTCCGGAATAAAAACTATTATATGTCCTTTCCGGGGTCTGAAACTATCTTCTTACCAAGTTTCATCTAAAACGGTTCAGTAGATCCAGAGTTTTCTCCCTACAACGTCACAAACTCACAAACTCAGAATTCACAAACTTTACCTCTTTATAATATTAGTATAGATTATTATTTACTATCTACTTCATTCATTTTAAATAGGTAAAAAATATGATTATGGAAATGTCTAAATAAAAATGAAGAAAAAGACAGCCCCTGTGGTTGGTTTAATAGTATATACAGTCCTCGGGAAAAGTCTTGGATCGGGTCAAGTATATTCATTGAATTTTTCTGTCAAGTAATTCTCAGGAATAGCCCAGAGTTGGTAAGTTGGCGGTGTTTCACTCCGCCTCAGAAATCGTTCAGGAGATAATTATTAATGGTTAGTTTAATTACTAAGCTGCCAAAAGAAAATTTAAAGCGACATTCGTTAAATTAATTAAAATGATATCGTATTTTTTTCAATTTACACAAAACAACAAGCAAAAAAACTATTATTTTCTTATTATACTTAATATATTATAGGTATGTTTAGAATTTTTTTAAATAAATTACGCTTGATATTTTTTGTTTAACATTTTCTTTTATTAGTTTGGTTAAATTAATTTTATTTTATTAGAAATCTAAAGTTGGTATGTTATGTGGTTTTTTACCTACTTATATTTATTTTAAGAAAGCTTGAAAGGCTTCGCCTATACGATACATCGATAGAAAGTATGTTACTAGGGGTGTTTAAATATGAATGCAAGCGATCCCCGGTCCATTTACGGTCGGCATCAGTGCCGGGTCATAGGGATCTGGGATGAGGTCAGTCTGAAGATGAGCGTCCCTGACGATAATAAGAAAAAAATCTCAATTCAAATCCATTAAATTTAACTGATATGATGGTGTATCTAGCCACCTAGCATGTACGGCTGCACATCCGGAGGTCCTGGGTGGGTCAAATTATGATTTTAGTCTTTCTCAAAAGTAAACTCCAGTTACAGAGTTGGGAAGCTGGCAGCGTGTCATCTCGGTTCCTGGGAGAGCACGTACGGCCGTCCACGAATTTTTGTCGTACACATCTGCGCGTACACTTGTGCACTATAAAATTTCCTGCGCAGCTTAGTCTTATTGAGATAGGCCGCCGCCAAAATCGGTCGGAAGGGCATCTATATGTAAATTTGTGAAGACGGTACAAATATACAATCTCACGCAAAAAAAAAAACATATTTATAATGTGCAAAATCGACTTGGATATTGACAATAAATTTATCTTTGGAAGTGTAAAAATTTGTGCCGAGTGACCGAATTAAGTCGAAACTGTACGTGAACTGCGTGTGTACGTGGACTGAAGCTACGAAAATAAAAAAATCTATAGTGCAAATGATGTGCTTTAATTTCCGATACGAGAACCCTAACCAGCATAATAGCTAGAAAGCTATGGATGAAAACTCAACTTCCGTAAACAAAGTGTATCATAGAAACCCTATTGAATCATGGAATCAATAGCCAAAAAGGGTGAAGGGATCAAAACGAAATGATACGCCAAAACATTTAGCCATTTAAAGATTTTCTTTAGATGTTAAATATTATTGCTCAGAGCTTAGCATTCAGCTTTGCATTGAAGCTTATTATATAAATGTAAAATTGTCGACTTAAATGGGAAAGTTTGTTAAACTTCTAACTTTTTAGTACAGTTTCCTTTTATTTCGAGCTATATTCCTTTAAGGAAGACAGCACGTAGCGATCTAATACTCGTACAGTTGTGAACATATTTTTTCCAATTTATATTGAAATAATTAACATTTGCATATTATTACAACTACGGCAGTATGTAAATTTAAAACAAAAATATTAAAAAATCAAATAATAACGCTTACCCGAGCTTTTCTTATTTTAAACCAAAATGTATGGTTGAACTAAAAAACTGTAAATAAATAAATATATTAGTTTTTTTTTTAATTTCTTTTGTTTATAAATGTAACATAATACTGTTTGTCTTCCAAATAAATAAAAAAAATAAAAATTAAAAAAAACCGTTTCATCCTTGCCGCGAGATGTACAATGTACATACTCGTATGTACGAGTACGAGTATGTCTCCGATTGCATAAAATTCCTTCGTGAACTTGTTTTCATCTTTTTAGTTAGCTTTTAAGCAGTCGGGTTTTTCATTTTTATAATAATATTTATTTCGGATAGCTTACTCCGCTATTCGTTAGTGAAAGATTCATGCAAACGGGTTCAGCCATTCTAGAAATGGGTACAAGCAGTCAGACAGACTTTTTTAAAAAAGGGTTTGCCATTTTGTATCATCGCAAAAAGTATATAATGAGGTTGAGATGTTGTAGGGTCTATGAAATCATCATCGGGGCGGTCGGGATGCTCTGTGAATCGAGGGCATCCTGATTTAGGCGAGGTTGGCCCGCGAGGTACGGGCCGTCCGCAGGGGTGTTGTAGTGTGTGCGCAAGCGATCCTGCAACGCTCCATTGCACTGCGGCGACGGGTTCCGCTGTGGGTTTTAGTGAGTAGGAGTCTCACAGTACCTTGCCCGTTATGACGGCCGGCAGGGTCCCCATGATGGGTTTCCCCAGCGAAAAAAAAAAAAAAGGGTCTATGAAATCAAACACACTACAATTTTATTTATAAGAACAGATTAAGTACAGTTATATAATATACTAGTAGAACCCGCGGCTTCGCTCGCGCTAAAACTGCAAAAAACTTAAAAAGGTAGTTTTCGTACAAACTTTCATCCCCTATTTTATCCCCTTATGGGATGAATATCAAAAAATGCTAAAACACATATTTATTTAATTGTATTGAAGAGCATTAATACCAATTTTCAAGTAAATCTGATGATAAATATTTTTTTGGGTTGTGTTATAACGTGTTTTCCCACAGCAATGAGATAATAACCCGCGCTAAAAAGAAACCTATATCACTCTCCAGCCCTCCAACTATCTCCACACAAATAATCCCAATCCGTCACTCCGTTTCGATATCAAAGAAGGACAAACAAACAAACACACTTTCACATTTATAATATTGTATGGATATCGGAATTGCTTAACAATAGCTGAATTACATATGAAATAAGAAGATTTCGTTGCCTAGGTGACGAGGGTAGGGTCCAAAACCACTAATTGTTAGCATTAAAGGGTTAATGCCTTTGATGGCTTTGTGGTCTATATGAATGTCTCTCGTTAATTTGGTTACGAACGAAAATAGATTCAGAAAATTGTCTTTATTATTATTCACTAGCATTGCCCGCGGCTGCGCCCGGGTTCAGATGACCAAAAACCAAATTCTTAGGTTTTACATATTAGTATACTGTTACATTGCAGTTTTTGTATTTTTTCTCAGAAATGAGACATTTTGTCGCGGTAAAAAGTATCCTGTATATTGATTGACCCGAATAACCAGCTATCACTATACCAAATTTCATAAAAATCCCTCCAGTGATTTTTCTGTGATGCGGTAACAGACAGACAGACAGACAAAAATTTTAAAACATTTATTATTTCAATAAGATTTTTTAAAAATTATTTAATGTACAGATTCGGCTAAATTAGAATTTTATTATATTATGTATAGATTTAATAGCTGACCCTGTGTTGCCTCGTGTGAATTATAAAAGACTAGCGACACACCCTCGCTTCGCTCGGTTGCTCCCCCATACAAACTTTAAGGTATGATTTCCGGGATAAAAACTATCCTATGTGCTTTCCAGGGTCTTAACCTATCTTCTTACCAAATTTCATCTAAATCAGGCCAGTAGTTTCGGAGCTTATTCGGTACAAATAACAAACAAAAAATCTTTAATCTTTATAATGTAATAAAATTTCCATGTCACAATGTTAGTTACCGTACTCCTCCGAAACGGCTTTACCGATTTTTACCAAATTTTATATGCGTATTCAGTAGGTCTGAGAATCGGCTACTATCTATTTTCCATACCCCTAAGTGATAAGGATAAGGGTGGTCCTCCCAGACCCCACCCCAGGGATGAACCCGAGCGGAGCGAGGGTGAGTCGCTAGTATTAATATAGATTTGCTTATGATCTTTGACTTCAAATGAAAATCCTATTAAAAGCACTTCGAGTTGTTTCTGAATCTCCATTTTCCGGATAATTTTTCAACTTTTTTCCCTAAAAACCTTATTTCGGCTATAATGTATTTCATAAACATAATGAGACATAAGTCCAGCTGTTCTCAAGTGATCCGCTTACTTTATATATTGGGATATAAAAGGAGCTTTGTAAATATTTATTATATATGTATGTACAATGTTCATATGTATATATTTCTTTTATAATATTTTTAATACATTCTTCATTTATTAAAACTTTAGAGGTAAGATAAGCTTTAAAAAAAATAAAACTTTAAGCGATCTTAAAGATTTATACGATTAATTAAAATGAAATAAAATTATCTTTTTCTCTCAAGAATCTGGAACGTAAAATTTTATTATATGTATCCTTTCATTTCTCTTCGCACCGATTCTGAAACGCTTCTTCCTTAAATGATCATAATATTTAAACAAGAAAAGTATAAAAAGATTCCATTTATCACGTTTTTCCTCTGCTACTATGAATTAAAACCTTTGGAAAAATTTGTGCAAATCATTCATCGCCTTAGGTGAGTGGTAAAGCGTGTACCTCCGATATCGTTACGTGACTTGAAAAAAACTCAACCAGGTTTTTCTTGTGATCAGAAAAACTTACTTTTATAAAATATAAGTTAAATAAACTAGCAATTTTTATGTATTTATTGATGAACTAGCGACTCACCCTCGCACCGTTCGGTTTCGTCTCTAGTTACATTTTAACGTTTAGTATAGACTTCTCAAAGATATTTTGAGTAAAAAGTACCCTTTATATTGATCTGGTTAACTAGTTTCATAACAGTGGTTTTCTCGTGATGCGTTCCCATACAGACAGACAAATAAAAATTCTAAAAACCATAGATTCAGCCTCTGCATCGCTAATAATGACTATTTCAATAAGATTTTCCAAAAAATATTTTATGTACAGATTCGACTCAAAATTTTATTATACGTATGTATAATAAAATAACGTAACTTTTTTTCTTCTTTATTCTATGGCAAGTACCAGCTTAAAATTGAGATGTGATTGACGTTACACCCGCATGCCTTTAGCGCATAAAGTGCTGAACACCATCTCTCATCGGTCTTGTCAGATTGTTTTGTACAAAGAGGAATAAAAAGTGCAGTATCTGCATACATAATTGAACTCCTACGCAGGTTCTAGACTCAATGAAATTGGCAGCTGTCTGAAATTCAGACTTTATTGTGACATCTGTAAAACAAATTGAAAGAAAAAAAAATATTTGTTATTTAAGATTACTTGTTTTACTATGTCGTCACACCATCTTTTGTGAGGTGGCCCCGAATTTCGCTTCCGGTTTATTGGGTACCAGTTGGATGTTGTTTTGGACCACCTTTCATCTGACGCTCTTTGTTTGTGTCCGGCCCACTTCTATTTCAGGTGAAGTACTCTTTTAACTGTATCTTTAGCTTTTGTTCCTGATAGTGCTATTTTTTATTTTATCTTTTAGGTCTTTTTTTAATTAATTATTTTATTTAACATTGTCTTATGAAAATCCATCTAAGACCGACACCTGTCGATTTATTTATTGTACGTACTTTAGACTATTAAGCTAAACTACCATAAATTATTTATGGATATAAATGTGTGGGATTTACTCTCGTTGCTACTTACGCATTTTATATATAGGATAGACACAAATCTCGAGAACTGCTATTTTAAACGAAACACCTTTTATTTCAAAATATTAATAACCTATACATAATATATAAAAATTGTGAGTTGAATGTGTACATTAAATATTTTTTTTGGCATATCTAAATACAGAGGCCGAATGTATAGTTTTTAGAATTTTTGTCTCTCTATCTTTCTATCCGAGAACGCATCACGAGAATACCACTGGACGGATTTTGATGAAATTTTGTACGATAATAGCTGGTTATTCGGATTAAAATATAAAATACTTTTTACTGTGCAAAAATATCTCTCTCTATATATTTAAGAAATTTTATACTAACCGTAAAAACGTTCCTGGAGACGAACCCGAGCGAGGGCGAGACGCTAATGTTAAAAATAAAATTTAAAAAGCCGGAAATGATAAGATATAAAAGAAACTTAATAAGGGGAAACTTTTAGACTTGGGCAATGTATTTACTCATACCACAGGTATACAGGTATAATATGTGGGATTCACCGGCTAGAAAAACCAATACTACCCACTACCCAGTACCCACTAAAACCCAACGGAATCTCCCACATCTGAATAGGGCATCACTTCATCGAGTTTAGGTTTATTTGACTTATTTCAATGCCATTATGTTAGTGTTCGTCTTAAAATTTCAATTAATATAGTGATATATGTATTTAGGACCTGTGCAAATTTACCAAAATTAATAAAATTAGAAGTTTTTGTTCGATCTATTGAAATAAAACATGTTTTAAGTTAAAATATTGAATTCTATATAGTAAATAGAATTTGTTCAATTTGTAGTTTTTTTTTCTAGAATTTAACTTTCTACAATCTATACTGTTAATAGATAATTTTATAATATATGGGAATGACATATTATCGCGATTTGACATAACGCGTATATTTTCTAATATTTTTTCTACGTGACATTGGCGAAGTAATCTGTAATCTGTGATTTGAATTGAACATTTTTAGTTTTCAATTAAAATTTAGAATTTTCTTATCTAATCCCCAATGAAAGAAATACTCATGTACTCTCTATTAAAGGCTTTGACTTCGACAAAGAAAATTTACGTACTATCAAAAAGCTTTATTTCAAACGCACTTCGAATATAAATAACACAATGAATATTGAATTTAACTTTATAATACGTTAAACTTGGTCTATACGCTTGAATCACGTCATTAGAAGCAAAGCACCCCCGAGTGTTGAACTAATATAGCTTAGTTTGAATAATAAACTATGGAATAAGAACGAGATAACTTTCTACCGCAAAACCTCACATTTGGTAGTTAAATGGGTATTACTTATGCTAATTGTTATTGACCGACTTCAAAAAAGAGGTGTTCAATCATTCAATGCGATTATTTTTTTTCTCAGGCGATATTTTCGATTATTGTAAATCAATTTTCAAGTTCTTTAAAAGTTTTGGCTGGTTTAAAAAAATAGATTAAAAAATAATCAAGATAACTTGTATTTTGATCATAATTACTAAATAAAGGTAAATAAGGGTTTGTCAAAGTATATTTAGGTCAATGAATGTGTTGGAACATTAACACAAAGCAAGCTACCTTCCGTTTGATTTATGAATATCAGATAGTTGATACACTACACATATATAAATTTAAATACATACATATTATAAATATTAAACATCACATCACACAAATAAATGCCCCCAGCGGGACTCGAACCCGCGATCGCTGGCACAGCAAGGTACTACAAACTGAGCCAAACGTATCGTCAAATAATTATATTTTAATAATAAAATATTTGTAGGTATAATTAAAACAAAATATAGACGATCAGTAAGTTTATTTTCCTTAATAACATCTTAAACATTACATATGTACAACCTTCGTTCCTTCAGAATTTGATTAAAAACAAATATTTCTATTACTTACAATCTTACGGCTAAATAATTTCAATTACAAATAACTATGATTATTATAAGAAATAACCTCGTATTTTACCTTATAGTCTAGGAGCTAACGGCTATTTTTTAAAATGATTTTAATGTATTTTTTGAATCGACAAACTGAGTTTTTTTTAATTACAACATATTTTTTTACATTATATCGCTTAGCGAACACTTTGCACAATTTATAATGATTATAATAGACTAAAATAATCTAAGACACTACACAATTTTAGAGAACAATAACTATATAATATAAATCAATACTTTTATTTATCAAGGCAGTGGTAGCCCATTGGTAACGTGCTCGCTTGGGAATCCGAGTGATGCGGGTTCAAATCCAGGGCTTCGCACCTATATAATATTTTCATGTGCGAATCATTTCCAATATGATTACCACTTGTCTTACGGTGAAAGAAAACATCGCGAGGAAACCTGAAATTCTGAGAGAACCTAGCAAGTTTTGGAAGGCATGTGAAGTCTGCCGCCAACCCGCACTTGGCCAGCGCGGTGGACTATGGCCTGATCCCCCTCGTATTGAAGGGAGGCCCACTCTCAGCAGTGGAACGTTAACAAGGGCTGACAACAATATATTTATTGAGATTAGGGGAACAAATGGCAACACATAATAAAAATTTAATAAAATGGACATGTTGTGTCATTTTCTATAGAGTACATTTGGACAACTATATAATAATAATAATAATAATGTCTTCCTGACCGATTCCGGCTACGGCGGCCAATCTCTATGAGACACAAGTGCACTCTCTATTCTTGTCACTCTCATACTCCGGTGGGACGACTGCTCGACACGACCAGTGAGAGTTAAGGCGCAGGACCGACGGCTTTACGTGCTCTCCGAGGCACGGGGGTGAAACACCGCCTACTTCCCAACTCCGGAATGTTACTGAGGCTTACTGTACAGAAAGACTCAATAACTAAACTTGGCCCAACCCGGGACTTGAAACCAGGACCTCCGGGTATGCAGTCGTACCTGCTAGCTATTACACCACCGAGGCAGTTAATATTATATATAATATACATTTAAGCAAATATATAGGCCCCATCACCAATATAAAATATAAAGGCGAAAGTAACTCTGTCTGTTACGTTTTCACGCCTAATCCGCTGAACCAATTTTGAAGAATTTTAGTATAGACATAGATAGGACCTTGGAAAAGGACCTACTATTTTTGTGGCGAAAATGAAACTTGATGGGGTGAAATAGGAATTGTAAGTATGTATGGGGAACTATACCAACAACTTCAAGTACATTCATCATAATTATTTTGTTTTTACATACAATATGTCATACGCACTCGAGCAAAATGAGGGTAAATCGCTACTCTGATTATAATAAAGGGAATTCATCTATTGATTTTTTGGTTAATAACAGTATTGTAATAAAATAATATAAGGTTAACTTCATTAGAATAAAATAGCAATGTGAAATATAAACGGTCAAACGGATACAATAAAAGCACTAAAACGTTTCGCGAAATCCCCACAAAGAATAAAATAGGCGTCGGCTCATCCAAAGTTCGCCATTTTCGAAACCCTTACAATTTGTTTAAAAGACCGTGTCAATTTTGGTGATTTTCAAGTAACTTAATCCCAAATGGGCTTCGACTAAGCAATTTAGTTAAGCCTGTGAAAAGAAAAAGGTATATAAGATATTTTGAAATATTTAGGATTTTACAAAAAAATATATTTTATAATGAAAAAGGACGACAAAAGGTATAATGTGTAATGTACCGGAATTATTTTGCCGGTAATCAATTCGATTACCGTGCGAAGTAAATATATATGTACATGCATTGTACATATATCACCGGCCTGTCGTCGTCCATTGTTGAACATAACCAACGAGCGCAAAAGATTCCTGACTTGGGCAGACAGTATCTATCTGCCACTTTTCTTAAGTCGTCGGTCCATATAACTTATGGGATTTTCTAGTATTTTCTAGTCCACAAATTCAAGGTTGCTCAGCGAGTAATGGAACACGTAATGCTGGGTGTTTTTCTGCTGATAGAATTCGAAATAGAGTCATTAGCCAGACTAACCGATACTACCTAAAAATTAGCATACTAAAGTGGAAATGGACCAGCCATATTTTCAGGTAGACAGACGGTCTATATAGCCATTTTTTTAATTGATAATTGAAAAGTATCACGTGTATGTCACGTGGTCATAATATATTATTCTTATATGTATATTATTTGGTTGTCTATTACCGATATCGATTGAATAAGGTTCAATTCTGATAACTTGTCTATCTTTAATATTTCTTATTATGTACTACCGGTAGGCATTTGACATAATTTGTATGGTGTTAATGTCAAACTTCTATTTCTAATAAGAAAAAAACATATAAATAGATTATTGGCTTCTGCTGTAGATAAGAGATGGACCAGCAAATTCTACAGCATCTCACTATAGTAAATCACCATAATAGCAAGAGTTTTACAGTCCTCTGCCCAATATTAAGCACACAGTCGTATGGAAAGGGACTGATCTATCTATATTATAATATTATAAAGAGAAGATAAATATTTTTTTTATATCTGTATGTTTGTTTGGAAAGGACATAGGATAGATTTTAGCCTGGAAATCATCGCTTGAGGGGTTGAAAAAGGGGATGAAAGTTTGGATGTGGAATCAATCATTTCTCAAGTAAATAATGAAGTGTCACTTTCACTGTTACATTTGCAAAGACAATAGTGTAAAGTACTAAATTATCTTAAATATTTTATTTAAAAAAATGTTTTTTTTTTTAATGTTTAACATTTTACAAATAACAATCAATCTGTCGATTCAATTGCAAATAAAACTCTACATGATTATTTACATTTATATGTGCTTATTTATATCTTCATATAAAAATAAAGAAAAAATGATATTTAAAAAAAATGTAATAAATGATTTTAAATGTTTTTTTTTTTTTGGAATCAGGAATATCATAAATAATGTACACACTACACATACTTATCTAAAATAATGTAAAAATATATATAAAATAAATATAATAAATCAAAGCCATCAAAAGAGAAATAGAATAAAAATGAACGTATAGGTACTTAAAAATAACAGCACTTATGTAGTTTGAACTTAATATAATATCATAATAAGGATTTATTTGTTTTTGTCCTTATTTAACGACAATTTGATATTAGTATCAATTTTTAATACCTGAAAATAGTCTCTGGCATAAATTGTATTTTTTTTTTTCATAACTATAAATAAAATTATAAAGTCTTTAGCCTTTTGGTTACGAAACCCTAAAATACAACATAATATTTGACGTATTCAATATCATAAATGATTTTGTTGTGAAAATAGAAATATCATACAAGTCTATACCAAATTGGCCGTATATATCTATAATATAATATAATAAATGCGAAAGTTTGTGAGGATGTAAGAATGTCTGGGTGTATAGATGTATGGATGTTTGTTACTCTTTCACGCAAAAACTGCTGAATTGATTTTAATGTAACATTACAATAATATTGCTCATACATCAGAATAACACATTGGCTTTTATCCCGGAAAAATGTACGGTTCCCGTGGGATTGATTTGTTTTTGTTTTGCTAGAGACGAACCCGAGCGAAGCGAGGGCCAGCCGCTAGTTTAACATATATTTTCTTAAGTAATATAAAATGATATCATTTTGTTAAAAGAATAATATATTTACCACATTCAAAATGGATGTTTGAACGCGGACGAAGCCGCGAGTACTGCTAGTTGACTTAAAACAGTAATTGTTGTGTTCTTCTCTGCAGAATTGCTTTCTAAACCAAATTGCTGATTACATTGACAACATGCTTTTAGTTAGTTATAAAACATTAAAAAACACATTCTTATAAATTATTATCCTTTGACTGGCACAAGAATCGAACTTACGAATGTAACTAATAAGAAAACCCAAATCTTTAAAAAAAAATGTGTTTCAATGTAGCTTTCCTCGTCTGAGTTTATCATGTGCATACTAAAATTTTCTGCATTAGCGTAATTACGTCAGGGACCTGCCTATGACATAATTTTATATTCTCATCATGCTTTAATGGCACGAGGAAATCATGGCACATTTCCGTCATCAAAATAACCTTAGTTTTGGGAAATCTGTACAAAATTAGTTTTGGATTTATAATATAGTAAAAGTTAAAGAATATTTAGATGGAAATTTTATATAGTATTTATTTTATATGCCCATATATCGCTGTTGGAGCTATAGAAAGCGAATCATGGTGTCGGTGTCGATTTTGATAATGATTTGTAATTTTAGTCAACAATCGAGTCTATTTGATTCTTTTTTTTGTCTGACTGAAGAAAACACCTCTAATTTTGCATATTGGTTATTATTGAAATTTTTCAAGTACTTCAATAATGATTTAAAAGTTGAATATTCGTCGACAAGTACCTTAGCGAAAAACACAAATCTTTTCCCTTCCAGATTGAACCAGGTACCTCCTTCAGCTTAGAGTCAGATGTAGTTATTAGTGTAGTAACGTTTCTACATTACGTAATATATACATACATATATAAATAAAATTAAAATTATGTCTGAAGATAACGCACTCGTACATAAAATCTATCATTAATATATTTAAAAGATAAGTTAATTGAATTGTATAGAATTCAATTCAATTCAATTTTCTTCTTAATGGCTTCAAAGCGTGCCAGTGGAGCACAGATTACTTCGCCAATATCACGTAGGATGGAGAAGACACGAAGGAGATTCGTCGGTAAAATACGATTATTAATTGTATAGACTTGTACATTCTTCTGAACAATATTAAATGACTTATCGTTTCATAAACAAAATCAACTATATTCTGTAAGTGAAAGGTCAAAATGCAATATATTATAGTGTAATTTGCTTTTATTTTGGCAAATTGTAGTCACTAAAAATGAAAATAAATTTAAAAGCTATAATTAAAAATAATACTAAAAATATTTATAAATCGACCTTTTTTACTTTGTACAAATATAGTTAAATACGAACTAAAGTATAATATTAATCTAAATTCATGTTTTTGTGGACAATAATGGCAGTGAATTATGATGAAAAAACTAATTCTTATTCTATATATTTCATCGCTAAATAAATGCAATGTAGAAACGAGCTTCATATATAATAAATTACACAATTTTGTTCAAATTCTCTAACTTAGTGTAAAAACATACATTTACCAATAAATATAGAGTGGTTCATTGAAATAGAAGTCTTAAATTATTTCAGAAGCAGATATTGCAAACTTAATAGTAAAAACTGCTTACAGTCAAAGATATTAATTGCTATTTGGATATTTAGATAAATAAAAATTAGCAGGTAATAAAGTTTAGTATTGAAGGAGGCCCGTGTCCAGCTGTGGGACGGTAAAAAGGGGAAAATTTTGGAAGTTTTGCATAGAAAAACTATGAATTTAATTCGGAAACGTCGGGAAACAAAAATGCAAATAAATCCGCGACAAAATCAATCATGTCAAAAATGTCGAATATTCGCGTAAATCTAAGAAAGTATTAATTTAAAAAATTTATACAACTGTTTTAACTGTATGGAATTGTAGTCGAAGAAATATGTTAATTATATCTTATCTCGCTCATTTCAATGATTTACCTTTCACAATGAGGTAAATGCCATATATTATTAGATACTTTTTAAAATAAGTGATGAAGATATTTAAAGATGCTACTTACAAAACCCATAAATAAAAATACTTAAGTTCTTAACTTGGTTCACGTCACTATTAAAAAAAAATTGAACAAGTCTATGCAATAATGTAACAAGTATATACATGTGAGTTTCACTAATAATGATTTAGTTTAATATACAATTTTTCAAATTAATGACTGAATGTTTGATGAAAAAAATGCATTATTATAGTCTAAATTAAAATTAATTTTTAAGGTAAGATAAATGAGTTTTATTGGCATATTATTGCATAAAACCGTTTTTCTAAGTTGTACTAGCAGCCCATAAGGGTTACGATGACACTGAGGAGTGCTGCAGATAGCGGATATTGAAGCCGAAGTTGACCACCGTGTTGCATGGCTGCTGGGTGTTCTCCTGTTGGGATAAAAAGTAAAAATTAACTTGTTAGGTTTATACAAATATTTGACATTTTAAAATAAATCGACTTCTTCTCATTCTTTATGATTTTTGTTCCCGAATTATGATTTAATTTTGTTGGTGAACAGAATTGCAAAGAGCTTATAGCGGATACAACCTAGTTACATATTAATTATAGAATACAAAATACTGTTAGCGTTTTCATCTGTGTAAGTCCTTATAATAATTATGACCATCGATTGGTATATAGCGATATAATGAATGATAATAATTTTAACTTTGGATATAATGGATAAATTGTAAGGACGTTTTTGAGTGAGGCACGATTAAGACACTATAGGTCCAGCGAAATATTTTAAACGATGGTATAAAAATCTCCATCCCACTGAGATAGCTACTCGTTGACGATTTTTATTTCCATTTATCTAGTATTAAAAACCTTTTAAGAAACTCCTGTGTTCATTTTCGTTTACTATTTCTGTTCACGCACGATTTGTAAATAGCAAGATTTGATATTTTCCTTTTTTATTACATTTATTAGGTACTTTGGTATCGCAAGTGCTAAAAAGATGGCGTAAAATCCGGCACACGTCCTAGGTCTAGGAGCTCAACGACCGGATGTATATGGGTGAGGGCACGATCAAATATGATATTATTATTTATTAAATAATATAGAATAGCCATTTTACTTTATATTTATAAAATATTATAAATGGTTTAACTAGCCCATTTAATATATTATAGTGTGTTACTAAATGAGAAAATTTCAAATATTATTAAGAGTTACTTTAAACTATATAAAAGGAACCTAATTTAGAGCAAGAGCTCTTTTTTTTATTTTCTTCATAAGAATGAAGAAAATAAAAAAAAATAGAATTAAAAAATTTAAAAACTATTTATATTTAAATTAAAAACCATTTTTCAAATTGATGAATGCTTTAAACAAATATAAAAGAAACACAAACGGTAAACTAGTTTACTGTAGACATCTTAAATATACCCTGAACAATAATTATTTTATCAAATCAAATATCAACATGTACGACTTTGACTCTAAGACTTTAAATAGTATTACTAGTTTTAAGATAAGTATACTTAGTGCTTCAAATTAGTCATACAAAATAGAAAGAAAAGTCACAATATATGACAAAGATTTGATTAAACCCAGCAATATCGGCCTTACGATATACAACCCTGAATAAATTATCTTTACGAGTATGTATTTCAAGAAACAAATTTGGCAACATTCTCCATGCCATTTTTGGACATCATCCAGTGATAACAACAGCCCACGAATCGTAAAAGGGGGTTATGGCGATCTATGTTTTCAATTATATTCCTCGTCTATATCTCAGAAGCTTGGCAAAGTAATTTGTTAAGATTAACCATGTTGTTCTTATTAAGATCACTATGTCAAAGTTATATTTATAAATAAAATTGAAATTAGCTCAAAAAGTTTGCATGTCTATATATTTGATTCAGTTATGATATTAACAGGGCTGCCAGATCGTATAATTGGATACGAAAATTGTAAAACATTAATGTTATATTTCATTTTATATTATTACGTATTTTTATTGAATTTTTTAATTCATCACAGATTATTTCCCAACAGTTTTGTTAATTTGTATAATAAAATTTGATTTGATATAATTTGAGTGACCCAGCGGTGTAAAATAAGTTGGCTGTATTGGCAATCCTGGATATAAGTCCGACTGAAGGGGATATAACGAATTAAAAAATAAAGGATTCAAACTTAATTTCTTTCAGTCAATAATAGTAATGGTGATGATAATCATCTAGTAATATTTCTAATACACCTTTCTAAGTATAACCTATAACCTGCAATTTTTATGTGCAGCAGCAGATGTGTACCAAATTTGTTTAAAACTCTTGAGCATCCTTTACAAAAAATATAGTGTAGCTTCCTACATTATATATACAAAACCTTACACATTTTTTACATTACATTGCTTTTGTACATACCTTGTATATACAAAAGCGAAAAATAGGAAGCTACACTATATTTTTTGTAAAGGATGCTCAAGAGTTTTAAACAAATTTGGTACACATCTGCTGCTGCACATAAAAATTGCAGGTTATAGGTTATACTTAGAAAGGTGTATTAGAAATATTACTAGATGATTATCATCACCATTACTATTATTGACTGAAAGAAATTAAGTTTGAATCCTTTATTTTTTAATTCGTTTTATATAAAACGAGGCTCATATTATTAGAATTCCTAAACTATATGACATAAGAAATGCTGAAGACGTTAGCTAGTCTATGTATATTTTTTATAATTCAAGTCCATTTCTTATACTTACCACTCAATACGTGGACGAGAACGGATCTGGGATTTGCATTTGCTGGGGCACATGTATAGTGACCGGAGTCTGGTGTCCGCGCCTTCTGGACCAGGAGATGAGACGTCGTCATCTCACCTTTTTCAGTAATTACTGATACTCCACCTCGAGGAGAATCGTAGTTTATCTCCTGTTGAAGAACAATATGTTAAAGTAAGCTGATATCAAGCTGATAACTTTTTGTTTAATTCTTACCCAATTGTTTACTAAATAATTCTAATTTGACCGATGATGGAAAATTTTACTTCAGATCTTAGATTATGACGAGAACAATTTAATAATAAAAATAATTTTTCAAATATTTTTAGTATATAATTATAGTTATGTATCAGAATCGGTTCCATGACTCCTTTGATCTTTTTTAGCTGTTCCCTGCAAAATAAATCGGACTTAGCTATACCCGTCCAGTTAAAAAAATAAATCTATGTCATGTAAATATGTATTTATGTATGTATATGTTTATGTATATATGTAAATAAACCAAATTCTTAGGATTTACATATTAGTACACTGTTACATTGCAGTTTTTGTATTTTTTTTTCAGAAATAAGACATTTTCCCGCGGTAAAAAGTATCCTATACGTTCACCTGGATAACCAGCCATTATCATACCAAACATCAAAATCTGTCGAGTGGTTTTCTCGTGATGCGGTAACAGACAGACAGAAAGACAAAAATTCTAAAAACCATAGATTCGGAGTTGTATCGATAATAATGTCTATTTCAATTAGATTTTCCAAAAAAATTAATGTACCGATTCGACTTAGTTGGAATTTTATTGTATGTATAGATTATTATAATATGACAAAAAATTTACTACATATTTCCTTATTTGGATATATTGCGTTGAAGGAGATTTAAAACTTTTTTGAATCTACTCTAAGAAAAGGCATAAAATTATTTAATTTATTTTTAATTTGATTTGCTACTTGAAAAATAGTCATCAAACCTTTTCTAGCTCTTAATGATGTAATCTAAAATACATGTTATGTAACATCTAGAAAAAAAAGTTCAAAAATAACTTTTAGTCGTATATCTACTTCGACGACACGTTTAGTTTAGTTTGTAGTGACCCTACTGGCTATAGCAGCGGTCGCGGGTTCGAGTCCCACTTCATTCATTTATGTGATGAGAACGAATATGTACTCCAGCCATGGGTGTTTATATTTATAACCTGTATGTATTTAACGTTTTATATGTGTAGTGTATCAACTATCTGGTATTCATAATACAAGCCTCGTAGCTTACCATGGAACTAAATGGTGTTGTATGTTAATGTCCCAACAAAAAAAAAACAACATAAACAACAAAACTCACTTATATCTATCATACGCGGGTACAATTTAAAAACCAATTTCTTTTATAATATCAAAATAAAAGTATAGTTTTATTATAGAAAAAGAAAACAAATAATCTCATGCCAGAACCAGATGCGATGTGTTTTCAATTTCCTCATACACCAAGATTAGTTTACCATAAGACCTCGGGGAAAAGTACAAAATCTGTTGAGTATTTTTTGATACCACTCTAAGAAAACATGCAAATTGCGTTTCATTTTCTCATCAATTTTAATTTAAATTGTGCTTTGCTTATGTAAATATTGTTTTTTTATTATAGATTTACCTTATCTCACTTTAAGGAAAATTATAACACAAAATCTTAAAATATGACATGGCTCTACTTCTTTTATATAGATTGGAGGTTCAATTCTATTTAAGCATAAAAACAAAAACACCATGTATTTAACAAAAAACTTCATCACCATACAAAGTTCTTAAGATAATGTGTGTTATAGATAAGTATATTAAGAAATTACTGATATTATCGATTTTTTAAGTTTTGATGTTTGGTGTTATATTAATGTAGTAAAAATATGAAAATTAAGTTAAACTAACATACAAGTATAATTAATAGGTTTTTTTGGATAGTATTGGATGTAAGCAAGAATATTTAATAAATAATTCGCAGTGATACAAAAAATATATGATTGCAACAATCATTTTAAACCTTTTATTACATAATGTACTCAATTACCTCTATAATATGTGAAAGCTTAGAAAAAAGCTTTAGAGCTTATTTAAAATAATTAAAGTTAAATATTGAAATCCTATTATATATAAAAACCGGAGTTTCGTTTTTTTGTAGATATAGAATTTTTACACTTACTTATGTTCTAACAAAAATTGATAAGTAAAATAGAAATTGCTATCGGCACTTTCAAAAGTAATATCCTAGAGATATCAGCCATGACACAATATCGACAGATGTCATGAACAACATTCAACAAGATCTTTGGTGCCCTCAAGACATGTCCAATACACGTTGAAGCAAGTCTAAACTGAATTCCAACTAACAATGGATTTGGGCTTTATTTTATTTTCTGGCAGCACAATTGCGAGGTCGCTTGCAACTCATTTTGGCAAGGATTCAAATAAGCCGCGAGTTTCTTGAATAAATGCAAAGAAAGTTTCGTAGACGGTGTTCTCCAAATGTTCTGCATCTCTGATTGCGTAATTCGTAGCTAACAGATGTATGGATTATGTGATGTAAAGGTTTTAGAGCATGTAAGCCATTTGATAAGTCTCCTCGAGTTAGAAAGTTGGAACTTTCTGAGCATATATACGTTGTATACCTTGCTTTGGTTCTAAAGATGAAAGAATTCAACCTGTGTATCTAACAAACTTGGAAATAATGGACTCTATTTATAACTCGTGAGAATTTTAATGTTTTAAGCATGCATTTTAAAGTTTGTGTGCAGATTTCATATAGAACATACTATTAAAATCTGTTCACATGATGGACAGCACAGTTCGTTCAGTGCCAGTGATGGATCTTAATTTTTTTATTAATAATATTAAAGCTCGTCTAAAGGTACTAAATAAGAAACAGAATAACGGTTAACAAATAAAGGAAAAAAGGTACTGAAATGTTTTGTATTTATGTAATTATTAAAAAAAAAACGAACTTTTTCCAACATTTTTATTGATAACACTGAAGCTCAAGTCATTACCTACTGAAGAAAACAAAGAAAATTGCTTGAAAAACAGATGAGAAAAAGGTATCATCTATCGAACTGTTGTTTCTTTACTTTACTTATTTATACGAGTATATTGATACAAAAAAAAATATAAAAGTCATTAGAAATATATGAAGACGCGTAACTAATCTACTGTGTTACATCTTAGGAAATACTTTGAAAAATTCCATCAAACAGCAATAAATTACATTTGAATTTTGTAATCGTATTCCTTTGTCGAATATCTGTAAAGGCTACGTTAGCAGCACATATTATTCCCAAGGCTGTATTATCATATGCTCTCATATCGTACTTTAATTTAAATACGCTATGCGTGATGTATTGGATCTGTACGAATGAAATTTTCATACAATATATGTATTAAATAGAATGAAAAAAATGTATGTGATTTTCATTTATAAAATGAAATGAAATGAGTAATAATGTTCGATAAATGTTTTTCACATTTTATATAAACAATTCTTTTTAATTAACTTTATAATCAGGAATTGAGTTTTAATGTTGACTTATAATATGTTTTCAGATATTAAATGCATATATATATATATATATATATTATACTAGCGACTCACCCTCGCTTCACTCGGTTTCGTCTCTAGGTTGATGCCCCAATACAAACTTTCATTCTCATTTTTACCCCTTTAAGGGATGATTTCCGAGACAAAAAGTATCCTATGTCCTTTCTAAGGTCTCAAGCTATCTTCTTACCAAATTTCATCTAAATCAGTTCAGTAGATCCAGATATTACCCCCTACAACGCCACAAACTCACAAACTTTACCTCTTTATAATATTAGTAGAGATAAGTATGTATAAAAGAGCTTGTAAATGTATTACATTTTATATTTAAAAAAATTGTGGCAATAATACCACGAGATGAAGTAAATAAGACTTAAAATGCTCAATCCGTGGTTAAATTTATTTATATATAATATTTATTTTTTACTTTAATCTATTAATATATAGATTTGAATTAATAAAATCTTGTTTATTCATTATATATGTATATTGACGGAGTATAAAGTTTGCTCTTGTCCTGCCCCATATTCTTACATAATAATGTATATCTCATATACATGCGTACAATAATAATATTGTTATACAAAATGTCCATTTAAGCAAAGTGTATCGTTCAAACCCTTAACAATAGAAGGTAAAAATAACAAATCCCCAACTTCTGGGAATTATATTTCTCTTTTGACATTGAAACCGGTTTTTAAGCCTTTAAGCGCTTTTGGCTAAAATTCCTTCTCAATAGCTGCGGAGGTCTATTTCACTCACAATCAGTAGAGAAAAATTTTGTTATTTAAAGTTAACTTTTATTTAACTTTCGTGAAAAGTCTTTAAGATCACACCGAAACAAACGGATACCGGTCAGAAAAGTAAACTATAACGAAATAGGTTGTATACGAAATAGGTTGCATTCGGTTGCCATAGTAACCGTTATTATATTCTTTCCTAGGTGTTCTTCAAAGATTACTCTTTATAATTTAAATTAATTTTTTAATTTAAATTTAAAAACAAAAACACTAAAAACGACTCGCTGAAATAGACGTTTTACGTTAAATCAACGACAGTGTGCCCTGATACAGCCCTACCCGATTTTTTTTTCAACTTCAATTGCAATTCAAATATAGGCTTTGTGTCGGCTCATATAATATTGAAAGTATGTAAGCTGTAAAGATTTATCTCTTTCGTTTTTTGCTACCACGGCTTGTTAGAGCTTTACCACTACATTAAAAATACTCTATTAGAAGATCTTATAAAGCTTAGAGATGTAAGAGCAAAGTCCTTGCGTTGGAGGAATGATAAATAATATCATATGTTCTTTCAGAATATAAAGTATATCAATCTTTAAACATATATAAAATTCGATGTGTATGTTCCCTATGGACTTCAAAACGACTGGAGCGATTTTGATGAAATTTTCTGGCAATCTTCAGATTGGCCAGCGGGTGATCCTGTGAAGTTTAGTAGTGATCGGAAATTTAAACGCGGGCAAAGCCGTGAGTACTGCTAGTTCTGAACATTAGTTAAGCCGTTAAAGTACTCTGATGTTACACTCACACATGTGTATTAACTCAATTAAACACACATACGTATTTACTCAAAAACTTAAACCTTCATCTTTATAATATGTAAATAAAATTCTGATATTGTGATTGTAATATTCTTCTTTAACTGCTAGATTGATTTTGATGCCTTTTTTTGTACTTTTATTGTCTCTCGGATGATGCTTAGCTATAATTTGACATTTTAAATAAAACTATCTTTTTGAACTTTTTTGCGGATTTATTTTGATTTCCGGTTCCCGATGTTTCTTACGCTTTACAGCAATGATGGCCACGAGAGTGACACGATGGCTCCCTCGAAAAAGATAGTTTTATTTAAAATAAAGTACTATTATAATTTTAACTTCTTATATTAATGTATTACCTCATCATTATGAGTCCAGCGAATGGCAGGCGGAGGCTCTGGCGAGTGCTGAACGACGCACGTCAAGTTGATCGTGCTTCCCATGTTGATGAAAAGCTCTGGACCTCCCAGAATTGTTGTTAACGGTTCTATATTGAAACAAAAAAATATATTAAAAAATAACATTTTTAATACTAAAAGTTCTTTGAATTGCATAAAAAATTGAAATTTGTAGCAGTTTTTATTGATTTCATAAAAACATATCTTTAAAAGGATATTATATGTTCTTGTAACGAATGACAACAAATAACAGATGCTCAATTTGTTTAGAAATCTGTCTGAACTGTGCCTAAAAGGATAATCTTATAATATCATGATGCCCTTTTTAACGGGTGAGACTAATCTATATATATAATAAAATTCTAACTAATTACATATATTTTGGAAAATCTTATTAAAATAGACATTATTATCGATACAGAGGCCGAATCTATAGTTTTTAGAATTTTTGTCTGTTACCGCATCACGGAAAAACCACTGGAGGGATTTTGATGAAATTTGCTATGGCGATAACTAGTTATCCGGGTCAATATATAGGATACTTTTTACCGCGGGAAAATATCTCATTTCTGAGAAAAAATCAAAACTGCAATGTAAGAGTATAGTAATATGT
The DNA here is from genome assembly GCA_947093115.1 of Brenthis daphne. Lineage (NCBI taxonomy): Eukaryota > Metazoa > Arthropoda > Insecta > Lepidoptera > Nymphalidae > Brenthis > Brenthis daphne. Next base: position 14,900,415 of record OX352475.1, on the reverse strand, counting down.
AAAACCTAAGAATTTGGGTTTTGGTCATCTGAACGTAGGCGGAGCCGCTGGCAATGCTAGTGGTATTATATAACTAATGGCAATATATAGATCAATATTGAAATAAGTTCTTTTTTCCATATGAGGCTAATGAAGTTGTAAATATTAATATGTAATAGGTACAGCTATCAATATAATTTTGATCATTTTTTTATGTGTATAGCATGTGAAGTAGTTTTTGCGATATCGAATATTTTTGGTTCTCGCTTTGGTATTTTTAAGACCTGAAAATTTAATTCTAAATACTATGAAGTACAAGTTTTTAGCTATTGATAAAATAAATATTGTTGCTGAGTTAATACTATGATATTTGACCTAACATAGATAACATAGTTTTTTTTTACCTTAAACCTACGCGTGTTGCATTAGTTTAAAAAAATAAAAAACAAAAATAGATTTTTACTACTAAAAATATTTTAAAATCTAAAACACGAACTAAACCGAACAGTATATCTCTTCATTATTTACGTTTCTCCAAATAATAGGTATTGGTTAAAAAAAAATACAGGAACGTGAAGCTTAACAAAAATATGCGAGTAATGATTTCGAATTTATGAAATATAATTTTGTTTATACAGCCCAGTGGTATCTCGCTTGCTTGGGAATCCAAGTGAAGTGAGTTCAAAATACAGGGGCCTCGCATATCTAACGTTTTCATGTACTAATCATCATTCAACATGATAAAAATAAATCTGCATGTTTGGCATAACTTTGAAACTTTTCGAAAGACATAATGAAGTCCACCAACTCGTATTTGGCCAGCGCTGTGGACTATGGCCTGATCCTCCTCGCATTGAAGTGGCCACACCCAACAGTGGCATGTTAAAAGGTTATAAATACTACATTATATAGGAATATCGCGAGCTTAGAATGCAATTTTTTATTATTTCCACGTTGTCTTTTTAATAGAATCGAAAGGTAATAATATTACCAATAGTTTTCTTTAAAATTACATATTGTCTTGGAAATTATGTGATCTATAATTTAAAAGAGATACCTAGATATAAATAAACGTTTAGTTCCATTGACTTAAACGCCAATAGTGGTAAAACTTGTGGTAAAATTTAATTGTAATTGAATTGAATAAGATAGCCAAAATTGGTATAATTACTACATTATTTAATTCTTTGGTAATGGGAATACGCAGTAAGTTCGATGGAAACAAGCAAGGATCAACCACCCGCCGGGGCGCCGTAGTAGTTATGCGCAAGCGATCCGGCGGCGTCCCATTAAGGTGGAGGGGAGGGGAATGTCGGGTTTTAGTGGGTAGTACCGGCTCTTCTAGCCGGTGAGCCCCACATCACCACCTGGGGGATCAGGTGGTATGCGTAAATGCATTTCCCGACATAAAAAAAAGGATCAACCACAGCATAAAACAAAGATCTACGTAAATAGGGGACTTAAAATATTTTTTCTGCAATTGTTATAGAACAGAATCAATTTAAATATGTTTGTCAATATTTAATTATGTTCTTATCAATGGATGATGATGATGAGAGGATGATGATGATGATGAGACAATGAGTCTAAAGATATTATTTTAATGGTTCTTTCTATTCTCGCTTTCGCTCTTTTGTTTTAAAAAGTTGGCATGTGCTTTTAAAACTTGTATTGAAATGACAATTTAATCGTTGTCATAGAATAATAATATGTTATATATATACTCTTTATTGCACATAAAAAAACAAAAATTACAACTATTAAGAGAAAATTGAAGGCAAAGGTGGACTTATCCCTAAAAGAGATCTCTTCCAGTCAACCTAGGAGATAAGAAAGATTGTCATTTAGCGGAGCAGAAAAGTGCAATGTAATATGGAAATAAAGTACAAAAAAACCTAGTATATATAAAAGTAACATACTACATGTAGTTTTATTATGTTATTTTAATGTTGTAGATCCAAAATATACAAAGCATGCGTTACCTTTATATATATATATATATATATATATATATATATATATATATATATATATATATATATATTTATATATATATATATATATATAATCTTATTTTACAGACCAATCTCCGTCATGTCTTCATTCTACGTGACATTGGCAAAGTAATCTGTGTTCAAATGGCACGCTTTGAAGCCACTAGCAAAAGAATTGAATTGTTATTTCAACAATTGTAGATTGACAGCTTGTCTAAAGTCATCACGTTCGATAAAACACTAAGAATTGCTTTCATTTTCCAGTCAAATATTTGATAACATATTCACTTTGTTAACTTGGACTCATTGCGTCTTCATTATAGAAAGATACGCGGATCGTATGAGCAATATTTTCAATGCAGATAAATCAATACAGATAATTGTACATATAGTGTCTGAACTCTCAAGTAATTGAAAAAGCAGATGAAATTCAATTCATTAACGCGATTGAAATGGAAATTTTAATCACGATATTTCTTTCAAAGATGGGTTTTTATTTTAAAATACTATTATCCTACTGGTCTGAATAATATTTGCTAAAATAATAACTGGATATAGGTTACCGCTCTCGTCGATTTTCGAATTACGAAATGAAGTGTACGTAGTTACTTTAAATTGTATTTTCTTTAAAAAATACTCTTTAAAGAAATTTTTATGTATGACTAGTGACTTGCCCTTTATTCTATCGATGCGGCCCTAAGTATACCGTACAAGATCATCGACTTATGTTTATAAATACATATTTATAAACGAGCGACTCAGCCTCGCTTCGCTCGGGTTCGTCTTTGGGTAAATTTTTACGGTTAGTCTGGAATAGATAGTCTATGTACTATATGATATATGAGCCTATAGCCTTCCTAAATAAACGGGCTATCTAATGCAAAAATATTTTAAAAATATAAAAAGATTTTTTCTAATCGGATTAGTAGTTCCTGACATTAGCGCGTTTAAACAAATAATCAATTAATCAATCGATCGATCATTTGGTCGATCAGTCGTTCGACCAGTCTATTCTATATGTATATTTGAATATCTATCCAAAAATACCTATCATGTACATAATAATTCTATTTTTTTTTTCATTCGTAATTTATATATTTGGAATACTAATATTTTTGATATATTGATTTCATTACTACCTAGCTTACACAGCTTACACGAACTGTCTACATAAGTTTCAATCAATATTGCCAATGGTTCTCGAATGGCTTTGACAAACGGACAAACGGAGATGACAAAAGCATAAGGGTTTGATAAAGTATTTTTTAACCCCCGACGCAAAAAAATGGGTGTTATAAATTTGACGTCGATGTCTGTCTGTGTGTGTGTCTCTGTCTGTGGCATCGTAGTTATCAAACGGATAAACCGATTTCGATGCGTTTTTTTTCATTTGAAAGCCAGTTTCTTTGCGGTGGCTCGTAGCTATGTTTGGTTAATATCGGTTCAGCAGTGTAAGAGTATCAGCTCTTTTCCAAAATGATGTAAGGCATTTAGGCGTGTGATTACTCGATTAAGTGCTTCACGCGTGCCAGTGTAATCGTAAATGACAATTAATTTGCGTAGGGGGTTTTTATACAAGGAACGTTGCTGGAGTGTGATTCAACTGAAATTTAACTCTTACTGATAATGTAAATGCAATTATTGTTTTTGTAGAAGAATACTTTACCAGACCTATATTGAACCGAGAACGAACCCTTATCGATATTAAAGCGTAGAATCGTTCTTTAAGGTTTTAATTTTGACTTTTGACACGGAACCCTAAACACGAAAACGTAATTTTATAAGGCTTGTTGAAATAAATATGAAGTGACTTTTCATCTTTTGAGGGGATGAAGGAGATGAGAGTCGTTTGTACAGCCCCTTTAAAGGGATATAATTAAACCCTAATCACGATGATATTAGAAGATAAAATGTTTGAGCAAATGAATCTTTTTTGCGAAATTCTAAGTTAAAACTTAAATATGATAAGTGTAAAAATGAGTACGTATATATATAATACTAGCGACTCACCTCACTGCGCTTGGGTTCGTCCCTAATTACGTTTTAACTTTTAGTATAGATTTCTCAGAAATGAGATATTTTCACGCAGTAAAAAGTAACCTATATGTTGACCCGGATAACCAGCTATCATCATACCAAATTTCATCAAAGTCAGTCCAGTGGTTTTCTCGTGATGCTTTCCCAGACAGGCAAACAAAAATTCTAGAAACCATAGATTCAGCCTCTATATCGCTAATAATGACTATTTCAATAAAATTTTCCAAAAAATAATGTACAGATTCGACTCAGAATTTTATTATATATATGTATAGATATAATTATCATAGCCTATGTACTCTAACTTAAAAGCTATATTACTATGAAATTTTACTAAATTCCGTTCAGTAGCTTTTGCGTGAAAAAGTAACAACATACATCCATACGTCATCACATGTAACTTTCGCGCTTATAATATTAGTAGGGTTATTTATTTTAGTTTAAACTTAAATACGTGCATTACATAAATACGGTTTTACCTTTAAATTATAATGTTTGATTACAAGGTTTTATTTGACTTGCAATGTTTGTTTGTTCGTGTCAAATCTTGCAACAGAATTTTAAAGCAGCAGAAATTTTGCATACACGTTTTTGGATGACAATACATGGTGAGCTAAGTTACGTCATTCAAATTAAACATATTTTATTCAACATTAAAATATTACATTTTTACTGAACATCATGAGTCTACTACCAGTTCGGAAAGAAGAAGCTTCATCTCTAAAAATCTCTAAAAAGAAGAAAATAAAATATAAATTAAATCAAACCCAACAATTTATTGCATTACATAATTTATATGATATAAAAGCTTGTCGCGAGATTTACTTGTGTAGTTAAACAAGAAACAAAATGTTATAAAATAATGTTTTTATATAAAATAGGTAAATTTCACGAATAAACTATATAAAGCAGTATAGGTACATCTATACGAAAACTTACTTCCGGCCAGATAGCCAACATACAAAAACAAACAGCTATTACTTACCGACAACAGAGAGGTACATCCGGTGTCCAATGGGCGGTGTGGTACCAACTTGGCACTCATAGATACCGGAGTCACGCCGTTGGGGAAATCTTATCTGTAGATTTTATGTTTATTAATGGTCAGAAACTGGCATAGTCTAGATAGTAAATTACTTAGTCTGCATGCGATGTAAAATCCTGGGTCAAAGCCAAAAGTCTCCACCTGCGCATGAAGCTGTGAAATTTGCGACCCGATTAACAAGTATTGGACGAACGAGCCTTTCTTACTACAAAACAATACTAGCTACTACCCGCGGCTTTACTGGAAATGTATCTATGTTCTTTTATACTATTATGAAATTAAAACACCTTATTTAAATAAGCTCGTAATATGCTTCCTCGATGGCCTAGTGGTTAGAATGTACGGCTGCAGAATCAAAGGTTCTGGGTTCAAGTATTGGTTTGCGTCAAGTATAATTATCGAGTCTTTGTCATTCATTGAGTTCTCAGTAACAACCTGAAGTTGACAAGTTGGCGGTGTTTCATCCCCGTTCCACGTATGGAATTGTCTTCCCAATGGAATTTGACAGTGTAAAGAATAGAGAGTGCACGTTGTGTCTGCGCGTACACTTGTGCACTATAATATCTCCTGCGCAGTTGGCTAGTCTCAAATTAGATTGGTCGCCGTCGTCGAAATCGTTTGGTAAGACATTGTTATATAACAAACATTCAAAGAATTTCAGAAAGTTTTGCATTCATTAATTTTGATATAGTTTTGGTGACCTTTGCGTGGTGTATTGAGGATAAGGCCATATATTTATGAGATATTTTTTTATTTGAATTAAATAAAAATCGACATCAATTGTCTACTTGTACATTAAAAATCACATTGTACATTAAAAATCTTGTAAATAAAAATCGACATCAATTGTCTACTTGTACTTACATATACATATATTTGGATAAACGAACCAAACCTACATACATTATACTGGATTATAGATATTTTTGATAATAAAAGTATTCATTTAAATCGAATCGAATTGATGAAAACTATTGGAAACCTATTTAAGTTAGTTAAAAAATAAATATCTAACTCTCTCTCTCTACAAAATAAAGTCATATAACTATGACTTTTAGTTAAACTAGCCAAAAATTGCACTATCTATTATGTGCTGTATTAATAAACTATTTAAAGCTATAATATAATTTTGGTCCATAATTTTAGATTATTTCACTATATTATATTTTGTTTCTATTTATTTTATTTATCTGTTCTTATCTAGGCCTATTGTAAATCTATGACGACTATATCTTGACGACATGTTTAGCTGAGTTTGTAGTGACCCTACTTGCTGTGCCAGCGGTCGCGGGTTCGAGTCCCGCTGGGGACATTCGTTTGTGTGATGAGCACGAATGTTTGTACTCCAGTCATGTGTGTTTATATTTATAATATTTATGACAGTATGCATTTAAAGTTATAATATATGTGTAGTGTATCAACTATCTGGTATCCATAACGCAGGCCTCGTAGCTTACCATGGAACTAGATGGTGCTGTGTATTAATGTCCCGACATATTTATATTTATATGTATTTAGGTACGTTTTTAATGAATATTATGTGTAAACCTTTTAAGTAAAAAGTTTTAAAATAAGTTAAGTCTTTATAATTATAATGTGTTTTTAAAATAATATTCTTTTTTAATTTAAAGGTGCTTGTAAGTCTTTTTGAATTTAGTATATTTAGTTTTAATGTAAATGGGTAAAGATGTTAAATATAAGAGTATTTTTGAAGTAGATCAAAATATTTTAAATACATAAATGTTCCCCAAATCGATTACAGCTATGGTGGTCAATCTCACTGAGACTAATCAACGGCGCGGGACATATGATAGACCACAAGTGTTTGTGTCCATTAACTCGTACATTTCTATAGGATAAAAACTCGACATGACAAACGAGAGATAAGGCGCAGGACTGAAACCTTAACGTTATTTTAAAGGCACGGGAGAGTAAGATCAACTTCTCAACTCCAGACTCTTACTAAGAGAATATATTGACAGATTCCAGCAACTGTTATAGCTCAATCAAGGCCTCGAACCCAAGATTTTTCAATCTGCCGCTATACAATTTTGTCATATGACCAACGAAGCAGTTATAAGAAGTGTACATATACCCAAAAGGAAAACTAATTTTTCGAAGTTAGCTAAATGTAATATAGGGATATAACAGTAGGTTAAATCTCGTTTTTTGTAATATTAAGTTTTGTTGTATATTATGCATGCTGTGTCTGCATCTAGAAAAATGCAATCCTGTGTATTAATTTTGCAAGCTATTTATATTTTATATGTGTTTGATTGTCATTTGTTTTGTGGACCAATAAACATAAATAAATAAATATTTTAAAAGAATTGAGTAAGACTTCTGATATATTTAATAATTATTTATTTTGCATATGGAACACAACATTACTTCTTTACCGATGAGATGAACGAGAGAGAGCACAAGCGCCACGCACGGCCAGGACACGAACAACCATTTAGTTTATAAAGACACTTACATATTATATAATAAATTATATATTAAATTTATTTATTTAATATATAACTTATATAGATATAGAATCAAGACCTTTGGAAGTTCCAAACAACAAGTGACTAATTTGCGTGGAGTTATCAAGAATGAAATTCAACTACCCCGTCTAGTGAAGTTGGATAGTTCATGTAACTTCAGCTTCCTGTCATTGCTTAGTTCTAGAGTTCTAGTAAACTAAAGACTAATGTCAGCAAACTGTACTACATATACATATATGCATAACGTATAGCACTTTGATGTATATATATAAAACTTTAAATAAAACTATCTTTTTTTGCGGATTTATTTAGATTTTTGGCTCTCGACGTTTTGTATGCATACAAGATAGATAGATAGATACTTTATTGTACACCACAAAGAAATATACAAAAGAAGATATAAACAATAGATGATGCACAGGAGGCGGCCTTATCGCTATAGCGATCTCGTTCAGGCAACCTTAGGGCGTAGGTACAAGCTGTTTGTAACAACTATATTATGATATGTCCGTTAAGTTGACCCTGCAATTTTTGAGTTTCTAAAAAATAGAAAATGTGCTGAAATATACCCAGTGTGTGTTGTTATGTGCCACTTAAAAAATATAAACAAGAAATACGACTTTTACGAGGAGGTCCATTTTTTCATGTCCGGGTAGCTCCGACACTTTACTATATGACACCATTGAGATATCCAAAACCTTAGTCCCTCCCGTGACCATGATTGCTGTTGAGAACCAAAAATCAAAATAAATCCGCGAAATAATCCGAAAGATAGTTTTATTTAAAAATAGGTTGAAAATATTATCTATAGTTTTTTAATGATGTTTTTAAAATATAGCAAATCTTTCAGTGCAATAAAATATTACACGTTTTTTCTACTGCTTGTTTATTTGATATTTTTCACTTTTTTTATATTTATCCCTTAAATATATTAATTCCACACAGTATTAGGTATTCTATTAGCGTAAGCGATAGTAGAATTTCATTTTATCAAAGCCCGCTAAAATTAAAAAAATCGTGATAGCAATAATTTAATGTTTTATACCTTTAATATCCAATCTTCTGTATGAGGATTGTGGACACTGATAAACCTCTGGTCAGAGGTATAAGTCATTCGTCCTGAAGTCAGGAGATGTATATCTCGGTGCCTGATCCATGATACCTGAGAACAAAATAATATGTTAGCTTAAATAACAACTTACATATGTGAAGGAAAACATCGTGAGGAAACCTGCATGTCTGAGAGAACCTAGCAAGTTTTCAAAAAGACATTTGATGCCCGCCGCACTTGGCCAGCGTGATAGACTATGACCTGATCCCCCTCGTACTGAAGGAGGCCCGTTCCCAGCAGTGGGACGTTAAAAGGGCAGAATACATACATATATACGTATTATGTGTTGTATTATTATTACATAGATACGTATTATGTGTTATCTATACTAATATTATAAAGAGGTAAAGTTTGTGAATTTGTGACGTTGTAGGACGTAATCTCTGGATGTACTGAACCGATTTAGATGAAATTTGATAAGAAGATAGTTTGAGACCCTGGGAAGGACATAGGATACTTTTACCCTGAAAATCATCTCTTAAGGGGGTAAAAATGGGGATGAAAGATTGTATTAGGAATCAAGCTATTATTATAAACATAATTTAAAGAAAAGTTTTAGGACAAGTGAAGCGAGATTAAGTCATTAGTATTATATAAACATAAATATAAAATTGGTTAAATTAAACATTTAAATTACAGCACAATTGATGCTGTATTGAGATTTGTATTTCAAAGCACATCTTAAACCACACAAGCATTTAATTCTGGAAATTTTGGTGTGAGGTCGTTAATCCTATTTGGTTTCTCCTTTATCTTAAATCCGATTTTCATCTCATTTTGTTGTATATTTTCATTTTACCTAAACCTTAAATATATTTTATTAAAATATCTTTGTGTTATTCAATATTTTATGACATTATTTCTGACGACACATTTGGCTCAGTTTGTAGTGACCCTACTTGCTGTGCCAGCGATCGCGGGTTCGAGTCCCGCTAGGGGCATTCATTTGTGTGATGAGCACGAATGTTTGTACTTCAGTCATGGGTGTTTATATTTATAATATGTATTTATTTTAAGTTATATATGTTTAGTGTATCAACTATCTGGTATCCATAACACAAGCCTCGTAGCTCACCATGGAACTAAATGGTGCTGTCTGTTAATGTACTAATATAAACAACTTGGTCTATCAGCATTCTATTGTTATGACGATTGTTTCATTGTTTTTTTTAACCTTCTCAAATATTGTGACGTCAAAAACCCTATTCTTCTCATAATTATGCTAGATGTAAAACATTCATAATGTCGCAAAGAAAATGAAATCAAAATCGTGATAACATCTTGCTACGTTCTTTCAGACATGTAGGTTTCCTCACAATGTTTTCCTTCACCGTAAGGCAAGTGGTAATCATGTTGGAAAAGATGGGTACATAAAAATGTTAGAGGTACAAAACTCGAGATTCGGACCAACTTCACCCGGTTTTCTAAGCGAGTGCTTTATCACTGCGCTATCAAGACTATATATATTCTATCATATCTTTTCCATAATATCTTTTCGTATTTTTTCTATAATATCTTTTCGTATTTTTTTATTTACTTTATCACCGGTTTCATCGAGGTTAAATAAAAACATTGCTTGATAAAATATAATTCAGTCGTTTAAAACGATCATCCTTAGAATACTTGAGTAGCTCTCTAATTGAATCAGTAATGTTTTATTCAGATGCTCAAATGAAATTCAATACGTATAGATCTATAAAGGACATTGGCTATTTTTATATATACATATTTTTTATTATACCAAGATTACGCACTGGAATCAATAAAACGATAGTTTATGTATACAAGAGAAAATAAGTATTATTTTATTTATTTACCAGGGTGGCTAAGACTCCCTTAATGTTACTCCACGTTATAGCCTCTTTGTGTACTAAATTTTATTAAAATCCGTTTAGCTATTTCAGGGTTAAGAAGTAACAAACAAACATGCAAACAGTTATAAACACTTTCGAAATTTATAATAGGCGTCCTATTTATAGGCCGCCATTTGCTGAAATAACCACTCTTAGAAGATAAAATGAGTACATGAGTCTATCTTATTTATAATAAAATTGTAACTGAACCTAATCTGTTTATCTCGTTTTCATTATTTTTTTTGGAAAATCTTATTGAAATAGTCATTATTATCGCAATAGAGGCCGAATCTATAGTTTTTAGAATCTTTGTCTGTCTGTTTGTGACCGCATAGCGGAAAAACCACTGGAGAGATTTTGATTAAATTTAGTATGATGATAACTGTTTATCCGGGTCAACATAAAAAACTTTTTATTGCGGGAAAATATCTCATCTCTGAGAAATCTATACTAAACCTTAAAAATTAATTAGAGACGAACCCGAGCGGAGCAAGTGTGAGTCGTTGGTAAATAATAATAGTGATAATATGAATATTATAGTTTGTATAATTGTAAGACTAAAGATATCAAAACTTTTGCTTAGTTTATTGTCTAAACAACCTCAGACTTAGCAATACACACAATATGGAAACTAGATAAATCTAGGGTAATTTTTGGTGCCTATATTAAAGGAGATATTATGTTCTAACTAGGTAAATATAGATATTGAAGGCAACGGTATTTTTTTGTACCAGAAAAAAAGATTACGGAATATTTATAGAATAAAATGCATTAATCTACATTATAAAGAAAAGGATTTGTATTTTTGTGTGTTGTAATGAATAAACTCAAAAACTACTGGACCGATTTAGATGAAATTTGGTAAGAAGATAGTTTATATCGATTGTTATGTAATATATCCCACGAAGGAAATAGGATATTTTTAATTCCGGAAATCATCCCTTAAGAGGGTGAAAATGGGGAGCGAAGCGAGGGTGAGTCGCTAGTGATTTTATAAAGCGAGATAATTTTGTTTAATACAATTTGGTTAAATGATAATTCTAGGAAATTTAATAAGAGAAATATTCGAAGCAATTCTGATATTTTCGTCCCCTTAACAAAATAGATTTAATTATACTTCTACAGTCCTAGATTCTCAGTATTGTAATAGACGAGGAATATATAGAAACCTAATATCTACTTTGTTTTAATCAAATACAAAATAATTGCTACCAGTTTTATATAAACACACTACTTACAACATAACTCCAGTAAAAAATCTAATAAATGTTTATGATATTAGAAATACCAGACAGATTGATAGCCAACTGAAGCAGGTTCATACCCGAATCGTGCAACTCTGAGATTTTCCTTAGAGCATTTTCAATAAGTATGATTACCATATTTTGTTACTTAATGGTTAAACGTTCTTAAAACACCATCTCGCGTGGACTATGGCCAAATTACCCTCACATTGAGAGTTTGACTCCATGAACTTTAAAGGGGCTGATTGATATTATTTTAGTACTCGGTTCTCGAGAGTTACATGACTAAGCAGGCAAACAGACTTATTTAGCTTCTATAATATCCTCTGAATACAAACTTTCTACACAAATATATAATTGATACAGAATAAATTAAAAAAAATTAAAGTTCAACCTTCCTTGTCTAGATATAATATTTTCATTCCTCTTCTTATTTTAACAAACGATCAAATAGATAATATTTCTTACCGTTCTATTACCAAGATCGTGGACTCTGCAGTTCAGCTGTGCCGTCTTCCCAACAAGAGCTGTGACATTTCTGGAGTAAGGAATATCAAAATGAGGTCCTCGTTGTGTGAGCCCTAAGTCTACATCAGTGTACTCCAACTCCTGCACGCCATCTGAGCTTAGACCATTTATATTATCTGTACAACCTGCAAAATAAAGCAAATAGGTTAGTTTAGGAAAAAATGTTAGGGTTTTGCACAAATATAATTGTCCATAATATTTTGTTTTCTGTACGTTGATATCGAATCCCAACTTATTCAGTAAAACAGATATTATCAGTTAGTCAGTTATCTATGAACCAGCTAAATAAACATGTCTATGAAGCAACAATGTAGAATCATACCGAGTCGTTGCAGAACGTCACAGTTTACTATATCATGTTCGTTTCAATCATTCATTACCTCCTAATACTAATATTATAATACCTACTATGTTCACAATTTCATTGGCCTAAATTTTTTAGCGAAACCCAAATTCTTCTTCTTAAATAAAAGTAACCTAAGTTACTGCTTATAGCATTAGATTTCTGCCAGTGAAAGTCCCGTCAAAATCAGTCCAGTCGTTTCGGAGATTAGCTGACAAAAATTTAAAAAATGTTTTTTCTTATAAGCACCGTTAATACTTTCATATATGCATTTAGTATAAAGCTGTTATTTGGACATTATAAATAGACACTTCAATTTTATTTATTTGTATCTATGTATAAGTATAATATATTTGTATGTAGATGCTACGGCTTAGTGAAGTGAGGGTCTTGTTATTCACCAGAGGTCACAAATTCAATCCCGTTTGAAGTAAACATTGACCATTAGTATGATTTACAGCTCCAAATGAAGCCCAAACTCGTAGAAGTCATCAAGTATGCAACATAACTATATATTTAAATAGTTATCATAAATTAAAATACAAATTGCAAGAACAAAATGGAGCTCGCTTTAATCAGGACTTGCTGTTTTGTCCATCTACTTGAATCTTGGGAATAATTTCCATTGTATAAATTAATGTTGTATTCAGCAAAGAGTTATTTTACTGAGCATCGAACTGAAAATAAGATATTCGTCAAGTTGTTAATTTGTTACTATTTTGCTTTAAAATTGCTATAAATTAATGAATACAACAAAACGTAGTTTACATTGTCGATTGTTCTTCACAGTTTTTCATATCAGGGTTCTGTATTCATTATTATAGATACAGAAGCCTAATCTATATTTTTTAGATTTTTTTCTGTTTATCTGTCTGTCTTTGACCGCGTCGCGAGAAAACAACTAGACAGATTTTGATGAAATTTGGTGTGATAGTAGCTGATTTTCCTTTTTATTGCTTTTTACTGCGGAAAATATGTCATCTGCGAGAAATCTATACTAAACCTTACAACGTAACTAAGGGGTGAGTCGCTAGTATATGAATAAAAATCTGAATAAGTCGATAACCTATAATCGTGTTACTATCCTCTACTTAGAGATTAATCACAGCATCCAAGATTAATAATAACTAAATATCTTTTCAAAATAAGACAACAAAGAAAATCGTTTAACTATAAAGGGGGTGTAATAAATTATTCTTTATATTAAAGATGAACAATCACTGACTTTTGTCTCGACACTACGTTAGGGACCATTCAAAGACGTCTATTGTGCCTTTGATTCATGATGTTATACAGCTAGCATGATAGCTTCCCTTTTAAATTATAATAGCTAGTGACCGTTTGTACTGGAAGGGTAAACAATAATAATTGTTAAATGTTCATATAATATAATAAAAATACATATAATAAAATTTAATTGAGTCGAATCTGTACATTAAATATGTTTTGGAAAATCTTATTGAAAAAGTCATTATTATCGATACAGAGGCTGCATCTATAGTTTTTAGAATTTTTGTTTGTCTGTCTCGGAACGCAACACGAGAAAACTGCTGGACAAAATTTTGATGAAATTTGGTATGACGATAGCTGGTTATCCAGGTCAAAATATAGGATACTTTTTACTGCAATCTATACCATACTATACTGTAATATATACTAAACGACAAAAAGTAAGCAGGGTCGAACCCGAGCGGAGCGAGGGTGAGTCGCTAGTTATATTATTTTAAAAAACACACTTTTGACGAAAAACAATCACTAATATTATTAAACGAGAAAGTTTGTAAAGATGGATGGATGGATGCTTGTTACTCTTCCGTGCAAAAACTACTGAACGAGTTTTAATGAAACTTGACAGTAATATAGCTTACTAGCATTTCCCACGGCGCCGCCCGCGTTCAGATGACCAAAAACCAAATTCTTACGTTTTACATATTACTATACTCTTACATTGCAGTTTTTGTATTTTTTAACAGAAATCAGATATTTTCCCGTGCTAAAAAGTATCCTATATGTCCCGTGACCATGGATGCTGTAAAGCATTCGAAACGTCGGGAACCAAAAATCAAAATAAATCCGCGAAATAATCCAAAAAGATAGTTTTATTTAAAAAAGTCTAAATCTTTGAAGAATTTCACCATTTTCGTTCTAGTTCCATTGTTAGATAAGCTCAACGATATCAATTCATTGATTATAATCAATGATATATAATTATCATCTATATTTTACACTATCGACTCACCCTCGCTTCGCTCACGTTCGTCCCTAGCTTGATTCCCCATACAAACTTTCATTCCCATTTTCACCCTGTTAAGGGATGATATACTATTCTTTATTGCACTTAAAAAAAATCAATACAGTAATTTAAAATCAGTTGTTATTTACAAAGGTGGACTTATCTCTAGAAGAGATCTCTTCCAGCCAACCCGTGGTAGTGAGAAATAGTGTTACAAAGCGGGCTAAATTCGTGCAGTCGTAGTTATATAAATAATATATATATATATATATACTAGCGGCTCACCCTCGCTTCGCTCGGGTTCACCTCTAGAAAGGCACAACCACATCTATCCCACGGGAACCGTTCATTTTTCCGGGATAAAAATAAGTAACCTGTTGTTTGACTTGCAATATAAGGTATCAGCATGCCAAATTTTACTAAATTAGGTGCATAAGTTGTTGTGTACTAAGCTGTATAAGTTACTATAGTTTTTTAAATATCCCACGGAAACTCTTTAATTTTCTGGAATGAAAAGTATCTTAGATGTTGACCGGAGATATAAGGTACTACCATGCAAAATTTCATTTAAATCATTTCAATAGTTTCGGAGATAAGCCCGTACAAACAGACAGAGAAACAAAAAAATTGAAAAAAAGACTGGATTTTTTCTATTTCTCTTCTTTCGGGATGTAAGAAGAGAACTGACTCGGTTTTTAGCATTTTTTTTCTAACCTCTACAGTTTTATTACGCATAGAATAAATAACGTATAATAAAACAGTAATATATAATAATGAAAATAGTTATAGCGAGTGTACCTTAGGAGATAGACATATACTATGTAGAACTTTTCTATAGACCTTTTTAAGACTTACAATTTTCTTGTACAATGTTTTGATCTATCTCTTAAGGTTGAGCCAACGTAAGCCATATAAATTTCTAAGGACAATTCGACAGAACCAGTTATTGTATTTTCCCATAGGAATGAATAATTTGCCTGTCGTAAAAAGTATTCTAAATGTTGACCCGAGCACTAAGTTTTATCACTATACAAAATTAAGTTAAAATCGGTTGATTACTTTTTGCGTGAAACGCGCACATCGATTTGACTAAGTTTTATTATAGGTATAGATAAGAATAAATATTTCGAGTGTAACTTAGAAGATAGACATATACTATTCAGAACTTTTCTGTAGGACTTTTCAAGACCTAAAATTTTTTAGTATATTGTTTTGACTTATGTCTTAAGGCTTAGCCAGAGGAAGGTTTCTAGGGAGGACTCGATAAAACCAGTTTTTGCAGTTTCCCGTGGGAAAGAAAGATTTTCTTTAAGTAAAAGGTATCTAGGCAGTGGTATCCCAGTGGTAACGCGCTCGCTTGGGAAACCGAGTGAAGCAAGTTCAAATCCCGGGTCTCGCACCTCTGATATTTTCATGTGCGAATCATTTCTAACACAGTTACCACTTGTCTTAGCGGTAAAGGAAAACCTGCATGTCTGACAGAACCTAGCAAGTTTTCGAAAGACATGTGAAGTCCACCAACCCGCACTTGGCCAGCGTGGTGGACTATGGCCTGATCTACTTCGTACTGAAGGGAGGCCCGCGCATGTGTTAAGAAGGGCTGAATACAACATACATACATACATACATACATACATACATACATACATACAAAAGGTACCCTAAATGTTGACTCGAGTAATAAGTTATCACTTCACCATATTTCGTTGACATTGGTACATTACTTTTCGCGTGAAACGCACACACAAAAACAGACAAACAGGCAAATAGATAAACAGGCATTATTTTTAATAACTATTGTTTTGGGGTCTATGTTGTGTACGTAATACGTTACAAATAAACAAAAACATCTATCCCACGGGAAAAGTACATTATTCCGAGATACACAGTTACCTATTTGTTATTCTGATGTATGAACTATATTATTGTAAAGTTTCATCAAAATCCAATCAGTGGTTTTTGTGTACTAAGCTGTATAAGTTACTATAGTTTTTTGACTACCCCACGGAAACTCTTTAATTTTCCGGGATCAAAAGTAGCTGATTTGTTTTGTCATGTATGAACTATATTATTGTAAAGTTTCATTAAAATCCAATCAGTAGTTTTTGTGTACTAAGCTGTATAAGTTGTTATAGTTTTTTAACTATCCCACGGGAATTCTTTAATTTTCCGGGATGAAAAGTATCTAAGATGTTGCGCGGGGATATAAGGTACCACCATGAAAATTTCATTTAAATAGGTCCAATAGATCCGGAGATTAGCCCGTACAAAGAGAAAAACAGATAAACAGCTCGCTCGGGTTCGTCCATACCTAAGAATATGTTGTATTATCTCTTTAACCATTTGTCCAAATTATATGCAGTAAAAGGGAAAAGTCTTTTATTTTAAACATTTTAGAAGATAAATTTACTTATTTTGATAAGAATTCATAATTGTTGATAATATGACCAATAAACATGACCTACCGATTTAAATGATTTTTTTATTATAAAAAACTACTTTTTGTGAATTAAATATAAAAGTTAGACATATGCTGTCGCTGACTTTTTTGTAGGCATTATTAAGCTCTACAACTTTTCTCTAGAACATAATCATATATCTCTCATCGTTAAGGCAGCGTTCGTAAGAAACGTTTTCGTTCGACCGTTTTTTCTCCGACTTACTTTGCAAATTTCGATTACCACGAAAAAGCCTTTTATTTTTCGGGTTAATATGTAGCCTATGACACTCAGAAAGAACGTGGCTTTCTATTGGTAAAAGAATTTTGAAAATCGGTTCAGTAGATCCAGAGATTACCCCCTACAACGTCACAAAGTCACAAACTCACAAACTCACAAGATCACAAACTTTACCTCTTTATAATATTAGTATATATATATATATATATATATATATATATATATATATATATATATATATATATATATATATATATAATATAAATAATTTCCGGGATAAAAAGTATCCTATGTCCTTACCAGTGTCTCAAACTATCTTTTTACCAAATTTCATCTAAATCGGTTTAGTAGATCCAGAGATTACCCCTACAACGTCACAAGCTCACAATCTCACAAACTCATAAACTTTACCTCTTTATAATATTAGTATAGATAGCTACAAAGTTTCATAAAGAGGTGATAGAAGTAGTTTAATATCGTCTTCTAAGATTTCATAACATAGACGGCTAATAAAAACCTAAATTTCTTAAATAAAGGCACAAGCTATAAAAATTATTTTTGAATTTAATTAATAACTTGTTTTAAATTACACAGTGACAGTTTTTGACATATTTATGTAGATGCGTGCAATTATACAGCCAGAAAAACTTTTATCTAAAATTTTTATATTCAGCTTTGATGATCATTTGGCAATTATTGAAAAAAAAAAACAGTATATAAATAATACCACCAGCTTCTTAAAATTTAGATTGAATATTGACAATTCATTGATTGAAAAGGAAAAAACAAGGAGCCCAGTGTCATTATTGATGATCTACAGTGATAAATACATATGTCTAGACCAACGAAGCATCAAAATTTAAAATATTTTATTCAACATAAAATTGTTACAATTTTTTACTGAACGTCATGAGTCTACTACCAATTTGGAAAGAGGAAGCGTCAGACGAGAAGAACTGGTGAAAGAAACTCAGCGGGACTAAAATATATTTGTTTTCTTTTTTGTAAGTTAAATTATAAATTACAATAATTTACAAAATTAAAGTAGGAGGCGATCACAAATCATTCCCAAGGCGTATCATCTATTCTAATATTATAAAGAGGAAAAATTTGATTTCTTATTTGTTTGTATCGAATAGGCTCAAAAACTACAGAAACCGATTTATATGAAATTTGGTAAAAAGATAGTTTGAGTCCCTGGGAAAGACATAGGATAGTTTATATCCCGGAAGTCATCCTTTAAGATGGTAAAAATGGGGGTGTAAGTTTGTTTGGGGAAGCAACCTAGGGACAAACCCGAGTGAAGTGAGGGTGAGCCGTCAGTCGCTAGTCTTACATAAAATCATTAAATATTACTATAATATTATAATAATTGGAAATAACCTTTAGCACAAATATAAACGTAATATGTATATATAAAAACAAAGCTGAAATAGCAAAAAATTACACAGGAGGTAATCCACCTGTCTATTGTAGAATTCTGCCAGACAGCTGTAATCGAGTACGTAGCTTCTGTGAATTCGTTAGGAAAAATACTTTAAGAATGGGATTGTACGCGACAGGTTTCTTTTGAATAATCTAGTTAGTTCGCAGACGATTGCTCAGCGCTGTGGGTCATTTGGATAGACTACGATAGAATGAGTATTGTTACCAGTTCGATTTCCGTTATATTATTTTTTCTAATACAGGCTTGACAGAAATAAGTTCAAAATCATTTATAATTTCTTTGAGGTGACCTTAAAAAATATGAAAATACACCCACAAATTGCGAAAACATGCACAAAAAACACGAATGAATTAAGCATCTCCTTTTCTTTGAAGTTCAATAATAGCACATAAATACTAGATTATGCTGTATAAGTACTAGATTATCTATCCATATATCGATATTTTTATTTATAAGCGCTATATTTCTTAGAAATTTCCAGCATAGAGACTTGTAGTACAAAGTAATAAATAAAAATTCTTTATTTCAAATTTAAATTCATTCCACAAGCTATAAAAATACAGCATAAATAGAAAACAAAATTTACAAGATAAGTCCATGGCATTAAGTTGTGGATGGCTGATGCCTTTGATAGTTAAACAAGTCTCAAGCCACATATATACAAGAAATTAGTCTAATTTACATTTAACTAGTGGTTTTTTATACATCTCCTAGGTCCATCACATTAGTTCGATTATATCGAATGATTGTAGTCTCTTTTAAATAAAATACCCTTACAAATACTTGGAATGATTATAAAATAAATAAATAAATATTTTGGGACATTAAAACACAGCACCATCTGGTTCCATGGTAAGCTACGAGGCTTGTGTTATGGATACCTCCCAGATAGTTGATACACTACACATATATAAATTTTAAATACATACACATAAATATAAACACCCATGACTGGAGCACAAACATTCTTGTTCATCACACAAATGAATGCCCCCAGCGGGATTCGAACGCGCGACCGCTGGAATAGCAAGTAGGGTCACTGCAAACTGAACCAACTGTGTAGTACACAGTAACAATAATAATACTTAGTAGATTTGCTTATATGCCTCATTACTATGCTATTAACTCGTAATTATATAGAAGTGAAACTTATAAAATCTGTTTTAAAAATTGGTAAAGTTTAGCTGCGGAAGAGAACATGAAGGGAGTGCATAAGCTCTACATTCTTTATTTAGTCTATACATCTATTATGTTGCAAATTTTAACTTAATCTGCCCAGTAGAGTTGGAGAAAGAGAAGAGAACAAACAGACATACATATCTAAATGATATTATAAGGGTTCTATTATTTTTTCATTTTATAATAATGAAACCTACGATTAGGCCTTAATTAGTACTATCCTGTAAAGCCACATTGCATAGCGGCGACGGGTTCCGCTGTGGATTTTAGTGAGTAGGAGTCTCTCAGTACTCAGTACCCTGCCCGTTGACAATTGGCAGGGTTCCTATGATTGATTTCCCCAGCGAAAACAAAAAAAGGCCGTAATTATTACTAAAATATTTCCTATAAATAGAAATAAAGTCGCCGGAAACGACTATTCTATATAATTTTCCTTACTTTCAAATTGTAAAAACCTTTTCATAGTCCCCAGATAATAAAACTCACAAACGAACGCTGTACATAAGTAAGTATTTACATTACAATATTGGCATAATTTTTCAAAATTCACTTGCCTTAAAGATTTTTTTCTTTGTAATATAAGGACGTTAAGATTTTTAGCCGACTTTAAAAAGAAAGTATTCTATTTGGCCTACTTTTTATCTGTGCATATAATAAAATTCTAACTGCGACTCAGTTAATATAGTCCAATCGGAATACGGTTTGGGAACAAAATATTGAAAACCTTTCAATATATATTTTTTTTTCTCTTAAAAATGAACGGACTCTGATTGGTCCAATAGTATAAGTCTGTAAATTAAATATTTTTTGGAAAATCTCATTGAAATTGTTACTATTATCGATACAGAGGCTGAATCTATAGTTTCTAAAATTTTTGTTTGTCTGCCTGTCTGCGACCGCATCACGAGAAAACCACTGGACAGATTTTGATGAAACTTGATATGTTGATAGCTGGTTATTCGGGTCTACATATAGGATACTTTTTACTGCGAGAAAATATTTCATCTTTGAGAAATCTATACTAAACGTCAAAACGTAACTAAGGTGAGTCGGTAGTATGTAGTAATATTTAAATTTTACGTAATAACGATTACTCTGTACAATGTACATAGATGATTATTGATTTTAAAGTCGATTATAATTATAAAAAATATAATAAGTTGTGTGAATAAGTGTACTTATATTTTGGGTAAAGATGTTGGTTGGGGAAAGATGCAAGAAGCATTAGCAACAGGGTAAGGTTCTGCGATGGGTCAACATAAATTATAAACAACAAAACGTCTTTCATTTCATTTCCATGGCGAAAGCTAATTAAAATGTTGGGTTGAAATTTAAATCGATGAAAAAGTTTTCTAATTTGGTATCAATATCTTAATCAATCAAATTAAAATATAATTTATTCAAATTCAATTTTACAAGTTGAATTAATTTTCTTGAAAAAAATTTCATTTTCAAATTTTCAATCAAATGTCAGTATGTATGTCCGTGAGGAATCTACCACCGGCTCAGAAGGCAATATTTAATAAATTTTGTTTGAAATCCTTATAGATGTTACTAATTTGAAAGTGTATTTGATAAATAAATAGATAACATTTATTTAAAAATATAAAAGAGAAGTACTGAACCCTCCTGACTGATTTCGATCACCGTCACCAGTCCAGTGGGACGACAATAATTTGACATGATCGGTGCGATATCAGGCGCAAGACCTATGATTTTAGATCTTCTCCGGAACATGGGCAGAAATACTGCCAACTTCCAAACTCTGTGTTGTTACTAAGAATTTCTGGAAGAAAAATCCAACTTGGCCAGATCTGTGTTTTGAACCTGGGACCTCCGGATCTACGATCGTAAACACTAGCAATGTGCAGTATAAGCTTTCACCAGACAGTCACGACAATTTTAGTGACAACTGTATTGTAATTATTATAACAAAAAAATTTTTAACAAAAAAATAAAAACCGACTTCAAACAAAAGCACTAAAAAGTAAAAAATAACTGATTGGTAGTTTTCATTTACTATACATACCTAATCAAATATTTTCGAAGTCGGTGTGCTTTGCTTTGTATGGGCTGGCACCGATTTCGAAAATATTTGATTAGGTATGTATTTAATAGGTAGGCTTTAATTACTTAGCCAAAGCACACCGACTTCGAAAATATTTGATTAGGTATGTATAGTAAATGAAAACTACCAATCAGTTATTTTTTACTTTTTAGTGCTTTTGTTTGAAGTCGGTTTTTATTTTATTGTTAAAATTTTTTTATTTTTCCCTTTTTAGTGTAGACAGTAGTAGCAAAGTAAGGATTCTAACGTGATAGGCTTGTCAAATCAAACAAGATAAGCCCAAACTCAAAGTATCTACTATTAGCCGTTGAAGAGTTCCACCTAACCACTTTCTGGCCTTGCCATCAGATCAGATCAACAACATTGAACCACTGTACTATCAACGGAAATAGAAATACTTGCAAAGTTTCAAGTCAATATGACAATTAGAAGTAGGTTAAATTCATCATTCGTTGTTTTTCCACCCTTAGGGGTGGTATTTTTTTTTTAAATTTAAATGGGACCAATCTGGAAGTATACCCTTTCAAACAAAACAAAAATTGTCCAAATCGGTTAATTAATGACGGAGTTCTGAGGTAACAAACATAAAAAAAAAAAAAAACATACAGTCGAATTGAGAACCTCCTCCTTTTTGAAGTCGGTTGAAAATATATTACATCCACTCGTTGCAAACAGCATACGAAAGCAGCGAACGTTTGATGATTCATATTCACGGGTGGACTGCGACAAAATCGATTAGATCGAGTCTGAAAATATGCAATGAAATATTCTATAAAGTTTTAAATAAATAATTGCGTGTAGGTCGTAGCGTGTTTATACTTAAAGATATCACTTTTGGATTTTTTATCTGATTGACTGATTGAAAATGCACATCTAAAGCCAAATAAAAATTTACACAAAAGTTTCTTATGTAGAAAAGTGCGGCGACTCACCCTTGCTCTGTTCGGGTTCGTCCCTAGTAACGTTTTACCGTTTTGTATAGATTTCTCTGAGATGAGATATTTTCCTGCAGTAAAAAGTGACATATATGTTGATCCGAATAACCAAATTTCATCAAAATCTGTCCAGTGGTTATCTCGTGACGCGTTTACAGACAGATAAAAATTCTAAAAACCAAAGATTCAGCCTCTGTATCCATAATAATGACTATTTCAATAAGATTTTCCAAAAAAATAGTTAATACAGATTCGACTCAGAAATTTTATTATAATATGTATAGATTTTAAAAGATCAGAGAAAAATTTTATTTCGAAAAACGTAAGTAGTAGAAGTAATTTAATAAATATTCGCTAAGAATAATCCAATTTATATAACAAAAGACAATTTCAATTTCCTTATGTCTATTGTCATTAACTTTCGAAGTCCTTGCATCATTCTTACAATACATTCTCCTTGAAAATTAAAGCATTGTGAAATTTTTTCTTAAAATATAGGGGAAATAACAGTTAATAGAATCTCATCTTGATTAAAGTGGTCACGATTGTAATCCTACGGCTTTTACGGTTTTAAAGCTATCATTTTGCCTGAAAATTCGTTTCATTAAGTTGTTTTTAAATCTCAGCTATACATTGTCTCGCTTACTTAAATAAAAAGCTCTAGTGATAGAGATTAGCTGGGTTTTTCTTTATTTTCTTTATGTAAAATCCTTCCTGTAACTGGCTTAATAATATTTTTCACAAGGAAGCTGAGATATGAAAGGATGTTTATGTTTGAAATGAGGAAAATAAGTAGCATTTAATGTCGCATTTTCTGTTATATATTCATTTATTTAATACTAGCGACTCACCGTCGCTCCGTTTACTATAGATTTCTCAGAGATGAGAAATTTTTCCGCAGTAAAAAGTATTCTATATGTTGACCCGGATAACCAGCTGTCGTCATACCAAATTTCATCAAAATCTGTCCAGTGGCTTTCTTGTTATACGTTCCCAGACAGGCAGTGAGAAA
Organism: Brenthis daphne; assembly: GCA_947093115.1. Classification (NCBI taxonomy): domain Eukaryota; kingdom Metazoa; phylum Arthropoda; class Insecta; order Lepidoptera; family Nymphalidae; genus Brenthis; species Brenthis daphne. Next base: position 14,876,237 of record OX352475.1, on the reverse strand, counting down.
AAAATCTAAAAACTATAGATTCGGACTTTGTATTGTTCCTTATTAATGACTATCTTAATAAGATTTTCCAAAAAATATTTAATGTACAGATTGGACTCAGAATTTTATTATATGTATAGACTAGCGATTTAGCCTCGCACCGCTCGTACTCGTTTCTAGATACTTGCAATTAAATATTAAATAAGTGAGGTGTAAGCATAATCATCATATTTTTACATTTTTTAATTAAAAATATCTGTATTTATATAATGAATGAAAATAAATGAATTAAAGTTTGATAATAATTATTTATTAATTAGTTTTATATAAATACGATGGCATTGATGGCAACATTCTTTGTCTTGATAATTCAAAATGTATGTGACACAACTGTCATATTGACAGGGTGTGAGAATGCGAGTAACGGTCCGTGCTATGCTAACAGATGTAGCACCATTGCTTAGCAATTTTTATTATTAACAGTAGCCTTTGTATTGCTCCAGATCTTAGCCTATTTGTGTACTTAATTCCATCCAAATCCGTGTAGCCGTTTTAGTGTGGTGAAGTAATAAACATATACAAACGAATATACCAGCAAGCATTAATAAGCAAGCAAGTGAAACTAGTGCTATCGCCTTGCTCGTTTCAGGTCTTTGAGTTATTTTTTGGTAACGTTAATTCATTTAACTATCCCTGTATATCCCATTACATATGTATAAAACTCACGATTTATAAGAAATATTTATTCACAGACATACTCACTTGAAAACCGTAGTAAGCTACAAAATTTTTCTTCACTACCAATCCGGAAGTCTAGCATTTGACGCGTTTTAGTTGCTTTTATAAAAAAACTACGTGTATATAGTATTAAAACAATCTACAATAACAATCTTGAAAAAATAAAAGGGTAACACTATACAGTGTACACCTGTATTTACTCACCCGTGCGACTGACGAGGGTGAGCGCACCCAAAGCGCTGAACAGAAAAGTTATAGTCATGGCTAGATCACGCGCCTGTTCATAATCCCACTTTAACAGTCCACTACACCTTTATACTGCATCTGTAAACAAAAATATACTCTATTACTTAACTGTTAAGTTCTTTTTTAGATATACAGAAAATTGAGCTATTTTAGGCTTTTTTAATGGGTGCAACGTTTTGTTGACGTTTCTTAGTTGTTTTTTGTGCTTTTTCGTATGCAAATATGTGATATAAATAATTTTGCTGCATATTTATGTAGCGAACCTTCTCTCATATGTACCAACCAATTTTCTGTTTTTTTTTGTTTTGGCTGGATTTTTATACATACTAATATTCTATTCATATATATTTACCTTTCAATAATGATTATGATCGAATTTCGACCACTGAGCGAATAATAAATACAAAAATAGTATATTTTTTAAGCTGTATAAGGCTCCTTGTTTAACATTAAAAAAATGACATTTAAAATTTAGTTATCTCGACAATAGCGCTCAACTAGTTAAGAATCAACTAAAAATCCATCAAAAATCATCAAAATCGGTCAAGAAGTTTAGGAAAAGAATTACGAACACACCGTAATGTTACATATAAATATATACATATAATGAGACAGTAATTATGCATGTTTCATGCAAACACAAAATAACACACAAAAACTCAGCATTTCCGTACCTTACGGTAATTACATCGCTAATTACACGAAAATTATAAATTTTACATACACTAAGCGTTTTTGTTTGAAAATGTGCAATTTCTTCTAAATATACTAAGAGTAACGTGTAACATACAATATTTTAGACTTTAATTAGTGGATATAATTATAAGATTTTATCGAATCGGCATTTAGTTTCCTTTCCATCATTTTTGGGAACAGAATTTATTGTTGTTTCATAAGTTTTCTGTATACAATTTGGAAAACGTATATTCTTATTGTAAGGAAGTAAATGAGGGTTGATAAATTTCGCATATTTGCCTTCGAACTAAAATATAACAGCTCGTACTTTTAAAGAAAATCAAACGTTTATATCGTAAAAATACTGAGACTTTTAATAAATAATATTTTATCATAAAAACAGTGTAGCTCGCATTTGATATCCCAACTCCCACATAACCCAACTTGATATATACCATCTCGCTACAATTTTAAGATCGAACCAGTTATACATAACTAATTTGACTACGCGAGCGATGTCGCGGTAAATGCTAGTAATAATTCTTATCAAATCAGTTCAATAACTCGCACAAATCTTGAGGAAAACGACTCGAAACTATTTAAATATTAGGCAAAAACCCAATATTTTTTAATACCTCATATTTTCTCCAACATTTCTAATTCTAAAAATTCAGTAATTTAGCCGCTTTTTTCCGATGCCGTCAGAAATTCATATTATCACTCCGTCCGTCGTATACGTATGGCTCCGTACAATCCTCGACGCCGTGTCGTATTATAATGAAACATCCCATCGTGTAGATTAAAGTGGTTGAACATAAATGAATTTTTCCACTCCATATATACTCTTCTATACATATAATAAAATTGTAACCACGCCGAATCTGTACATTAAATATTTTTTGGAAAATCTTATTGAAATAAACATTATTATCGATACATTTTTAGAATTTTTGTCTGTCTGTCTGTCTGTTACCGCATCACAGAAAAACCACTGGAGGGGTTTTGATGAAATTTGGTATGGTGATAGCTTTTTATCAGGGTGAACATATAGGATACTTTTTACAACGAGAAAATATCTCATTTCTGAGAAAAAATACAAAAACTGCAATATAAGATTATACTAATCTGTAAAACCTAAGAATTTGGTTTTTGGTCATCGGAACGCAAGCGGTGCCGCGGGCAATGCTAGTAACTTAATATAACCTTATGAAAGCCAGAATATGAGTCTTACCACTTTCTGTTGATTTTTTAGACAGCTTATTCATGAGCTAAAGTAAATTTTATTTTTCGCAGGGTTCAGTCAAAATTCATCACATTTTATATCCTACTGCTGGGGACGAGCCTCCCTTCACTGCGAGGAAATCAGGCTATAATAGGCCACTTTAGTTGAACAAGTTAGGTTCTCACAGACATGGCAGATTTTCTGTCAATGTATTCCTTCATTATAAGGTGAATTGGTGAAAATAATTCACATAAGAAAATATCATAGGTGAGACCTAAGGATAGAACTCGCATCCCTTGTTTATCCAAGCAAGTCTGTTTTTTATAGTGTTATATGGTAGTTAAATATTTTTATTCAAAAAAAATACAATAGCTAATCCCTGTAGGTCGTAACAATAGACTAGAATTGCGTCAAGTTGAAAAAGTGTATTAAATTTTTAACCGAACCTCGCTCTTTTCTTTATATTTTATTTTTACACGCTTCTCGAGTTAATTGAATGCTACCTTCTATTGAGGTCAAGCAGGCTTTAATATAATAAATACGTTTGTATATAATAGTGATTATGTATTGCAAGGTGTGTCCTAGGTTCGATTTTCGTATTAATATGTATTATTAATTATAATAATTTCAATCAACCTTTGATTACACATACTATACACACATAGGCACGCATGCAAGCAAGCACGCATGGACGCTTGCACGCACTTGCACACAAAGACACACACACACACATACACATACTACACGCATGGTAAATAAATTGCAAGGAGATAAGTAATTAACCAAAATAGGTTTCGCATAGTTTTTAAAATGTCACTTGAAGGGTTGAACGGTTTTAATGATATTTTAGATTGTACCAAAATAGTTCAAATAAATTATAATTTAGATCAATTTCACCGGCCGATACTAGATATTGCTTGAGCTTTTCTGCCCTCCAGGCTCTCTATTTTTTTTAGTGGCTATAGACTAACAGAAATAAAAACCAAACTCATTTTACAGTATTTTAGTAATACTATTAGGTTAGACTATGATAGAATAGAACCCTTTAATTGATATTGATTTCTCTCTATATAAATAGTTCAACAGTCAAATAACTTTAACTTACAAAGGCAAAAGCTAACACTTCATAAGTCCTTATTACTCCTCTATAACAGGTGGAATTTTCTTGAAATTCTCTTACAATTAATTACAAGAAATAGTACTTAATATACACCAGAATTTACCATCTTTTTGTAGTCAATATTAAATTACTGATTTCACACAAAACAATTCCAAGCCAACTAAGAGCGTAAAATTATGTTAATAAATAAAATAAATAAATATGTTGGGACATTAACACAAAGCGCCATCTAGTTCCATGGTAAGCTACGAGGCTTGTATTATGGATACCAGATTGTTGATACACTATACATATATAACTTTAAATACATACATATTATAAATATAAACACCCATGGCTGGAGTAAAAACATTCGTGCTCGTCACACAAATGAACCCGCGACCGCTGTCATAGCAAGTAAAGTCACTACAAACTGAGCTAAACGTGTCGTGCTAATTATTTTATTTGTCTTATTGTTTTATATGTCTTTGTTTTAAAATAGCTACGTATATTATATCTCCGACTGCATAATACCATGTTCCTTCGTCAACTTTTTCTCTCTTTAGTACACCTATTACGCAGCCGATTTTTTTTTATTTTCGTCAAAATTTTAATTGATTTTGTAGTGATAGGAATAATATAAATTTGAAAATTTGTATGTTTGTCATTCATTCGCGCTGAAACGATTAAATAAATTTTGATGAAACTTAGTACAAATATAGGTTATGGTGTGGAGTAGTGCATAGGCACTTAGGTTACACATCCGAGCCAAGAGGAAGTCGCTTGAAAACAAAAATAATTACATCGATGTTACCAATTTTTATATCAATTTACGTCTTTACAAAATCACTAAGACTTCAACACATTACAACTGCTACGTTCTATTAACTTCGGAGGTTTTTAAGTTTGAACAAGTTCTTTTAAACAAACTTTCGTTCACCGCTTGTTTTTCGCTTGGACAGTAATCTACTGTGCAAGTTGCTATGGTTATAGAAAATCGGATATTCATTAATAAGAAATGTTAAGAAGGTTTAGAACGTCTTAGGTTTTTTATTGAAACGAAAGTGAAGATAAAGGCTTTAGATCATTGATTAGTACTCAGCGCGTCCCTAGTGACTTCTTATTCACTCAAAGTCCTTAAGAATAATTTACTGTCTTTAGATAAAAAATAGCTATATTAATCTCCAGATTATGAACTTCACTACATAATACATAGTATAAAATAAAGTCGTTTCCCGCTGTCTGTCTGTCCCTATGTATGCTTAAATCTTTAAAACTACGCACTGGATTTTGATGCGCTTTTTTAAATAGAACAATCCAAGAGGAAGGTTTATATGTAAAATACATGCTTAACATAGAGAAACACTGATAATTTTAGAGGTTTCTAATGTGATGTTGTAAATAAACACATTTTTTTGCGCTTACAATGCAAGCGCTGGCTGAACTTTACGAGATAGATCAAAATAATGTAATATAGTATAATTGTACACCTTAAAAAGCTCTACAAAAAAGTCCGCGATTATGTCTATCTCTTAAGGATACCTAGGCACAAACCACAGCGAAGCGAGGGTGAGCCGCTAGTAATATATAAAATCGGTTAATGATCTTGAATATCTTTATATCCGAACAGCTGCTTATGTAATATAAAACCTGACTGTAAAATAACTTTCTGTAAATAACAAATAACTGATAATTCTGGTGAAAAAGATATGAATCATGACAAAGGGAATGTCTTTCAAAGGAATAGGTTCCCCTATTTTACCCTCTTATGGAATATAATTTCGAAAAATGCTAAAACACGAATTTATTTAATTGTATTGAAGAGCATTAATACCAAGTTTCAAGTAATTCTGATCATAAATATTTTTTTGGTTGTATTATGACATGTTTTCCCGTGAGAATGAGATAATCTTCCGCGGTAAAAAGTAGCCTATGTCACTCTCCAGCCCTCCAACTATTTCCACACAATAAATCACGCTAATTCGTATCTCTGTTTTGACGTGAAAGGAGGACAAACAAACAAACACGCTTTCACATTTATAATATTAATTATGGATATTAGCTAACCACATCACTAATCAGCTATGACAGGATTTCTGATGAACTTTAGACGGCATATTAAGAATATCGCAGTGATGTCCCAGAGAGAAAGAGAGAGAGAGAGAGAGAGAAAGCTATGATTTAGCGAAATTATTCCTTTGAAGCTTTTTCATGTAAGTGAAGAAATAAGAACAAACGCGTGTAATATATATTTCTATGTGGAAATTTTATTTATTTGTAGTCACTACATTATGTTTAAAAGTAATTATTTAATCATATATTTATACTCGTGATATATTAAAAGTTGAATTATTAATTTAGAATGTTTGTTTGTTTTTATGTTTAGTTTGACATTACTCAGTAACTAGTATATGTGGATGGATGGATATCAATGGATTTTGTTAATCTAAAGATTCAGCCCTTTTAACGTCCCACTGTTAATTACAGGCATCACTTTAATTCGATGGAAATTAACCGAGACTTTGAAGAGACCAAATGTGAGCGGCGAAAGGATGGCGGTCTTCACACGTTTTTAGGTCTAAGACATACTATTTTCCTCTCAATATTTTCTTCTTCATATTCTTCATATTATAAGTGGTTATAATAATTAGGTGTACATTTGTTTTGTATGTATATTTAAGTATATTTGTAATTTTCTTTATAGTGGTAAATTCATTGAAAATGATATTGGCACATATTATCTAAGAGGTACGAGACCAGAGGGTTTCAACGTAGTTTACTTTGATTTCCAACTGAACGAATATCTAATGGACTAAGCTTGAACAAAACTTATTGTACAAATAGTAGTTTGGAAACGAAACAGTTATGTGGAGATAGGGAGAGAATCGGTCAAATATATATTATAGATTAAGTTTTTTTTAATATTCAACTAGTGATTTACCCTCACTTCGCTCGGGCTCTAACGCTTTAAATAAATATAAATAGTTATTAGCCAGCGTTAGCCATACATATTTTTTTCGTGATTTTTTTCCGACGTTTTAATAGCTATTTTATTATTCATTCGGAGACAAATCCAACAAATCAAATATCATAAAAATCGGTGCAGCCGTTCTTGAGTTATAAATGGTGTAACTAACCCGACTTTGTTTTAAATATATTATGTATGTATGTACAATACATATATTAAATATACTTATGTAGATAGCTAGCCAGTAAGTAAATTTCATACTCAAGTACCAACTTTTCCCATCAAAACTTTTGCGTCCTTCTGTCTGGTGTTTTGTACAATTATAGCTCGAGAACCGCTGATCCAATATGATTCTGTTTTCCTATAGAAGTAAGGTATCTAGAAAGATTCATTCATCATTCATCATTTGATTAGATAAACTGTTACCCTACATCAGACGTTGCAGTTTTTATTTTCTTTTAGTTTTTAACTCATTTCATCTATTTGAGCTTATCAAAGAAAATGTTTGAAGTCGCTATAAGGATTTTAAAAAATTATTTTTCTCAAAATTAATTCTAGCTAATTTTAGAATTAATATGCAAGTATAGTAAATTATCACACGGCAACAATTTTTGATATTCAAATTAAGTAGATTAATGTAGATATTGATATTAATATATTATAGATTTTTCTATATCTCAACGGTTGCAGAGGGAGAATAACAGAGAGTTTTTACATTGCCCATAAATATTGAACTTACCGTTATATTTTTTTGTTATTTTTTTATGTGGTTGTTATAAAGTCCGCCGCAAATCACTTACGAACTCAACCACGACGCTTCTAGAATAGGCCTCCGCCCAAAAAACACAAACCCTAACCTGCCTAAGTTATTGAACTTTTTAATAATATAGGTGAAGTAATAAAAACTACTTATTCCTCGACTTGATTTATTCTTTTGGGAATCGAACCTACGACTTCACTCATCAAATCCGTTAAAACTGCACTATCCACTAGAAATCCAAAGGCTACACGTCTAAACGACCAAGAATGCCAATACGATGGGAAATTCTTAACCTGTATTAAAGGACGTAGATTGAACCACTATGTAACTCCATCTATTCCACAGGAGTGTCAATATTCCTTTAGAATGCTATAGGTTATTTGGTCTAGAATACCAGCGACACTGAACTATGTAATACTAAATTTAATTATACTTTTATTCCTATTATTGTACTATTCTATAGTTAGCAAAATTAACGATTTTTTTAATTTTCTTATACGTTCCCTCACAAAATTTAGAATACTTAAATAAAAATTATGTTATAAAAAATACCCCAGAAAGAGATTTAGTATAGTGGGTCCGTGAGTAAGACAGCTAAGGTTGTAGCTAGTTTTTGGTATCGTGTTTCTTTTAAATAAGTACATTTTAAAATGCCAAGATGTTTTTAATTTTTATGTCACTTTCCAGTCCATAAACTTACATCTTTGCAAAGAATCACGGCAATTCGTTACATTGTTCCTGGGTGATAGAGGGACAAACACACACATTTTCGAAATGATTATTTTTTTAAATTTATTTATTATTATATTTTTTTTACGTTGGGACATTAACACACAGCACCATCTAGTTCCATGGTAAGCTACGAGGCTTGTGTTATGGATACCAGATAGTTGATACACTACACATATATAACTTTAAATACATACATATTATAAATAATAACACCCATGACTGGAGTACAAACCTTCGTCATCACACAAATGAATGCCCCCAGCGGGACTCGAACCAGCGACCGCTGGCATAGAAAGTAGGGTCACTACAAACTGAGCCAAACGTGTCGTCATCAAAAATAATAATTTAAATAAATATGCTTTTATTTCTTGCAACTTAAATGACAGAGTTTTTATATGTGTATAATTAACTATTTGTTCTTTTTTTTATAAAATTGTTTGCATTTTCTTGTTTTCTTTTTAATAATTATTTTTTGTTTATAATTATATACAACTTTTTTATTACCTATATTTTAGTTTGGAATAAATATCGCCTAATAAAACGATACCGTGTATACTGTATATAATAACAATTATAAAGAAGTATTATTAAAAACATTATTATATAAACTCAAATGATTAGTTTTAGGATAATTAAATTACTGGAAACACAGTTGTTTTGTAAATGATGTTTGAAGAGCAGAAATCCTATATTTGCTAACATTACGTGACAGTTTTAATTAATATTATGAACATGTTTAGTGTTTATAATCTATACGTATGATAAAATTGTAACTAAGCCGAATCTGTACATTAAATATTTTTTGGAAAATCTTATTGAAGTAGACATTGTAATCGATATAGAGGCCGAATCTATACATCGTTTTTAGAATTTTTGTCTGTCTGTCTGTTTGTCTGTCTGTTTGTGACCGCATTACGAAAAAAACACAGGACAGATTTTGATGAAATTAGGTGATGATAGCTGGCTATCCGGGATAATATAGGATACTTTTTACTGCGGGAAAATATCTCACACATGAGAAATCTATACTAAACGTTAAAATATAAGTAGGGACGAACCCGAGCGGAGCGAGGGTAAGTCACTAGTAACATGATAATTCATTTTGTGCTGAATAATTCTAACTTAAGTAGGAAATTGAGCTTAAATAATTAAGATATTGGTAGCAAAATCTATTGTTACGTGAAATGATTACTAATATTATCGTCTTAATAAATAGCCACTTTACTATACACTAATGTTCGCCAATCATTAATTATTGATGGTGGTAACACTGAAACTAAATTAAAAACAAAGAAAAAGGCACTGAACCGTTTTGTCTTTGCCTATTTATGCATGTAAATATGTATTGATATTTAAACAGGTCAATTTCTACAATCAATGTCGCTAATAATAAAAATAAAAAAATATGAGAATTAATTATAATTCGATTATGAAATAACACGTATATATGTTTTATTATATTTTTAATAGCGATAGTAATTGTTGTGAAATATCTTAGTCTGCTCGTTTATATAAAAGTATTAGGATATATTTCTTATTTTAACGCTATTTTATTTCTATTTATTTAAAAAATATCTCATTCATTATTATTATTATTTATTTATAAACTTCTTAATTAGCATAAATAAAATATATATTATTCTAAATATAATTTTTCCATGGAATGCAAGTAACCAGATCATTTTAGAGCAGTATTCAGTATGTATTGTGTTTTGGAAATCCATAAAACACGTTGAACTCTTTATTATTAGCAATATTCTGATATAGCACATTATTATCAGGTTTCCGCTATTACTCTGAGTGGCAAATATTATGATAGGGCAGTCTGAAAGCAGACTTCCTTCTAACAAATATATCGAAATTGTATATTTTTATAATATTAATAATAAATATGTTGGGACATTAACACACAGCACCATCTAGTTCCATGGTAAGCTACGAGGCTTGTCTTACGGATACCAGATAGTTGATACACTACACATATATAACTTTAAATACATACTGTCATACATATTATAAATATAAACACCCATGACTGGGAGTACAAACATTCGTGCTTATCACACAAATGCATGCCCCCAGCGGGACTCGAACCCACGACCGCTGGTATAGCAAGTAGGATCACTACAAACTAAGCCAAACGTGTCGTCAATATGCTAATAATATGCGAATCGAACTCACGTTTTATGATTTATTGGGCAAAAAAATTATGCATTCGTTTTGTACGTATTCGAATATCCGCTTTCCCAAGGGAAATTTTCCATTATAAGTTATTTGATATGTTGACTCGAATTGTAAGTAGGAATAGTAGTCATAGAAACAAAAATTTAATATTTTTATTTTGTGTACTAATATGTAAAACCTAAGAATTTGGTTTTTGGTCATCTAGTATTTTATAAATAGGCAACACAAAACAGTTCAGTACCTTTTTCTCCTGTTTGTCAACCGATTTTTTGTTTAGTAGCTATTAACGAGCTTTAGTGTTATCAATAAAAAAAATTCAAAAGGTTATTTTTTTTGAGATAAGTAAATTGCGAATCATTTTTAACCCCTCGACGCAAAAAGAGGGGTATTATAAGTTTGAGATGTCTGTGTGTCTGTCTGTCTGTCTGTGGCATCATAGCTCTTGAACGGATGAAGCGATTTGAATTTAGTTTTTTTTGTATTAAAGGTGACTTATGCGTGAGTGTTCTTAGACATGTTTGATGAAAATCGGTTGAGCCGTTTAAAAGTTGTGGGGGGTGAAAGTGGGGATGAATAACCGAATGTCTGCAAATATACTCGAGTGGGGTCTCAAATGAAAGCGCACTGGAAGATAATATTGATGACTTAATCGAGAGCGTTCTCAGCTTCGTTTGATGAGCAAATTGGTGGTGGGAAAATTGGGACATGGAAATCCGATTGTCAAGTGAGAGTATCAATTACTACATCTCAGTCTTTGCAATTCTGCTAAAGATGATTTGTCATGTGGGATATTGAATAGTTTTTTTTGGTCGAGCTCACAAATTGCTACACAGTCCAAGGTTTTTACTAACAAAATCTACATTATAATAAGTATGTACCTATAAAAAGTATTAAATAAAATAAAAATAAAAAACCCCGACACAAAAACCTAAGTTCCTTTTAAAAAGTAAAAAAATTATAAAAAAACTCAACCTTAAAGTACCTAAGTATGTATTAATAATTAAAAAAAAATAAGCCGCGTTGGGGGACCGCTCCGGGCCGAAAAAAATCGTAGGTAGATAATAAATTATAATTAGGAGCGGTAATAATCGGTAAAGTGAATAAAATTTGAACGCATAAATTTCCATATTTCTAACTTTAAAATAACAAAATTTCTTACAATTTTCATCCCCTATTTAAACCTAACTAGTTTTAAATTTTCAAGACACCACCTTCATTACGTAAGTACTTATGTACATAAATACATATATACACATATACCTACCTAAAATAACAACTAATTATGCACGTAATAGCTTTATATACCGTTCTTGCAGATTGCATAATGGAATATTTAATGACATAGATTTATTTTCCCTTTCTTTAAATGATTTCAAAATTTTAACCAGAAGTGTCTGTTCGTGATTTCCCCGTTTTTTTGTTATATACATACTTTAATTTTTAATTTTAATAAGCTAACATATACCTACCTTAAGAATGTGTGAACAGTGAAGACTTATTGGTGTATGTAATTTTTTTTATTTCATTTGTTTATAAATGTAACATAATACTGTTTGTCTTCCAAATAAATAAAAAAAAAATATGCAAAATTTCACGCTTTTAGATCCAGCATTTTATACTACGCTTTGTCTGTTCTGATGGCTAGTGTTAGAATTTTATTAAGTACACTAGCATTGCCCGCGGCTCCTCCCGCGTTCAGATGACTTAAAACCAAATTCTTAGGTCTTACATATTAGTATACTCTTACATTGCAGTTTTTGTATATTTTCTCAAAAATGAAACATTTTCCCGCGGTAAAAAGTATCGTATATGTTGACCTGGATAAGCAGCTGCTATAAATAGCTATCACCATACTAAATTTCATCAAAATCCCTCCAGTGGATTTTCTGTGATGCAGTAACAGACAGACAGACAGACAGACAAAAATTCTAAAAACTATAGATTCGGTCACTGTATCGATAATAATGTTTATTTCAATAAGATTTTTCAAAAAATATTCAATGCACAGATTCGGCTTAGTTACAATTTTAATATATGTATACATTCTTATATACTCGTATGAGAAATTACAAAAACCCAAAACAACTTATTAGATCAATGTAAGGGAACGTATAAGAAATGTTGAAGCAAACATCTTTCTATTGAATTTCACGTAATGTACTAGAATGAAGAATTTCTTTCTCCTTTAACCAATTTCAAGATGAAACCGAGTATTTGGTACTGTTATTTGTACAGAAGCATTTACCGACTATTCTCTGTAGAGTAAATATGTATGCCGTACGATATTATGTTACCTTCCTTGGTATGTTCTTCGGCTTTTGCGATTAGTAAATATATCAAAGGAAAATGCTTTTTAACAGATTTAACTGATGGATAAGAATGGTATTCTATTTTAATATAACTTCGAATTGGTTTAAATAGTTTCCTATAATCCTAAATCCCTAGTTCTAAAATTTCAAAATTTATGTGATACTAGCGACTTACCCTTGCTTCGCTCGGGTGTGCCCCTAAACTTGAATGGTACGAACTGGTTGTATGGTAACGTGGTTGTATGTTACTCGTAGGAACCCATATAAAACAGATATCCAAAGTTTTTTTTTCTGAACCAGGAACTTTCGCAGGGGTATACAGAACTATCCACTAGAGTTTCGTCACAATCGGATCAATGGTATATGAACGCACAGAAGATAACAATATACAAACATTCATTTTTATTAATTTTTTAAATTACTTTATTATAACGTAATTTCATGCATTGAATATGTACGCCTGATATGGGAAGGTGCTAACTCCTGAAACACAGTTTTCTAGTTCTGGAGTTAGGGCTGTGTGCATTTGTTATCATTGTGTTATTTAAATAAAGACTGTTTTTTTATTTAATTAAGTATACTTGTAGATATCGACTGATTTGTTTATTGTTAGCGATGTGATTCTGAATGTTAGCTAACTAAGAATGAAAGTCCTGTAGTTTACTTATTTAATTAAGCTTATTTAATAACTCAAAATATATACACATACAAATGAACAAACTATGGATTTAGACATTACTATTATATAAAAATAGCTTAAAATATTTATTTAATCATATAGATATAAATAAAAAATGTTATTTAATAACCACTGTTAACCAACCATGCGTCAATAATTATAAATTAAAAAAAACCCCCTACGCAAATTAATTGTCATTTAACGATTACACTGGCGCGCGTGAAGCACTTAATCGAGTAATCATGCGCCAAAATGCCTTACATCATTTTGGAAAAGAGCTGATACTCTTACACTGCTAGACCGATATTAACCAAACATAGCAAAGAGCCACCACAAGGAAACTGGCTTTCAAATGAAAAAAACACATCGAAATCGGTCCATCGATTTGAAAGCTACGATGCTACAGACAGACACACACACCCATCTATTTGCGTCGGGGGTTAAACATTCACAAAAATTAAAATACTTTAACTTATAAAATCTAGTAACATAGTAAGTCCTATGCACATTCAGAATCTTGCCTTATTGCATTCTAAAGTGCTATTCACACAGTACAATCACGGACTTTCGAACTTAGCTTACAGCTTAAAATCTTTCAATAGACGTTAAGAGCTTTCTTAGAAGAGGATTTACTTGCCGCGTTTCGTGTGAACTAACCTTTAGATACTTTAGCAAAAGGAATTTTCTTTTGAGTCCTCTTGCTTATTACATTCTTTTTATAAAGCGGTAACCTATGAAATTTTCATTAACAGCTTTACGGAAGCTAAATTGGTATAGAAATGCCTTCAGGTTAAACTTTTAATAGGAAAACTTTGGTAACTTATTTCATAATTTTTATAACTGTTAGGTACTTTAGGTGAGCAAAAGCGCACTCGGTAGGGGTTAGAAATATTTTGTTGTTAAAATGTTTTTAAATTGGCTAGAATTGTCGCAATACTTCACATTCTCTATAATAGTCTTTTAAGATTTTTTCGCGGATTTATTTTGACTTTTGGTTCCTGACATTTCGAATTTTATTTTTCATCAAAATCTATCCAGTAGTCTTTTTGACTTCCCAGAGAGACAGATAGACAAAAATTCTAAAAACAATAGATTCGAATTCTCTATCGATAATAATGAGTATTTTAATAAGATTTTCCAAAAAAATATTTAATGTACAAACTTGACCCAGTTATGTAATATAATTGTATAGTTATTTGTTTAGATATCAATTATATATTTTTTGTATTGAAATTGCCATAATTTAATCTATGCAACTGTTATATTATATATATATATATATATATATATATATATATATATATATATATATATATATATATATATATATAATTCTTGCTTTTACTAGTACCTATGAATGAAAGCAAAATACAATACAGAATCAATTGACGAAGTTTCTTCAAATCCAAGTGCCCAACTTTCTATACCCCAATCAATATGTGCATCCTGTTCTATAGAACTAGTTTAGAGGATCCAATTAGAATGAGATTGTGTTTGACAAGTTTCTACTTGTTGTACCTTGGTATTTATATAAGTTTATATTACGATAAATGTCGTTAGATTGTAAAGCTTTACCTATAATGTTTGTATGAATCATGCAAATATAATTAATCCCTCAACGACCGCGCACACGTCGGCGTGTCAGTTAACAATAGATTTCTTAGAATTTTAATTAATTTCTTAGTACCTGGAGGTATTAAATTAGACGACATGTTTTGCTTAATTTATAGTGATTCTACTTGCTGTGCCAGCAGTCAAAGGTTCGAGTTCCGCTGGGGGCATTCACTTGTGTGATGCTTACCATGGAACTAGATGGTGCTGTGTGTTAATGTCCCAACATATTTATTTATAATACTTTCTTAGATTTACGCGAATATTTGACATTTTAAATAAAATTATCTGTACGGAATTCGTTGCAGATATATTTTTATTTCAGGTTCCCGAGGTTTCTGCGTGTCTGAGAGAATTTAGCGAGTTTTCAAAAGTCATGTGCAGTCCGTTACCTCGCACTTGCCCAACGTGGTGGACAATGGCTTCAACCCTACTCAATCAATCGATAAAAGAGAGGCTCATTCCCACTAGTGAGACTTTGTAAAGGGTTAATTATGTATTAACATTTTAGCCTGAATATTTCATCCATCACCTATTATTTGAAGATGGCTGGACTGAATTTAAAGGATACTTTTGATACTCATATACTAGTTTATTGCAGAATTTATCAATATCGACTACAAATTTAGACAAAAACAATAGATAGATCAAAAATAATATCTATTTATAGCATATCAATCACATCAGAGATTCTACAGAATAGAAACAGCTCATATTATAGTACCTAAAGAGTTCCCATTACTCGTAGGCTCCTTTACAATCAATATGAGATTCTGAGGCACAGTGTAAGATCAAATTACAGGTTGGTTAGGTTAGATGTTAGATATACCTAAATTTCCTTTATAGTCTAGACCAGATTTAGGTTCAAATTTCATTTGTTTAAAAGTATACTAGCGGCTTACCCTCGCTTCGCTCGGGTTCATCCCTAGGTTTAATCCCTATAGAAATTTCATTCCCATTTTCACCCCCTTAAGGGATAATTTCCGGGATAAAAAATATCTTATGTCCTTCCCAGGGTCTCAAACTAACTTCTTACCAAATTTAATCTAAATCGATCCAGTAGATCCAGAGGTTACCCCCTACAACGTAACAAACTCACAAACTTTACCTCTTTATAATATAAATATTGATTGGGTTGCAGTGCTAATGTTTGATGAAAATTTTATTTGACGAAATTCATTATAGAAATTTTATTATTAAACAACGGTCGGTCAAGTATAATTTGAAGTAAAAATAATACAAGCCGCCTTTTTATCTATATTAATATTTAATTTTATACGTGAAAGTCAATTGTTTTAGGAGCTTTCGAAAAAGCTTATATTAAGAATTTAAAATAATTAAAAAGCTTATTGACATTTATTGACTTCACTTGTAACCAAATATATAGGAAGCAAATGGATGGAACATGTCGAACCTTAAATATTGAAATTATCAAGTTTTACTCAAAGGAAATATTCTTTTGTTTTAAAAAAATAATAATAATTGCATTTAAATTTTCTTTAAAAACAAACCTTCATGAACCGGTAATTAAACCAACTAAAAATACAGTAGAATACAATATAAGTAAATATAAAAATATTGACATAACACTTCGTCTTATCTATATATTAAATAAATGTTAATATTAGTATTAAGTTCAAATTTATTGTTAAGTATTAAATTTTAAATGTTTTTAGATAATATATATTAAACTATGGACCTGTGTCCAAATGAAAATAAATAAAAAAAATTATAGCCTCTACTGGTGACAAGAGAGCTGGTGCATTTTTTGCCCAAAGAATCGGCATTGCCATTCAACGGGGGAATGCGGCTAGCATTCTTGCCACTATTCCACGCGGACATGACTTGTACTAAGCGTACATTTGTTTTGTATATATAATGAAGTATATTTGTAATTTTCTTTATAAATATAATAATATCTAAAAAATATAAAAAAAAATTGGAATTTCTTTTTTTATCTAATATTAATTAATCGATTAATTTGACACTTTGTATGAGAAATCCGAAAAATAATAACAATTTCACATCATCGATCATATCTTACAATGGAGCAAGAAGGCGGCTAGTTTAACTTTTATACTACCAGCATAAACGTCGAGTTTAGACGCATTTAAAATGTTATGACGAGTAATACTTAGATTCACGCAAAACTATCTTTTTAGATTTTTTCGCGGATTTATTTAGATATTTGGTTCCCGACGTTTCTAATGCTTTACAGCAATCATGGTCATGGGATAAACTAAGGAAAGCATTCGAAACACTGGAAACCAAAAATCAAAAGAAATCCTTAAAAAAAATCCAAAAATATAGTTTTATTTAAAATGTTATAACGAGACTTATACACTACAGTTGGTCTGAGATGTAATTTTTAAATGTGTAAAGATTTTTTTAATGCCGTCATCATTCTAAAATTATGAACTAAAATTATATCTGAATTATATTTTAAGACAACAATACAGAGCAGAATAGATAATTTACAACAGAATAAATCTGCCAAATATAAAATTTATTTTACGAAATAATACAACTTAAATTCTATAGAAATATTAAAACTTCATACTTTTAGGACAATAGAGGTCAAAAATTGTTTCTTTAACAAAATTCACAAATTTCCTTTTTAACGTCTGTTGTATAACTTATAACATGGCTTGTTTTGAAATACAACTTATAATAAATTCTAAACAAACTTTTTATTACCTTGAAGAAATATATATGTATAATATTAATGGGTTTTACATTACATAAGTCGTAAATTACTATGTGAAGGTTACAAGTTCGATTCACGTTGTTGATGTAATACATACAATGTAAAAGTTATATAGCAAATGCGTGAATTCAGTTAATTTATTTCTTAGTACGAGTGATAATTCAGCAAAATTTACGTCGCAAAAGTCACGTACATAGAGAAGACAAGACGTAAATTTACATGGCCTATACCTTTTAAAATCTTATATAACGAAATTTTTCCTTAAATTGTAAAAAAATTGAAAAAAATCATACAAAATTCTTACATTTATCATGTCATATTGTCATATTGTCATTTGTCATATCAACTCAAAATTTCACAAACATTATGTTGAAACCTTATTGGATGTGTAAAATTACCTTTATTAATAATAAACTTATATTCTTTTGATTTAATTTATAATTTATTTACAATACGGTTAACATCTTAACTTATGTAACTTATAATTTGTCCTTAGGTTATTTTACAATATTACTGCTCCAAAGTTCAACAACAAGTGAAGTCAAGTCATCTATACATATTATAATAAAATAATAACTAAGCCGAATCTGTACATTAAATATTTTTTGGAAAATTTTATTGAAATAAACATTATTATCGATACAGAGGCCGAATCTATAATTTTTAGAATTTTTGTCTGTATGTCTGTCTGTTACCGCATCACAGAAAATCCACTGGAGGGATTTTGATGAAATTTGGTAGGATGATAGTTGGTTATCCGGGTCAACTTTTTACAGAGGGAAAATATGTCATTTCTGAGAAAAAATATAAAAACTGAAATGTAAGAGTATACTAATATGTAAAATCTAAGAATTTGATTTTTGGTTATCTTCACGCGGGCGGAGCCGCGGGCAATGCTAGTTTTCAATAGTTATCTTACTGGCTCTAACTTTAAGACTACTTATTTCCTGTAGATAATCATTATAAAATTTTGATAAAATACAATTGGAAGGAAGTCAAATAACTTTCTTTATAATTATTAATCATTTAAAACATGCTTTGCAAAATCATGACAAGCAAACAAAAATTACCCGAAGAATGACCAAAATTAGCGCTGGTCAGTTTCTTTGTATGGGATGAGGCATTTATAATTTGTTATTAAATTATATATATATATATATATATATATATATATATATATATATATATATATATATTATGTCATCTGAGCTATAAAATAGCTTTAAGCAAATTCGTCGAACAAAGCACCCAACTCAAATAATATTATCTCTCTAGAACTTCAGACAGTTTTGCAAATTGACAGATATGACATTTAATGATTAATTATTCCTGTCGTAGTTTTTAAGGAAATACTAGATAGTCTTTGAATTTAAATTCTCGAGAATTCGCTATTGAATATTACTTAATATTGATTTTTGTTCCTAGAAATGCTTTTAACTGCTATTAAGATTTTTTTTAAGGGAAAAATTTATAAATAATGAAAAATATTATTATTTTTTATATTTTTTATTATTATATATTATTTTTGGTTTTTTTTTCATTGTTTTATTTAGATTTTTTGGTGCCAACGCTTTGAATGCTTTATTACAAAAATGGTCACGAAAAAGACCTTATTTTTGGCGTTACTATTCTTAGCGACGATGTCTGAACCACAAAATTATGTAGTAAGTAGCGACTCACACTCGCTCCGCTCGGGTAGAGAACCCTAGTTACGTTTTAATGTTTAGTATAGATTTTTCAGAGATAAGATATTTTCCTGCAATAAAAAGAATCCTATACGAAATATTTTCCGAAAGTAAAAAGTGTTCTATATATAACCAGCTATCATTATATCAAATTTCATCAAAATCTCTCCAATGACAGTTTTTTTGTGATGCGTTCCCCGACAGACAGACAGACAAAAATTCTAAAAACTATAGACTCGGCCTCTGTATCGATAATAATGACTATTTCAATAAGATTTTCCAAGAGATTTTAATGTACAGATTCGGCTCAGATTTTTTTATACTGTGTATAAATATAAATAGACCAAGACATAACAGTGGAGTACCTTTTTCTCTTCTGTTTGTCATCCGATTTGGCTTAGTAGTTATTAACAAGGTTTAGTGGTATATATTATTGATAAAAATGTGATTATTATCGATTTTCGACCACTGGACGATATACTATAAAATAAATGTATGTGGGAAGAAAAAAATAGCTTATCGCACTTTTTTAACGCCAACGATTACGATTGTTAATTGCTACATGAATATATATGAGAGTTGTAATAAATAGTGTGTTGTGTTTCAACTTTAATATAAATAATGCTATAGCACGATAGTCGTTGAGGTCACGTAGCTTATTAATTTATTGCACTAAATAATAATAAACAATGTCCTCCTGGTCAGGAGTCATCAGGATTAGGATATAATCTCTTAATTAATAATCTCACTCAGGCTACATATATATATATATATATATATATATATATATATATATATATAAATATACACAAAAGGCATCGAATGAGGCACCCGAGCGAAGAGTTAGGTTTTCTTCATAAAAAATTTCACTGAATCTTATATGTACCTACTAACTACGACTGAATCTTTAAAATCTTCACACTATCTCTTGTAAAATAGTGCATGGGTTTATAGTTCTAACATTTTTTCTTTCAATTTTTGATTTTTCATTAGTAGTTTTTATTAACAATTTTTCGTTGTCATCATTCTCGGACATCTAGTCTATTTCGTCTAATGCGTTAGGTTCCAGGTTACTGGCACATTTTACTGGCGAGCTTTATGCTAATACTTTATGCAAGTCGCTGTTTGCAAACGCAGGTAAAACTTTAAAAATTCAAGCTACATTGTAAAATGCCGGAGGCCATTCTTACATGAATAGGCTGAATCCCCCTCAGTTTGAGTGCTGTTGACTTTTATGAAATAACTTTTGTACTAGGAATCGATGTACAAGAATTATAGGAATCCTTTGTCAATCTTCGGGATATGAACCATCTATTATTTAACTGTATTGAAGAGCATTAATACCAAGTTTCAGGTAATTCTGATCATAAATCATTTTTCGGGTTGTATTTCGGGTAATTTCGTCAAATAATTTCGTCGTGAAGGAAAGACAAACAAACACACTTTCATATTTATAGTATTAGTATGGATATGGATATTACTCTGATATTCTCCTTTATCTATACAGATAATAAAATTCTGAGTCGAATCTGTACATTAAATATTTTTTAGAAAATTTTATTGATATAGTCATTATTATCGATACAGAGTTCGAATCTATAGTTTTTATAATTTTTGTCTCTCTGAAAACGCATCACTAGAACACAACTGGACAGTTTTAATGAAATTTGGTATGACGATAGCTGGTTATCCGGGTCAATATAGGATACTTTTTATTGCGGGATCTCTATCTCTGAGAAATCTATACTAACCGTTAAAACGTATCGAGTCGTAAGCTTAATATAATAATTAAAGAATTGTAAAAAATTAAAAAAAAATAACTATGATACATACTACATTGTAATCAAATTCTTTTAAAAATTATCCAATTTTATATATAATTTTCCCACAAATAATATACTTTGCCGAACTTCTTGCCATTGACGAAGTTGTTTTTAAAATTTCGAACAATTTTTCCTTCCGGCGTCTTAAACGGAAGTGGAATACAAATTTGCTAACTTATAACAATAAATAAGATAAATCAGGGTAGAAATATACTGTTACAGTTATTCAAACTTTATATTAATGTTTTATGACAAAGACGGAGATTTATATATCTTTGCTATGACTTTAGGATTTGTTTAAAAGTATTACTTTATTAGACCCACTATCTATGAGTACGTACTTTGTTAGATTTAGGAAAACTATTTTATCAGATTTTTTTCGCAGCTTTATACAGGTTTTTGAGTCTCAACGTTTTGAATTTTATAGCAAAAATGGTCACGGTGAAGACTCAGATCAAGATCTAATCTAAACAAATGTCTGTTAGTCTATACTAATATTATAAAAAAGTTTTTTTTTTGTTTGTTTGTTTGTTTATTTGACCGAATAAGCTCCGAAACTACTAAACCTAGTTGATATTTTGAAACCCTGGGAAGGACATAGGATAATTTTTACCATGGAAATCATTCTTTAAGGGGGTGAAAATGAGGATAAAAGTTTGTATAGCGAAGCAACCTAAAATGAACCCGAGCGAAACGAGGGTGAGTGGCTAGTAATATTATACAGGTACAAACTAAGCAGATAGTAATTCAACTTTTCTATTTTCTACATATTAGGCCTGTGTGTATGCAAAATAAACTTTAATTTGCTTAGTTTACATGATAGTCGGGGGTTCTCCCGACTATCAATATAGTGATTAGTGGTCAATTTCAGTCATACAAAAGCCCCAGTGGTTATTACGTTCACTGAAGGATTCAAATCGATACAATACACGTACCGTACTACTTTTATATGTAAATTCAAAACTTTGTATGTGTGTACATGTCTATACAAATATGCTGAAATGTACTGTAGTAACACAAGCGAAGTAAGGGTAAGTCTCTAGTTAATAGAATCGTCTGTTTGTAATGTTAAAATAACAGCATTTTACTAAATGCATATGAAATTATATACGATACTTATAAGAAAAACACATTTGTTTTAAATTTTTCGTAGATAAGCCGGAACAAACAGACAGACGTCTGTTTGTTCCGGCTTATCTACGAAACGGCTGGACTGATTTTGACGGGACTTTCACTTTCAGATAGCTGATTTTATAAAGAGTAATTTAAACCACTTTTAGCATAAGAATTAGGGTTCCGTGCAAAAAATTAAAACCCATGAATTGAGAGTAATTCACTAGTATAGAATTGATAAATGCCATTTATTATTTAGAATATGAACGAAAAATTTAAATCAATATATACGTATATTCCAAAGCTTTGACTCTTCTAAATTACATAAAACACGTAATAGACAACTTTTAGGGGTCGTTCAGAAAATTGGAGTATTTAATTAGCTTGGGGTTTTAATTAGAAAGTTCTCAATATGATATTTATTATCTTTTATGTGTGTTATACAGTAACTTTACCTACAATACAATATCGATATAATAATTACGAATAATATACATAGAATACTAATGATCTACCCTCGCTTTGCTCGAGTTGATCCCTACATTTTGTTTCTTATTAGTCTCTCCACGACCGCGGACACGCCGGCGTTACAGTTAACAAAGATTTCTTAGAAATTTAATTAATTTCTTAGAAATTTACCTGGAGGTGTTAGAATACGAGCACCTATTGCTATTATAATAACAGTCCATCGCTTCGCTCGGGTGCTCTGCTGGGTTATTATGTTACTCCAGATAGTCAATCAGCTTACGATATTTCATCGAAATCTGTTTAGTCGTTTTAGCGCATGGAGTAACAAATAGACACACACGTACATATATAAGCTTTTGCACTTATTAGTATTATGAGCGCCATTTTCATTAGTTTTACTACTGCTTTGACACGTGTATTTAATTTTATTTAAATTGGTTCTGCCATTTTAGCAAAAAGGAATAACAAACATACACACATACAAACTTTCTCATTTATTATCATAGTGATTTGATGATTGTTCTTATTGAAAAATTATTAATTTTCGCAAATATGAACGTAGTCATACTAAATCGATTAAACTATATAATAAAATTCTAAGTCGAATCTGTACATTATACATTTTTTGGAAAATCTAATTCAAATAGTCATTATTATCGATACAGAGGCCGAATCTACAATTTTTAGAATTTTTGTCTCTCTGGGAACGCATCACGAAAAAACCACTAGACAGATTTCGATGAATTTTAGTATAATGGTAGCTGGTTATCCCGGTCAACATACAGGATACTCTTTACTGCGAGAAAATATCTCATCTCTGAAAAATCTATATTAAACTTTAAAACGTAACTAGGGACGAATCCGAGCGGAGCGAGGTTGAGTCGCTTGTTAATAATAATATATGACAAAATATTCAGCGCTTTTAATAATAACTGATTACAGTACAGCAGCAATCGTACATATATTCCAGAAATGAAAAATATAAAATTGAGCTAAATAAAATGCTATAAAATTTTCTTCATAACTTGTTATAACTAACTATATTAACAGTAAAAGCTAATAAATAGTTAGAAAATTGCACAGTATTTCAAAGTTCAAGTATAAAAATATACCAGAAACATCGATAGAATTAAGTTTTGAAATCATTAAATCAATTGAGCAAATCTCTCACGTAAGAACTTACTGTACGCTTCCCGACGAGCTTATTTGTTTTAACACTTTCTCGAACGACTAGAACATTCTATATGAGCTTTAAAACTAATATAGTATTCTATTTATAACGAAAGGCTTTTTATATTATGTACTAAATTTCTCCTGTCCATAACGTGTAGATTCTATACATATAATAAAAATGTAACTGATCGATGTCTGTACATGGAAGATATTTGAAAAAAAAAACGATTAGTGGGGGGTTTTTATTAATCATCCATTTATTTTAGCAGTAAAATATTTTACCTAAGCTTAAAATTAAAAAAAAAACTTAAAATTTTTCGTATAGTTACCTAATATTAAGATAATTTTGATGTCTAAAGATGTATTGTATGTATTCAGCCCTTTTTGACGTCTCACTGCTGGGCACGGGCCTCCCAATACGAGGGGGATCAGGCCGTAGTCCACCACGCTGGCCAAGTGCGGGTTGGCGGACTTCACAGGTCTTTCGAAAACTTGCTAGATTCTCTCAGACATGCAGGTTTCCTCACGATGTTTTCCTTCACCGTAAGGCAAGTGGTAATCATGTTAGAAAATGATTCGCACATGAAAATATCAGAGGTGCGAGACTCGGGATTTGAACCCGCTTCACTCGGTTTCCCAAGCGAGCGCGTTACCACTGGGCTACCACTGCCTTATATGTCTAAAGATATTATTATATATTTAATATATAATATGATGAATTAGCAAATTATAAGCCAACGTCGCATTGCAGTCAGACGCTCAATGACCGCGATTCTGCGCGTCTAATGAAGACGTTCATTGTCTTTCATCTTAAACAATCGAAAGGTGTAATTTCTAGTTAGCGTCATCTAAAATAGCTTTAACTGTGAGAATTTTGCATCTAAATTTTACACTTAGTAGTCTAGTAATATAATAGTATCTGGAATTATAGTATTTGTTGATTCCCCATACAAATTTTCATCCCCGTTTTCAGCCCCTTAAGGGATGTTTTCCGGAATAAATTTTTTTTTCTTTTCAGGGTCTCAAACTATCTTTTTACCAAATTTCATCTAAATCGGTCAAGTAGTTTTTGAATTTATACAATATAAACATACATAAATACAAATCTTTCCTTTTTATAATAGTAGTGTAGATGAACAGTGTTCTTTACTTGGGCATAGGTAAATTACCTAGGTTTCTAATTAATCCTAGATTTGATTTATGTAATTTTAGATTTTTTAATGAGATTTCCAATTGGCAGGTGTAATTTTTATAGTTAGTAAACTAAAGTTTTAAAGCTACCCTCGAATGTAATAATCGCATGGCAAAAATGCAATATATGCCTTTTTTTAATTTTATCGAAACCTGTTTAAAAAGGTGATGAAATGACAGTTAAAAGTACCTCATTCCTAGTTACCCTACCAAGGAAGGGTTATGTTTTTCGCCCGTATCTTGTGTGTATGTACATATATTTGTAAATTTCTTTATAACCTCGTATCTTCCAAACCGCTGGATGGATTGCGAGAGTTGATGTATCGTTATTAGTTTTCAATCTATTAAATCTCAAAGTTCATTGCAATATTTACGTTTAGACCTGCTCCTTTAATTATTTTATTTTTATTTCATTTATTATTAGGGAAACATACAGTGTTACAACACAAACAACAAATAACAATAATAATAGTACATATACCAATAAAATTTCCACAAACAAACAATGCATACAGTAGAAGAGTAGAGATTTGGCAAAACAACAACACTTGAATTTTAGTAAAACATAGAAACATTAATATTAAAATAAATAAATAAAATAAATATATTGGAACATTAACACACAGCGCCATCTAGTTCCAAGGTAAGCTACGAGGCTTGTGTTATGGATACCAGATAGTTGATACACTACACATATATATGTAACTTTTAAATACATAATTATACATATTATAAATATAAACACCCATGGCTGGAACAAACATTCGTGCTCATCACACAAATGAATATCCCCAGCAGGACTCGAACCCGCGACAGCTGGCACAACAAGTAGGGTCACTACAAACTGAGCCAAATGTGTCGTCATATTAGATATGGAGTTAAATTATTAATCCTTTAGGAGAAATACATTGCGAATTATACTATACTTTTAATTATACTGGCATAAACCATAGTTTATTTCTTGGAGTTATCCTCATTTTTATTATACTATATCTTACAGGGGATGCTGGCACTTATTAATTTATCACTTTTTATGACTTTAGTAATATGAGCAGCAGCGTGAAAGTTTCGCTATCATCAATATTCCTCATCATATATTTAGTATATCATTTATTTAGATTAAAGTAATAATAATAGTTCGGGGCTTTATAAACGTCCAACTGTTGGGCGTGGTTGTCTCCACAATATGAGAGATCAGGCTATAGCTGGCTAAATACGGGCTGGCAAAGTGCACTTATCTTTCTAAAAAGTTAGGTTCTCTCAGATATACAGGTTTCCTCACATGTTAATCTTCAACGTATTAGCAAGTGGTTTTCAAGAAGACAGCTCGAAGTTGAAAAGTTGGCGGTGTTTCACCCCAGTGCCTCGGAGAGCACGTAAAGCCGTCGGTCCTGCGCCTTAATTCTCACTGGTCGTGTCGAGCAGTCGTCCCACCGGAGTATGAGAGTGACAGGAATGGAGAGTGTACGTTATATCTGCGCGTACACTTGTGCACTATAATATCTCCTGCGCAGTTGGCTAGTCTCAGTGAGATTGGCCGCTAGTGATGTTTTATTTATATTATGTCAATAAAAAATCCCAAGGAGATGATAACAATGTTAATAATCATGTAAGATGAAAGAAAGTATGTCTAGAATTACATCTAAATACCGTTCCTATTTAGTAACGTGTCGTCGCCATTTATTCGAGCTATTATAATATAATATTGCCTTAAAACTTTATAAAAAGCACTTGTACGTAACTGTGATGTGACAATATTAATTAAACATTATTTAAATTAATAATAACTAAATATTATTAAAATTAGTTTTTTTTGAAGATGACAGACTTTCAGATGAATTCTTAATGATTTTATTTCTAACTATACTCTGTAATATCTATCCTTTTACACGTAGGGTTATGGGTTTTATTCCCGGACGAAACTAAAGCATAAATATCACAAATAAATAAAATGGTGATAGTTTTATTAATAAATCTTTGAAAATAGTGAGGAGTGCAAAGTTCGTTTTCGTTTTTTTATTTCAATAGCTACAATGAACATAAATTTTCGTAATAAATCTAAGAATTGCTAGATAACGTCGCACAATGATTGATCCCAGAAAACTAAAATCGCACAATCTAAATTGCTAAAATTGTCAATTAGGTACTACGAGTCGATAAGTTAAGAATAGAGACTAAACGTTATCTAAATGAAAAAATGTTTTATAAAATTTTAACAATATTGAAAGCCATTGCTCAAAACATTTAAAGTACTTTAAACAGCAAGTATTATAAAACCATTGATACCTATAGTGTCCCATAAAAGCTTAGTTTGCTATTCCTCTAAGAATAGTAAAACGCTTGGCAGTATTCTTTCAAACATTTATCGTAAATCACTGCAAACGTTCTAAATGTACTAAAATTGGTTCCAGAGGTCTTATAAAAATATTTATTGTCCCAAAACTTTAGTGAATTTAATTTCAAGAATATTTAGAAGGCGTTACAAATGCTACGTAGACATTTGGAAAATCTTTTGTGAGTTACTGTTCTGTAATAATCTTTATTATTCTATTTGAAATGCAAAAAAAACTTTTTTGTTTATTTGCTTATTAGCTCTTTATACGATGTTTAAAATTTAATAAAACTTCAAAATAGATGGTGTAAAACTAATTTAATTCTAGCCCTCTAGTCCAGCGCGAGGGCGAACAGGCCATAGTCCACCACGCTGGCCAAGTGCAGGTTAGTGAACTTTAAAAGCTTATCATTTGAAAACGAGTTAGTTTCTCCAAAAATATCAGAGGTGCAAAATTCAGGATTTGAAGCCACTGTATAGGGCTACTACTGCATACACGTAAAATATACACAAAAATTGATAGATTTCGTAAACGACGCAGAGTTTATATAAATATAAATCAATTGCTGTTCGTTAGTCTCGCTAAAACTCAAAAACGGCTAAACCGATTTGAATAATTCCTTTTTTTTTTGGAGGTATATTTAAATCCCCCCCAACGTGCGTTCACCTTGTCGTGCAATTCAGCCGGGCGCGAAGCCATGAAACGCACAGGGAGGTGGCCCACTTCGGTGGGCGGTGGGAGGTAGCCCTCTTCGGGGGGCAGTGTACCATGCGGGTTGCTCCTGGTACTTCTCTGATAGCAGAGTGGACCTTCGAGCAACCCCATGGCTGTTGTGGTCTACTTCGGCAGACCTGCCGTCGAGGCGTCGTAGTTGAATGCGTAAGCGATCCTGCGACACCCCATTAAGACGGGGGAAGGTTTTGTTGGGTTTTAGTGGGTAGTACTGGCTTTGCCGGTGAGTCCCACACCTCGTGCGTTGAAAAGTTCAGAACTGGTTATTTTGTATGGGAATAACTTATTCGGATTACTTTCAATAGTGGTGGACCTACCAACTACAGCAATACGTCAAGTTTAAGTTAGAAAAAAATAATAAATAACAGTATATAGTCTTTCTTAGATTTACGCGAATATTTGACATTTTAAATAAAACTATCTTTTCGGATTTTGTCGCGGATTTATTTGTATTTTTGTTTCCCGACGTTTCGAATGCTTTACAGCATCCATGGTCACGGGAGAGACTGAGGTGTTACATGTCTTAAAGATATAGTTGTTACAGACAGCCTACCCACAATTAACAAAATGAAAATTGCACCAATTACATTACAATATTTTAACTTTAAATATTTTTATAATTTTAATTATAATTGAATATGGAAAATTATTTATTTAATTTTTGCTATTATTTTTATAATTATTACAATTTTAAAAATATTAATTAGTAATCTATATTTAGTGTTGCCATTATTATATTTATAACCATAAGAAAAATATAAAATATAGTATTAATTATTTAAGCCACAATTGATCTATGTGTAATTTGAAAAAGTTAAGATTAATTAAAAATAATAATTTTAATTTAAATTTGCTATTATTTAAAAAACAAATTATTAAGCAACACATTACTACATACATTTACAAATGAAAAAGTGAAAAAATATTATTAATCAGAAATGCTATCATTTAGATCCACACAGTAAGAACTTACTACATCTACCTGTCTGTTATGTTTAGATTTATTATTAGATTTTATTATATTAATAACAGGATCCCATGACGATGGTAGTACCCAGCCATCTTCCCTATTGAAATTAGGATGTTTTTTAATTTCTATGGCTTCTCGAATCATTCTAGGGCGATATTGGTTTTCTTTCGCCAGGATTTGAGGTCTATCGAAGCGAATATAATGGCTTGGGCGGTCCTGACTGTGTTTGCAGACAGCAGATGTTGTATTGCGACGGTGCTTCACATCAGCTATGTGTTCTTTGACCCGGGTTCTAATGGATCTCTTTGTTTGTCCGATGTAAGAGAGCCCACAATCACAATCAAGCTTGTAAACTCCTGCATCTTGAAGAGGGATGTGGCACTTGACAGGTGGTAGAAACTGACTAATTTTCTTTGGCGGCTTGAAGTAAGTTTTAATTGAAGCTCGCTTTAGAATGTAGCCAATCTTGTCAGTGACGCCTCTCATGTAAGGTAGGACTGCAGGGACGCGCTCGACTGTGGCTGGTTTCACTCGGTCCCTGTGACGTAGGCGAGGCACTTGCAGCTTGTTGTCTCGCAGAACTTGCTTGACATGTTGCAGCTCTCCGGCCAGGTGTTGCTCGTCACAGATCCCGCGTGCCCTCTGAAACAAAGATTTTCCCACGGTAGCTAACTGTGAAGGGGGGTGGTGAGATTCGCCATTCAAGTACCTATCAGTATGGGTCTTCTTTCGATACACAGTATGACTCAAGGTGTTATCTGGGTTACGTATGACTAATACATCTTAGAAAGCTAAAGAATTATTAGACTCCAATTCCATTGTAAATTGTATTTTAGGGTTTATGGAGTTAAGATGTTCTAAGAATACAGATATTTTATCAGATGGTAATATTGTGAAAGTGTCATCTACATACCGCTTGTAGAAACGAGGGGTCACAGGTGATGTGTTTAGGGCGGTCTCCTCGAAGGCCTCCATGAAGATGTCAGCTACAACGGGAGAGACCGGCGAACCCATGGCCACTCCATCCACTTGCTTGTAGAATTCATCATTCCACAATAGATAGCCAGATGTAAGGCAGTGTTTCAAAAGTTCAGTGTATTCTTCTTGCATACTATTATCCCGTAGCTTTCTTGATACTATTTTGACACAGTCCTCTACTGGTAGGCTGGTGAATAGAGACTGTACATCAAAACTGACCATAGTTTCATTGTCCATGAGTTGTAGGTGTTTTATCTCATTGACAAAATGGTATGAGTCCCTTGTAAACGCTGATGTTTGTCCTCTGAGTGTTGAGAGTACTTTCGCTACTAGTTGGGCCAATTTATAAGTCGGTGTGTCGATTTGACTCACAATTGGACGTAGCGGAGCGTTAGATTTGTGTATCTTTGGAAGTCCATACAGTTTAGGCGGCTTTGCACAAGATGGAACAAGATTTTTGACATCAAGATTCAATGCATCGGAGTGTTTCTTAATAAGCTTTTTAGTATTATTTAACACAGTAGTGTTTGGGTCTGATTTGACCTTTTTATATGTACTTTCATCCGACAAAAGTTGTTTAATTTTCTCATTGTAATCTGATGTATCCATCACGACGGTGGCATTTCCCTTGTCTGCGCGTAGTATGATAATGTCTGACCTGCTGCGTAAGTTCTTCAACGCTAAATACTTTTGTTTGTTGTGATTAGGTTTGGGCCTTGAGCTACGACGTAACAAAGATGAAACATCTTGACGTATGGCCTCCATATCCTCAGATTTCATAGTATTTTTGGCCAGAGCATCTTCAACTGCACAAATAATGTTCTCATAAGGGATGCGTGCCGGCGCAACAGCAAAATTTAAGCCTTTACTTAGTACTTGAATAGTAGATTCGTCCAATGTTTGTTTTGACAGATTGACAACTGTTTGACGTACGCACGAATTTGAAACTGTGGTAGACGGGCGCGTTCCGTTATTGTTTTTGGTTTTCTTTTTGATGTTATATTTCTCGACTAATTTTTGGTATTTTAATATATGTTTGTTTTTGCATTGGTTAAATTTAGATGTTTCGCGCTTATTTTAAGTTTCAATGCAATCATTGAAATCACTTGGTGTCAATACTGTCTTTATATTAAGGGACGTTTGTTCTACGTACCGGTCGTTACTGCGTAGATCACGGCGGGTTTGACGAATCACCGTCCGTAACAACTTAAAACTTGCCTTGTTAACCATCTTGGCGCTTCCCCGTATGTTCTTTTTAGATGATATTTTCACACACGTAGGAATGAGACGATGATCTCGACATCTCTTCAAGAATGTTAAAGATGTTAATAATCTTGCGCGCTTTGTCTTCAGATCTTCTAACCGGCGTATTTGGTTTGCGATTTCCAGTCCGTACTGGTTCACATAATACTTTCTTAGATTTACGCGAATATTTGACATTTTAAATAAAACTATCTTTTCGGATTTTTTCGCGAATTTATTTTGATTTTTGGTTTCCGACGTTTCGAACGCTTTACAGCATTCATGGTCACGGGAGAGACTGAGGTGTTATAGGTAGGTATAATATGTATTTATATTAAAAATTTAAACTTTTGATTTGATAAATAAGGAAATAAACTGAGTGGATGTACTTCGTACATAATTCTCTAATTTGTAAAGTTTCATAGTTACAGAAGTTAGTTTAAAAAAATATATTTCATATATAGTACATGTAAAAAAAATTGTAACTAAGCCGAATCTGTACATTGAATATTTTTTGAAAAATCTTATTGAAATAGACTTTATTATCGATACAGAGGCCGAGTCTATAGTTTTTAGAATTTTTGTCTATCTATCTGTCTATTACCGCATCTTAGAAAACCACTGGAGGGATTTTGATGAAATTTGGTATGATGAAAAAATATCTCATTTCTGACAAAAAAATACAAAAACTGCAGAAGTATAAGAGTAAGAGTATACTAATATGTAAAACCTAAGACTTTTTTTTTTGGTCATCTGAACGCG
Organism: Brenthis daphne; assembly: GCA_947093115.1. NCBI lineage: Eukaryota > Metazoa > Arthropoda > Insecta > Lepidoptera > Nymphalidae > Brenthis > Brenthis daphne. The sequence continues at coordinate 14,843,858 of OX352475.1, read as the reverse complement.
GGCGGAGCCGCGGGCAATTACTATAATAAAATCGAATTAATAGTTCCTGAGATTAGCGCGTTCAAACAAACAAACATAAACAAACAAACAAACTCTGCCTCTTTATAATAGGTATTTGTATAGATTAATATGCAAATAACAAGAAGCTATTCAAGAGCGAACAAAGCGAGAGTGAACTGTTAGTACATTCTCGCTTTGTTAGATCATAAAATTTTTCAGAAACCAATTTGTAAAATTTGTAGACGTGTAAATAATAATTTCAATTATTTACGCGTCCATTATATTAGTTAATGAAAATTATTATATTACTGTGTTTTGTGTTATTGTCATTTTGTGGCTTTCAAACATATGTATAACAAAAACTTCTTCTAACCTTTAAAACTTAATCTAACTATTCTTCACTATTTTTCTAGTGCTACGACTTGATACAGAAACATCGATTGACTGTATATTATCTGGTAGTATAGGTAATACGTATGTATGTATATAATGTATGTAACTTTTGCAAACGGTCATTGCTATCAAGACAATTTTTATTATTAATAGCCTCTTTGTCAGGTTACATTCTATTTGTGTATTAAATTTTACCGAAATCTGTGTAGCCGTTTCAGTGCTTAGACGTAACAAACATAAACACACAAACTTTCACATTTATAATGATACTAGCGGCTCAACTTCGCTTCGCTCGGGTTCATCGTTAGGTACGTTTTAAATAGATATAAATAGTTATAAGTAAGCGTTAGCCATATAACATTTTTTTTGTTAATTTTTCTGATGTTTTAATGCTTATTATCCTATTCCGAACTAAGGGAAATCCAAAAAATCTAATATCATAAAAATTTGTCCAGCCGTTCTTGAGTTATAAATGGTGTAACTAACACGACTTTGTTTTTTATATATATATACACCTTATTTTATAATATACGAAAAAAAAGTAGCTGAATAGGTCGAGCCGTTCTCGAGTTTTGCGCTTAGCAACATTCATTTTTATTTATTTATATATATATAGAAGAAGATAGGTTTTGATATATAATAATATTTGAAAGAAAACTGTACATATAAAACTAAAATTGTATAAAGTCGTAGAAATATTCAAGTCACAAAACCCATCATCTGAGAACGCTCCGCATTATACGCTACTACGCCACATAAACACGCAACGATTGCTTTTTCTATGTTTATCCTATTCAAATTCAATACTATCATTGAATCACAGTATGACATGAATTTCTTAGTAACGGATAAACATATGTCAGTTACTATACAAAAATATTTTTTACTAGCATTGCCCACGGCTCCGCTCGCGTTCAGATGACCAAAAACCAAATTCTTTGGTTTTACGTATTAGTATACTCTTACATTGCAGTTTTTGTATTTTTTCTCTTAAATGAGATATTTTTGCGTGGTAAAAAGTATCCTATATGCCGACCCGGATAACCAGCTTTCACCATACCAAATTTCATCAAGATCCCTCCAGTGGTTTTTCTGTGATGCGGTAACAGACAGATAGGCAGAGAGACAAACAAACATTCTAAAAACTATACATTTGGCCTCTATATCGATAATAATGTCTATTTCAATAAGATTTTCCAAAAAATATTTAATGTACAGATTTGACTCAGAATTTTATTATATGTACAGATTTCAAAGGAAATTCAAAATTACATGCGTAAATCTAAAAATAACGCTTATAATATCTTAGTTAAAATAATAACTCAACTCATATAAATCAAAACATAGACTTTAACAAGGATTTTTTATTTGCTTGTTTTAAAACAAATATTACCTTTTGTCAAATATAGCGACAAATGTTATAGGAAAATGTTTTATGTTATAAAGAAATTATCTTATGTTCCAGATTTATGAAGTGTGTACAGAATATCCTACTAATATTATAAACGCGAAAGTTTGTAAGAATGTATGTATGGATGTATGTTTGTTACTCTTTCACGCCAGAACGGCTGAGCGGATCTGGATGACATTTGGCACAAATATAGATTATAGTCTGCAATAACACATAGGCTACTTTATATCTCGGAAAAATATACGGTTCCCGAGGGATAAATTTGTTTTTGTTTCTCAAGAGGCGAACCCGAGGTTGAGCTGCTAGTGTTTTATATATACAATGTACATACAATCATTCGAACTGTATAAATACTTGAGTAGACAATGAAATATAGGTAATACTAGCGGCTCACCCTCGCTTCGCTCGGGTTCGTCGCTAGGTACGTTTTAAATAGATATAAAAAGAAAAAATCTTTCTTTCTCACATTTTAATTATATGTTTTAATACTTACCTATTCCGGACTAAGAGAAATCCAAAAATTAAAATATCATAAAAATTGGAACGCGGTCGAACGGGATAAAAAGTATCCTATGTCCTTCTCCTGGCTCTAAACTACCTCCCTGCCAATTTTCAGCTAAATCGGTTCAGCCGTTCTTGAGTTATAAGCGAAGTAACTAACACGACTTTCTTTTATATATATAGATTATCATGAGATTCGAACCCACTATATTTGGAGTAGATCGGCTGATTTATTTTCCTTTAGAATAGGCCTATTAACATAATATCTTATGACAACAAAAAATACACCAGAATTCATCGTTGATATTTAAATATAACGCGCAATCTCTGTAAAAACGAGCCCCTTAATGTAAAATCGATACGAAAAAAACGATATAATGTACTTACACGTTCAAAGCAAATAATATTTTGAGGCAAGATTTCCATACAGCTAATGTATGATACATATAATAGGGGACCAAGGATCGCTCCTTGTGAGACCCTTTTAGTAGAGAGCAATAAATCAGACCTTAATGGAGTGTGGGTTCTTGGTAGGCCTATACGCATAATATTTCTAAATTCCAGACTGACCGGGGTCGTATCTAGAGCTAAATGATGTGAATATTGAGTACGTTGAATGTTGACATGGTTGTAAGCTTCCTATAACATGGTGATTAGTCATATTGATGTCCATTAAATTTATAGATACTAAACTATTTGTTGTGAAAATATTTGTTGGATTTTGTGATATTAAATGTTTTTATTAACATAATTTTATATACTTCTGATATATATATAAGACTTGTGTGTTTTTTACGGTTTTAGTCTTTTATTAACCCCTGACGCAAAAACGACTGTCTGTCTGTGGCATCGTAGCTTCCAAACGGATGAATCGATTTTGATTTTGTTTTTTGTTTGAAAGGTGAATTAGTCAATAGTGTTCTAGCTATGTTTGATGAAAATCGGTCCAAGTGATCGGTTTTTTTTTAATTTTTAATTTAATTTAGTTATTAACTCAATATTGGTTATGAAATTTCAATTTCTATCAAGTTTAATTTTAGAATACTTAGAACATTTTCATTTGGATTATACAAGCAAACTTTTAAAATATACAATCGGTGGTTGACAAAAACATGAAATTGTCCTATACATTGAAAATGTTTACAATTATTGCATAAAATATACAAAAAATCATAAACTCGAATTGTTTTGGACATCTTCCTTTTTGAGGTATTTCATAAAGTAAATTTACTTCTCAAACAGGATAAAACTTGTATTGTCCACACAATATATATCAAGACAAAGGGTATTGTTATGAAATGATAATATTAAATTTGGAACAATGTGTATTAACATTATATATATAGAGGCAGTACTAAGTAGGTACTTTAAATTAGCAGTTTTAACATTTGAAGTGTCATAATTTAAAATAGATCTAATTAGATCTAACTTGTGTTGAGTTTTATGTTATTTTCTACACCAATTTTTAATTGTTTGTTTTTAAATTAAGAGAAAGCTAAGAACATTTAGAAAAACATAAAACTTTTATATTAAATTGGTCGACTTCAATAAAAAGTTTATCAAAACTTCGAAAAAAAAGTTTATATTTCTTAAGAATTATAATAAAAATTACAAAATAAATTACATCTTCATGGCACATCTCCAAATTAGGTCTGCAAATAATTCAATATTATTTTGTTATTTCCGTACATTTTCTTTAGATAACGATACATATACATATAATTTTACATAATATATTATGTACTTTTAAACGTCTCCATTTTAAGTCTATCATGACGTTCCCTCGCTTCGCTTGGTTGCGTGCCTAGCTAAGTATTGTATGTAATTGCTCGTACTAGCGACTCACCCTCGCTTCACTCGAGTTCGTCCCTAGCTTGCTTCCCAACATAAACTTTCATCCCCATTTTCACCCCCTTAAGGGATTATTTCCGAGATAAAAAGTATTCTATGTCCTTCCCAGGGTCTCAGACTACCTTCTTACCAAATTTCATTTAAATTGGTTCAGTAGATCCATATATTACCCCCTACAATGTCACTAGCTCACAAAATCACAAACTCACAAACTTTACCTCTTTATAATATTACTAGCGACTCACCCTCGCTTTGCTCGGGTTTGTCCCTAGGTTGATTCCCCATACAAATTTTCATCCTCTTAAGGGATGATTTCCGGGATAAAAAGTATCTATGTCCCTCCCCGGGTCTCAGACTACCTTCTTATCAAATTTCATCTAAATCGGTTCAGTAGATTCAGAGATTACCCCCCACAACGTCACAAACTCACAATTCCCAAACTCATAAACTTTACCTCTTTATAATATTTTTATAATATTATAATAGTATAGAATGATAGATTTGATGAAAACCAAAATATTTCAGTCTATTACTTGTAAATATTAATTTTATCGGTAAAATTAATTATTAATTATCGGTCGGTCAGTCGGCATTCATGATCGGTCAGGAGGATATTATAGATTCATAATATGTTATAAGCAGTATTAAGCCCTTTTTAACGTCCCATTGCTGGGCCCTTTCCTTCAATACAAAAGATCAAGCCATAATGTTAAAAACAAAAGAAAACACAAATTACGTGTATATACTACATTACAGCAAATTAAAATTTTACCTATGATACAAAATTATATTATAGTACCAAAATAATTTAGATTATAATCCTTCTGGGTTGGTTTTCAAGAAAGTTTACGTCTATACACATAATAAAACTCAGAGTCGAATATGTACATTAAATATATTTTGGAAAATCTTATTTAGTCAGCAATCAAAGAGCGAATCTATAGTTTTTAGAATACTTGTCTGTCTGTCTATCTATCTGTTTGGAAACGCAGCACGAGAAAAATACTAGACCGATTTTGATAAAACTTGGTATAATGATAGCTGGTTATCCGGGTCAACATATAGGACACTTTTTACTGAGGGAACTTATCTCATCTCTAAGGAATCTATACTAAACGTTAAAAAATGATGATAATTTTACGTGTTAAGACATCAAAATTATAAAGGTTTAACATAACGACATATCTTTTACCAAATCGTTTTCATTACCTTCTCTTGTAAAGACACTTTTGGAGTTCTTTCGCTTTTAAGCGTGAAACTTTTCATTTTATGAATGAACATTCACTTTATTTGAAGACTTCTCTTTAGTAGTTTAAGACTCTTTTAAGTTTTTATTATTTTTTATACAGAAGTGATGAATGTAAACGGCTTTTAACATTTTTTTGAACTGGTTTTTCTATTATTGATATTGTATCTACTATCTACATAGAAATAATACTTCTATATATAGATTAATAATATAGCCATTATTTAGATAAATAACATGCTACTTAACACAAAACTTATCAAGAAAAAATCTGATGTTTTATCTGTTTGTCTATCGACAAAGGCCTCTTCCAACTTCTTCTATTTCTCTCTTGACTCTTGTCTTGTCTCTTTCTCGACCATATTCTGCCTGCTAAAGTTTTTATTTTTTTATCCTAAATTACTTTTAAACATACAAGTTGTATATATTTTTGTGATCGCCTCTTAAAAACCTTTACTTTAATACCAGACTTGAATTTTTAAAGACACAAATTGGTATCTAAAATCTGCCATTTTATTTTTTTAACTACTTTTATATAGCCTATGACACTTGCCTTATCAATACGAATCTAACGACGTATGAATCGTCAAAATCAGACCACGCGTTTGGTTCTTAGAAGGCCACATAGGTACAAATATACATACATAGACTGATAAACACATTACACTCCTTTGCGTCGACCAGTCGAGTAAAAATAACATTCTTACGAGGGCGGACGTGTATTTATCTGTTTTCCGGTTTATATCATACCTTTCTTTAATAAAGGAACAAGTAATGTCAAATATTTTTCTTACATTCATACCTGTTATTGAAAGAATAATTTAAGTAAATAGATCTCGAAATGTGTTATATTTTTTTATATACTGGAGATAAATGCTATGTTCTAAAGAAAGATGGTAAGAGTATATTTATATATTATTTTATTTTCCGCCTTCCTTTGATGATAGAATAATTATTGAATTAATTATTTATCTATACATATAAATAAAATTGAAGTGTCTGTTTGTAATGTCAAGATAACAGCTTACTACTAAATGCGTATAAAATTATATACGGTATATATGACGAAAACACAATTTGTAAAATTTTTATGTGTCGTCCGTCTGTCTGTTTGTTCCGACTAATCTCCGAAACGACTGGCCTGATCTTGATGGGACTTTCACCGGCAGATAGCTGATGCTAAAAGGAGTAATCTAGGCTATTTCTGTGTTAGAAAAAGTATTAGGGTTCCGCTCAAAAAAATTACAACTAACATAGGGACGCGCCAGAGTGAAGCGAGGGTGAGTCGCTAGTCCTTAACATAACAAGAATTACACATAAAGTAATATGTAATACTAGCGTTTTCCTGCGGCTCCGCCCGTATAGTACATTAATTTATTAAATCATTTAAACTAATTATAATATTATAAAAAATCATTATTTCTAAGTCGAAAAAATATAGGTTCCAGATAAGTAATTACTAACATATGATATACTAAAACCTTCTCCGAAACACGCTGCATCTTATGGTATGAGTATTATTCCGATCGGTTCAGTGGTTATCGAAGTATAACAGAACAAAAAAATCGGCTCTCCGTTTATTAGTATAGATAATATATTTATATCTATACTAGCCGAACCTGCGGCTTCGCTCGCGCTATAACTATAAAAAAATAACTCTAAAAAGGTAGGTTTCAAACAATTTTCATCCCCTATTTTACCCCCTTATGGGATGAATTTCGAAAAATATTAAAATACGTATTTATTTAATTATATTGAAGAGCATTAATACCATGTTTCAAGTAATTCTGATCATAAATATTTTTTTAGTTATATTATAACGTGTTTTCCCGTGGGAATTAGATGTTCTCCCGCAGTAAAAAGTAGCCTATGTTACTCTTCAGCCCTTCAACTATCGTCACAAAAAAGATCATTCCAATTCGTCACTCTGTTTCGACGTGAAAGGAAGACAAACAAACAAACACACTTTCATATTTATAATATTAGTAAGGATATGTGGTACCTATACTATAATAAAAATCTTTGTCATTTATTTTTTGTAAGCAACGTATATACTTTGAGGCCTTTAGAGGTAGTAATAATGTCGAGTTCAATATAATGATAATTTAAAATTGATTTGTGCGTATTTTGCTAATTGTAAATCGATTCTAAATTCCTATTTTGATGAATCTATATATATAAAAATGAATCCCTATTTCCATTGGTCACGCCTTCACGCGTGAACGGTTGGACCAATTAACTATTTTTTTTCTTGGGTTTGTTAATCTCAGGAGAAGGTTCTTATGAAAGAAAAAAATTAAAAAATTGCGCGGAAAATTATAAAATTTAAGAATACTTATTTAAGAGTGCTGGGTAGTGAACCGCTAGTAACTTTATGAATATGAAAATGATTTTGAAGATATGTATGTAGTTTTTATGTCTAATAGAATAATAATTATTAAAACTGCTTATTATCTTGTTCTATCTTATTATCTCTAAATCCACGAAAAAATTCGAAAAGATAGTTTTATTAAAACGCTTTGGGAGTATTAATAGAAGAATCAATTAAACTTGACTAGAACTTGTTGTTAGGCGGTAAAGGATGAGGATAGATTAATAAATAAATTTGTTGAGACATTAACACACACCACCATCTAGTTCCATGGTAAGCTACGAGGCCTGTGTTGTGGATACCAGATAGTTGATACACTACACATATATAACTTTAAATACATATATATAATAAATATAAACATTGAGCACCCGTGACTGAAGTACAAACATTCGTGTTCATCACACAAATGAATGCTCCTGGCGGGACTCGAACCCGCGACCGCTGGCACAGCAAATAGCACTACAAACTGAGCCAAACGTGGCCTCATTTTATGTATATTCTATAGATGGCAACCATTTTTGAATTATCCAAAAAGGTTAAAGATGTCCAATGCTCACCAGACTGATTTTGCAAAGCTTATCTCAAAAACCAACGAGGGTTAGATGATTTGCATGCGGTGGTTTCCTAAAGGATCTAATTTCTATTGGTTATCGTTATACAACATACTATCTATCTTATAAACTTGAGGACACGTAAACTAGGTTTAGAATTATTGCTTATTAATAACTAGCGACTCACCCTCGCTTCGCTTGGATTCGCCCCAGGTTGATTCCCCATACAAACTTTCATCCTCATTTTCACTCCCTTAAGGGATGATTTTCGGAATAAAAAATATCCTATGTCCTTCCCTGGATCTCAAACTATCTTCTTACCAAATTTCATCTAAAGCGGTCTCGTAATTTTTGAGTTCATTCGTTACAAACATACAAAAAAACAAATCTTTCCTCTTTATAATATTAGTGTAGATAAGTTTAAAATTTAATATGAAGACTAGTTTTAACCCATAACTCTCTCGACGTAGTACATCGATAAAAAGTAGCCTAATGTGGAACCAGAAATCTAGATTTGCGCGAAGCTTAGAGATTCAATGGGAAAATGGCACACCTCAATGGGCTTCAGGAAGTGGTCATGAGGATTGCTTCTGATCTTAGTCTGATAGCACAGTGACCGCAAAGCAAAGCCCTTGTTGGTTGGTCTCGTCAGGTCAGTTTTTGGGGCGTCGTAGGTAAGTACGTAAATGATGCCTGATTAACAGGAAGGGCTTAAAATAATTCTAAACAGATTTTATCATAAATCCGTTGAGCTATTAAAAAAAGAAACAAATGCACGAACGACCTTTTTCATTTATAATATTAGAGACTTGGTGGTTTAAACTGTGTACCTTTGAAGAAATAATAAAATTCAGAAAGACAATGTCTATATTTAAATGAATAATGTATACAAAATGCTAATACTTTTAACTCACTAATAAAATTTTAAGCTATTAAATTTTAACGTAACATAAAAAAAAAAAGTCTTGAGATATAACAAATGCCAACTTTAATTTTGCGTGTTTAATAAATTTATAGCCAGTTTTATTTGCACGTTTATTTCGATTAATTTTATAATTATTTATTATTATATGTACCTATGTTCAATTTTATTAATAATATAAATGTGAAAGTTTAGATGGATGTTTGGATGTTTGTTACTCGATCACGCCAGAACGGCTGAACGGATTTAGAAGTTTGGCACAGAGATTTTATTTTATTTTATTTTTTATTTTATTTATTTAGGTACAGAAACAGAAAACAAATTAAAAAAAAATTACATCTTCGTATTAAAAACTAAAAATATCATATTAAATTTGTTCTCCAATTATGTCTGTACACAACATTCAAATGAAAACATATAATAATTATATAAAGAAACTTAACCAAAAAAGTGAATTAATACAGTATGAGTCTGTGCATTTAAAGTAACGAGTACATAAGAAATATTAAAAAACAAAAACAAAATAATATTTACATTTCATGTGGAAAAAAAGACAAAGAAAAGAAAAAAAGATAAAGGAGAAGAAACAGAGAGAAAATATATCTTTATTATCGAAAATGTAAAGTAAGAACTATAATTTATTTAATTTTTTCTTGAACGATAATAAACTATTATTAAAAATGTCGTATTCATCATTTAATCTATTGTATGTTTTACACATTCTGTGTAAAGGGTTGTTCTGGGAAACGTTATTAGTTGCCGAAGGTATATTAAAAAGTTGTGGCTGACGAATCGAGTGAGTATGAATTTTAAATTCCAGTTTTTCTAGTAATTTACTGTTGAAATCGCCATTGGCTATTTTATGGAGGATACATAAATCTGATATAACACGCCGATCTTCCAGGCTTTTTAGTTTGTATTTATGAAGTCTGTCAGTGTAAGTTGGTAATTCACGCCTGAGACCTTGCCGCCTGCTTAATATTTTTAGAAATTTACGTTGTATAGCCTCGATTCTGTTAATATGAATATCATATATTGGTTTCCATACGGAAGAGCAGTATTCAAGTATGCTTCTTACTATAGTGACAGATAGATTATAGTCTGGAATAGCACATAGGGTACTTTATATCCCGGAAAAATGTACTGTTCCCGTGGGATAGGTTAGTTTTAGTTTTTCTTGAGGCATAACCGAGCGAAGCGAGAGTGATTACTTTAATTATTAGGTGATATAATATACCATTTAACCCGCTACATAAAATAAAGACGTTTATAAAAATAATCTACTGGTTGTAAAAAATTAACCATTTTATTATTATGCAAAATAATACACTTTATACTTTTTACCCAACGAAAAAAAGGAGGAAGTTCTCAATTCAATACGTATATCTAATATCTATACATCTATGCATAGTATAAAACAATGTCACTCCCGCTGTTTGTACGCTTAGATCTATTTAATTACGCAACAGATTTTAATGCAGTTTTCAGCAATAGATAGAGTGATTAAAGAGAAAGGTTTATATGTATAATATATGTATATTATATTCGTACTAACCGTTAAAACGCACCTAGGGACGAAGCGAGGGTGAGTCGCTAGTTTATTTAAAAGTTTAAAAATTACAACAAAAAATGTATTTCATTTATTTACTTTCAAATTTACAACACATTTTGTATTCAAATTTGAGAAGGTTGTTAAAAACAAACAGAAAGTTTGTTTCAGATGAAAGATGTACGACATGATTCATTCATCTGCCATTTAGCTTTGGCAAACGAAGCGGAGACATTTAGATTTTCATCTTGTACCAATATTACATATCACTACATATCTATACATATAATAAAATTGTAACTTAAGCCAAATCTGTACATTAAATATTTTTTGGAAAATATGATTGAAATAAACATTATTATCGATGCAGAGGCCGAATCTATAGTTTTTATAATTTTTGTCTGTCTATTTATCTGTCTGTCTGTCTGTTACCGCATCACAGAAAAACCACTAGAGGAATTTTGATGAAATTTGGTATGGTGATAGCTGATTATCCGGGTCAACATATAGGATACTTTTTACCGCAGAAAAATATCTCATTTCTGAGAAAAAATACAAAAACTGGTTAGAATAAAAAAATGATGATACTACGGTACGGGCGGTGTACCATGCGGGTTGCTCCTGGTACTTCTCTGATAACAGAGTGGACCTTGGAGCAACCCCGTGCTTGTTGTGGTCTGCTTCGGCAGACCTGCCGTCGGGGCGTCGTAGTTGAATGCGTAAGCGATCCTGCGACGTCCCATTAAGACGGGGGAAGGCTTTGTTGGGTTTTAGTTGCTAGTACTGGCTTTGCCGGTGAGTCCCACACCTCGTGCGTAAATGCATTTCCCAACGATAAAAAAAAAGTATACTTACATGTAAAATCTAAGAATTTGGTTTTTAGTCACCTGAACGCGAGCGGAGCCGCGGGTAATGCTAGTTTTAAATATCAACAAAATACGTTTTAAAAAATATACTAATTTTAATTAAAACCTCAAAATATAAGGTCTCATTCAGTTAGAGAGCTGAAATGGAAACTCAGTGGTTTTATATTAATTTGTGTGCTACCCGAAAATAGTCGGTAAGTCTAAAAGGCGTATAACTTGACTTCTATCAAAAGTAAATTTTAGAAGGGTTCTCCTGATCTAGTTTACGACGGTTTATTCGCTAGCGAAATTGGATATTTCATTTTTTGTTATGAAAATCCAATATTATTTTGTTATGTAAAAGCAAAAAAAAAATTATTGAGAGAAAGTGAAATTTAAAATATCTGGCTTCCTAAACTTAAAATTGTTGTCGGTCAAAAAAATATAGAATAGAACTGATGTAGATGGATTTTTTCATTATTTTTTCAAGTAAAGTTATTTTCGTGATATTTATTCTTACCATAAAGTACTGTAGTATATGTATATAGTTTATATTATATGCTACTAGCGACTCATCCTCGCACCGCTCGGGTTCGTCCTTACTTACGTTTTAACGTTTTGTACAGATTTCTCAAAAATGTGATAACCAGCTATCACCAAACCAAATTTCATCAAAATCCCTCTACTGGTTTTTCCGGGATGCGGTAACAGAAGACAGACAGACAAAAATAATAAATAATGTTTATTTCAATAAGATTTTCCAAAATATATCTAATGTACAGATTCGGCTCAGTTAGAATTTTATTATATGTATAGATTAGCGCCTCACCCTCTTTTCGCTTGGTTTCGTCCCTAAAAAACACTTTAACGGTTAGTATGGAATGGATAGTTTGTTACTAAGATTTGCTAAATATATGTAAATACTCAATAAATAAGTTTGGTCTTACACGGGACTCGAACCAAGACACTCCGGATCTGCAGCCGTACATGCTAGCCACAAGACCACAGAGGCAGTCGCTACGTATTTATTAGTGGATAGTAATTATAATCATTTACATCTGCTAGTCTTACCTATAGAACATGGAAATTATTTTATAAAGAAAGTACAAACAGATCTATTCCACGGGAACCTTTCATTTTTCTGGGATGACAAGTATCTAAAATATTGACCGGCGAAATAAGGTACCAGCATACTAAATTTCATTTAAATCGGTTCAACAGTGTCGAAGATTAGTCCGTACAGACAAACAGACAGAGAAACAAAAAAAATGAAAAAAAAACTGGATTTGTTCTATTTCTCTTCTTAAATCCCCCTGACTCAGTTTTTAGCATTTTTTCCATGTACAAACATTCGACCTCTATAGGTATATATAAATACATATACCATACTAAAATAAAAACTTGTAAATAAACATATTTTCTTTCTACCTTCCAAACGATATAACATCTGTCAAAACCATCCATATTAATTTATTTGATGGGACAAAGCTTCATGAATAGTTAACTTTTGAATTTCATTTTATAAATATTTCCTAATAAATGATTTTTTTCACGAAAAATAATTGATATTTCACCAAACGGTGGCTTTGAAAAGTTGACACAGTAATCGCTTTTGATAGCACAAAAAAAATTATATATGAAAATGACGTATCAAAATCGATAAATCACAGGGTCGGAATATGTTATTTACGTATATTAATAGCTTATTTTCGCAAGATGTTTTTAAACTATAGCTAGATATGCTTTTATTTATTAAAGAAATCTATATTCAAATTCGTATTGTAGTTTTTGAGATTAGTCGTAAGAAACAAAAATTCGGTATGCTTTTAATCTATACTAATATTATAAAGAGGTAAGGTTTGTGAGTTTGTAATGTTGTAGGGGTTAATCTTTGGATCTACTAAACTGATTTAGATGCAGTGAGAAGATAGCTTGAGACCCTAGGAAGGACGTAAAGGTTTAGGAGGTGAAAATGGGGATGAAAGTTTGTATGTGGATATGATACGCTATTTATAATACATAGAGATGTAGTCTCTTAAATCAATACATATTATTATAAAACAAAGTATTCTGACACGTCTGTCCGTCTGTATGAACGCGATAAACTCAAAAACTACCAAACGGATTAGCATAGAATTTTCACTAATAGACAGAGTGATTTATGAGGATGGTTTTGTATAATTTATTAAGGTTTTGTGTAAATTTTCTGAAAAATTACGATGATTGTTGAAGATGTTTATTAGTCATGTTTATAAGAAGATGTATATGATCTGCGCAAACCATTAGAGTTATATGAAAGCAATGTATTTTGGAATTATTAATCTTAAAATTTGATCTATTGAACTATAGTAACGCCATTTGTACATGCCTAGGGACACACTCTAGTTAAGCGAGGCTAAATCGGTAGTGATAATATAAAGTATATTATACTGAATCTATAAATATTACATTTAATAAAATTCTGAATCGAATCTGTCTGTACATTAAATATATTTTTTTGGAAAATTTGACAATGAGAAAATTACTGTACAAATTTGATGAAATTTGTGATGATGATAGCTAGTTGTCTGGTTTAACATATTATAGGAGACTTTTTACTGCGGGAAAATATCTCATATCTGAAAAATGTACCTATATTAAACGTTAAAACAAACTGGGAACGAAACCGAGCAGACCGATGGTGACCGAATATATAAACATACATATAATTAAAACTATATGGAGATCGCACTTGATCTCTCAGAGAATCGGTCACGCTATATACAAAAACTTCATAATACTACAGTTCAGAGTATCATCCTGACAGAGTATAAATAAAACAAACGTTTTACAAATCAAAAGTCCGCTTTGATGTTTGACGAGAGTCTGATTTAAATCATTAAAACCTTTGAAACTCGCTTAATATTCATCCGTTTGTGAATTCAGATATGGACGCTTGAATATTGTATCTATTTACGGTATTCAAATTGTATTCTACTTTTGCATTCCTATGAGAAATAATAATAATTATTGTTATTATTTATTGCAGGCCATAGATAAATACAAGCTTTTGTTTAAATGCTCTCAAAATAAGAAAATAAACTTTAAATTAAATTATACCCATCAATTTATTACATTACACAATTAATGTGATATAAAAGCTTGTCGCGAGATTTACTTATCTATACATAGGTATAATCTATACATATAATAAAATTGTAACTAAGCCGAATCTGTACATTAAATATTTTTTGGAAAATCTTATTGAAATAAACATTATTATCGATACAGAGACCGAATCTATAGTTTTTAGAATTTTTGTCTGTCAGTCTGTCTGTCTGTCTGTTACCGCATCACGGAAAAAACACTGGAGGGATTTTTATGAAATTTTGAAAAATGATAGCTGGTTATACGGGTCAACATATAGGATACCTTTTACTGCGGGAAAATAGTTCATTTCTGAGAAATCTATACTAAACTAATAAATAATAGGTATGAACCCGAGCGGAGCGAGGGTGAGTCGCTAGTATAATATAAAAGCTTATCGCGAGATTTAATTATTTTGAACATAATATTCTTTTATCTTAGGTCTAAAATATTGTAAGGTACTTTGGTGCCATTCTTTAATTTTTGAAATCAAAAAAGAAAGTTTTTAAATATTATTATTACTATAATATCATATTGCAAGTGTTTCTATTTCCGTTGATAGTACAGTGGTTTGGTATTGTTGACCTGATCTGATGGTAAGCCCAGAAGGTGGATAGGTGGAGCTCTTCAACGGCTAATAGTAGATACTTTGAGTTTGGGCTTATTTTATTTATTTATTTTATTTATTTATTTATTATCAGTTGGGAAACAAACAGCTTTTATAATACAGAAATAAGTAAATACAATCTATTCTTCTCATCAGCCAATAAAGTTTCCACTTATAAGTAAACATGGAGTGAAAAAAAAATACAAACTATACGTAAAATAAACTAAACATAATCTTTGTGTATAGAGAGGGTTGCAAAATACATATTATATCAAGGATGATCGAGTTTATGCTTAATGCTTTGAGAAAATTTGTTGATATTACTATCAAATATGTCAATTTGGTTATAATATATATTATGCGATCTACAAGCTCTAATTACAAAACAGTTCTTGGCATAATTTGTTCTACACATAGGGACATAAAAAGTATCTTTAGAACGGGTGCAAAAAGTTGGGCATTTGAAATTAATATTGCTTAGAAGATAATCAAGAAAAATTTGGTCTCTGTATTCTCTACGTTGCTTCAATGATAAAATATTTAAATTTTTAATTTCAACTACATCAAATCTATACCTCAATCGCTTTATAAATTTATTTTGCACACTCTCTACTGCTTCAATATATTTGTTATATTGCGGGTTCCACACAGTCGAAGCATACTCTAAATGAGATCTAACATATGAATTATACAGCAGATTAAATGTATGTATGCTTTTAAAATCACTAGCGCTTCTAAATATAAAGCCAAGCATTTTGTATGCTTTTGTAATTATATTATTTATATGTTTATCAAATATAAGTTCAGCATCCAACAACACGCCCAGGTCTTTCACGTCATACACTCTCTTCAGTTGTTTATTAAAAATTTTATAATCAAATATAATTGGCGCTTTCTTTCTGGAGACACTTGTCGATATTCAAAAATAACCCATTACATCTACAGTAATTCTCTAAATAAACTAAGTCATCCTGAAGTTTTGCACAATCTTCGTTTGTTTTTATAATTTTAAAAATCTTTGTATCATCTGCATAAAGTAGTATATTTGAATTTTGAAAAGACTGTAAAATGTCATTTATGAAAATATTAAAAAGAAGAGGGCCAAGGTGAGAACCCTGTGGAACTCCAGATGTAATGGTAACATAGCTAGAGATAAATCCCTTAACAGCCACCGCTTGAGACCTGTCGCGAAGATAAGATTCAAGCCACCTTAAGAGATCACCATGTATACCAGCATGCTCTATTTTGCGAATTAATATAGAATGTAAGATCTTATCAAAGGCTTTGGAGAAGTCGGTATAAACGGCATCGATTTGAAATCCGCTACTCATAGCTGAGAGCACAATATCCAGGAATTCGCACAAATTTGATTCAGTTGAACGTCTAATAACAAATCCATGTTGTTGTGAAATAAGTAAGGGTCGCAATAAGGGGAATAGAGTATCTATCATAAATAATTTTTTCTAATAATTTTGGTATTACAGATATTTTTGATATTCCTCTATAGTTTCTAATATTATGCTTATCTCCATTTTTAAATATTGGAACAATAATAGATTTCTTCCAGATTGGTGGCAGTACACCTGAATGTTTCATTCATTTCATAAATAGTATGTGTAGCGGAATAGAGATTTGACTACTACAACGTTTGGAAAATATAGGATGCAATTGGTCAGGACCACTTCCTTTGGAACAATCAAGCTTTAATAAATATTTTTCGATGGTCTCCTTAGTTATATTAATATTGCCAATAGATATATTATGTCTAGAGGGTAAGATTTTGTTTGATTTGACAAGCCTAACACATTAGAATTCTTACTTTGCTACTACTGTCTACACTAAAAAGGGAAAAATAAAAACTTTTTAACAAAAAAATAAAAGCCGACTTCAAACAAAAGCACTAAAAAGTAAAAATAACTGATTGGTAGTTTTCATTTACTATACATACCTAATCAAATAATTTCGAAGTCGGTGCCAGCCGATACAAAGCAAAGCACACCGATGTGTTTTTACTATGTATATATACATAGATAAGGACCAAACAGTTCAGTGCTATCAAAAAAAAAAAAAATACTGCGCGAACACTTGTAAGTATTACCTCCATATAGGCAAAGACTATTTGCTATTCATTATATCATATTAAGATACAGTTAATAATATAATTTCATGTTATTATGACATAAGATAATAAATAATAGGGATCATTGATTACTATTAAATTTATGATATTTTGGTAATATCAAAGTACCATGTTACGAAAACTTTCATGGCGTCGTAAGTCAAAAACTATTCTCAGCAATGTCTATAAAAGCTGTAAAAGTAGTTTCAGGGTAAAGCCATGTTCGTGTGCCCAATTCCATTGAGAAATTGTATGATTGGAAGCCTTCATAAAATGAAATGTCGCGTCAATTCGACAATTTGAGGATTGTCATTGGATTTACTAAATTTACTTTTGAAAGCTTTCTAAATGTACATACGTATCTATACTAATATTATAAAGAGGTAAAGTTTGTGACTTTGTGACGTTGTAGGGGTTAATCTCTTGATCTACTGAATCAATTAAGATGAAATTTGGAAAGAAGATAACTTGAGACTCTGGGTAAGGACATAGGATACTTTTTATCTCGGAAGTCATCCCTTAAGTGGTTAAAATGGGGATGAAAGTTTGCATTGGGAAGCAAGCTCGGGACGAACCCGAGCGAAGCGAGGGTAAGTCCCTAGTCAATACATATAATAAAATTCAGAGTCGAATCTGTACATTAAATAGTTTTTGGAAAATCTTATTGAAATAGACATTATTATCGATCACCGAATCCATAGTTTTTAGAATTTTTGTCTGTCCGTTACCGCATCACGATAAAAACCACTCGACAGATTTTGACGAAATTTGGTATGATGATAGCTGGTTATCAGGGTCAACATATAGGATACTATTCACGGCAAAATATCTCATCAATCAATCAAAAATCAATATTATAAATATAAAAAGCATCTATGGACACTCCCGAACGAATCGGGGGTAACTTAATAGTAGAATAATAATGATCGAATAACGAAGTAAAAATGGCTAGATGAAAAGTAACCTTATATTGGAATTATGATATCTTTATGTGTTTTGCTTAAAGACAAATATGAAACGAGCTCCGAAGTCAAGGTAGCGTAAACATAGGCACCTAATTGGTATTCAGTCGACTGTATCTGTACCTCCAAAATTTTGCTCAAATCGTTGAGCTGTTAGTGCGTGAAAAGGCTCGAATGTTCACTTCAAATTATCCAAGTTTAATATAAGAGAGCTTTCTGGACACATGTTATAGTTAAAGAATGTATATACTAATTTTTGGCCGCCATTCAGTCTGCATAGTAAGCTGGGCGGTGATAAGAGATCGATCAATCTCTGGAAAACTTGATATTGAGTAATCAGGTGTTAATCATTTTGTAATTGATTTACACATGAAAATATCAAAGGTGCGAGAAGGCATAGACAACATTCCTAACATAGACATAATATAATAGATTATAGATATACAACAGATTTGAACCCGCTTCACTCAGTTTTCCAAGAGAACGCGTAACTACGCTACCTAGAAATAGTTTATATTATTCTAATTTTTTTAATACGTAAAGACTAAAAACAGATGTGTTAGACATAAAGATATTCTACAGCCGTTGAAGAATTGAAAAAATACGAAATATATATTACAGTTCCACGACATAACGCTTCAATTTATTATTTCAATACAATTTTGAAAATTTCTATTCGTAAGTCATTATAAAATGACATCTTGTCTAATCACGCTGATGAAACACGTGTTACATGAAAATATAATCCAGCAAATTATAATTAAAATCACATAACGTGTTAAATACATATGACTTTATCTTTAATAATAAGATGACGAGAGTGGAGCCATAATAAGATTTTAGAATTTTCTCTTCAGGATTAAGCAATTCTTGAATTATTTGACTTATTTAAGCTCATTGCATACCTAAGGGTCACTGGTTCGATTAAATTCAGCATGGTGTTCTCATTTAGCTCTTTTTAACGTCGCACTGGGCGTAGGCACTGGTCTGCCTCACATTGAAGATTGTAGGAGGAGTCCATATAAAGCCAAGCCCACCACGCTGACCAAGTGCGGGCTCGCGGAATTCATGTATCTTTATAATAGTTAGGTTCTTTCAGACATGCAGGTTTCTTCACGATGTTTTCCTTCACCGTAATCATGTTGGAAATGATTCATACATGAAAATTTTAAAATGTGCTTCACTTTCTTTGAACCACTTTAGACGCCGTTATGTATAATGCCTTATTTAATAATAAAAAAAATAAAAAAATAAAAATAGTTTTTATTTCTCAATCATTTTTTACATTTTGTGTTCGAACCTTCCCAGTAAGTAATCCGAAGGATACTTGTGTTGGGAATGGCCCGCTTCTTCCCATATGCATACTCTATGATTAAGTTAGGATAGTTAGGAATATAAGTTAGGATAGTTTAATAATAATAGATTAAATACAGTATTGTGTCGGGAGACATGATTTCAAACTGACTATTTCGCTAAGTTAGTGGTTTGATCTCAATCAAATGGAAAGAGAGTCTGTCTGTGACATCCTAGTAAAGTAAATCTGACAAATCGAATGGACTGATTTGGACCAAATGTCATTCTTATCTATGTTGATGAAGATGAGGTCAATATATTGGTTACTATGAAATTTCGAACCTACCTGTACATATATATAATAAAATTGTTACTAAGTTGAATCTGTACATTTAATAGTTTTTGGAAAACATTATTGAAATAGACATTATTATCGATACAGAGGCCGAAGGTATAGTTTGTAGAATTTTTGTCTGTCAGTTTGTCTGTTTGTCTGTTACCGCATCACGGAAAAACCATTAGATGGATTTTGATGAAATTTGGTATGACGATAGCTAGTTATGCGAGTCAACATATAGAATTTTTACTTCAGGAAAATAGCTCATCTCTGAGAAATCTATACTAAACGTTAAAATGTAAGCAGGGACGAACCCGAGCGGAGCGAAGGTGTGTCGCTAGTTCGCTATAAAATCATAATATGAACGTCAAATAATGTTGTCGAATTTCTTCGAATAATAACGCCCATAGTATGTATGTATGTATGTATGTATGTATGTATGTATGTATGTATGTATGTATGTATGTATATATGTATGTATGTATGTATGTATGTATGTATGTATGTATGTATGTATGTATGTATATATGTATGTATGTATGTATGTATGTATGTATGTATGTATGTATGTATGTATGTATATTTGTTACTCCTTCTCGTTGAAACGGCTGGATGGATTTAGATGAAATATAGTTGGTACACAAATAGACTAAATCTGGACAAATACATAGGCTTATGTCGGTAATAAAATTTGCCAAAAAAATAGCTCATTTAGCAAATTTTGTTTGTTTTGCTAACACAATATAAATACAAAATGCACCTAGGAACGTAAATAGCTAATATATCAATGTAATTTTAAGTATTTTTTTAAGTTTATACATCTAAAAATAGATCACCATAGAAGGTTATGTTATGTTATGTTATGTACCTAATCATTGCTTTGTACCAAAGCAGCGTACAAAGCTGGGTCGAACCGCTTCTCATAAATGTCAAAAACCTTTGAACCCGCGGTATGTAAATCTAGTGAATGAACAAGTGAAATTAGCATATAATATGGACGGGGGATGTAATCGAGGAGTTTTTACGATTTGTATCTGCAAGGTTTACCAGCTTTTAAAATTATAATATTAAATGGTTTTAATATACCTAATATTCTGTATTATCGTAATGTATTGTAGCTTGTTACTGATAATAGAATTTTCAGGCTAACATGTACTATGAAGATATTTGAGAAAAACTATTATTGGGAGTCTTTATTAATGTAATAGAACCCAAAACAATGATTTTTATAATTTTTGTCTGTTTGTCTGTGCGTTTGTGCGCGCTAATCTCAGAAACGGCTTAACCGATTTGGGTGTGGTTTTAACTAATGTATTGTGGTAAGCTTCACTTAAAATTGAGTATTTGTTTTATTTCCATCGGTTCATAAATAAAAAGTTATGTCAAGTTAAAGAATTACCTAGGGACGAATCCGAGCCCAAGTTTCAATCATGGACACGGAAGAGACGCTAGTTCTAAGTCTAGATAGTTCGCGGATTTATTAATATTTTTGGTTCCTGAAGTTTTAAACATGGTCACGGAAAAGACGTTACGTTCTGGATAACTTTATAACGTCAAATATTCGCCAAAATCTAAGGATATACTCGTATTCAGTAACTATTCTAAAATCTAAATTTTTAAAATCTTTTTTATAAAGAAAAAGTATGAATGTGTTCGTAACATCACTATGGTTATTTCTTCGTATGTCTATGTCGTGAATAAGTTATAGTTTAAAAAACTAAAATACACGCTTTAATGATGAACCGAATTAAAAAGTAAAAAACAATTTTTAGTATAAGAATAAAGTGTTTAACAATGAAAATGATTATTGTGAAAAAAATGGAAGCTGCTTTGTACAATGTTTTTATACGAACTCTACTTTTAGAAATCGTACCAATGGAATTGTTATAAATATAATAACTGATATCGAGCTCCCCACGCTTTAAAAGTATGTTAAAAATCAGTAATAAAATAACACAGAAATTATCAATACATTTATTATTTAATAAGAGACTACGATGTTTTAATATAAAAGGTATTTTTATGTTTCTGTTAAAAAAGTTATGACAAATGATATCTCTATATCCGTCATAATTTATGTCGTCAGTCGCCATGACAGCTACATTATTTTTATATATGTTGGGACATTAACACACAGCACCATCTAGTTCCATAGTAAGCTACGAGGCTTGTATTATGGATACCAGATAGTTGATACACTTTACATATATAACTTTAAATACATACATATTAAAAATATAAACACCCATGACTGGAGTACAAACATTCGTGCTCATTACACAAATGAATGCCCCCAGCAGGACTCGAACCCGCGACTGTTGGTAGCAAGTAGAGTCACTATAAACTGAGCCAAACGTGGTATCGCTAGGGACCCCAGTCCTTCTAGATTTATTTGAAAGCATCCCACGTTAGAAGTATAGCGCACGCTACAAATATTCTCGCCCACATAAAACTCGTGTAACTCAACAACCACCTCCAAGTAAGAGTTTTTATGTCAGAGCCTAGTATTGTTAAAGATTTAATATTGAAATCAAATATAATAAGTAAAAACTTATAATTTTAACTTTAGCTCTATTCATATTAAACAAAATATGATTTTTAAGTGGAATTTAACATCAGATTGGTCGTTAAATATTTAGGTCCGCTGTATACCCTTAAAAATTACATCTCTTTAGTTACTATTATTAATCACATGAAGCAAGAATTATGCAAATTTTCTGTCTTTTAATATCATAAAAATAATGGAAAAGATTTAAGGCTGATTACATACATGGTATCCTATTTCGATTTCAGTATATGAAATACTAGCAACTCACCCTCGCTTTGCTCGGGGTCGTCCCAAGCTTGCTTCCTAGTACAAACTTCCATTCCCATTTTCAACCCTTTAAGGGATGATTTCCGGGATAAAAAGTATTCTTTGTCCTTCCCAGGGCCTCAAACTATATTCTTACCAAATTTCTTCTAAATCGGTTTAGTAAATCCAGAGATTATCCCCCTATAATATCACAAACTCACAAACTTTACCTCTTTATAATATTAGTATAGATATACACGCTAGCTTACTACACGAACTTCAGGAATTGTTTTGAAACATAAAATATTAGAACGTAAACACAATATAGAATTTTCGGCAATTTGGGTACTGGAATTTGGAACAACATGGGACGAAAAATAGCTTATGCGGTAAGATTAAATAACGTAAGCATATTTCGTTAAAAAATAAACTTCTCTCTACTGGGACGAAGTAAATAAAGAGTAATTACAAAAAAATTGTTCATAACACGACTATCTATCCCGAAAAATACGGGAACAGTAATTGAACGCGAATAAAGAAAGTTTTAAAACTCCAATCACATTTTGGGAAGTTTCGAAGCGTGTACTGAATTTCAATTAATCACAAAGGGGCCGCTACTTAATAAGTTTGATTGAAAAGTTGCCGTACATGTTACGTTCATTATATTTTTAACGAGCCATTTTTCTGGAGAACCGTGTTTCAGTTTGCTATCGTTTCATGCAAGAGTTAAGAAACGGTGAGAATATTACTACGCGAATATTTTGCATTTGTAATGAATTCAATTCTATTCAATTCAATGATCTTGTTAATGGCTTCATTTTAAACGAAACTATCATTTCGGCTGGTGTCACAATTTTATTTTTATTTTTTGCTCCGGGTTTTAAAGGTATTTTGGTGACATTTCTTGGACTACCAACCATTCGTACTATAAAAACTTAAAAAAAAACTGACTTCTAGGCACTAAAATAAAAAAAATGACTAAACGGGGGTTTTCATTTAGAATAGATACTTAATCAGGTATTTTCAAAGTCGGTGCCGAATGGAGAACCTCCTCCTTTTTGGAAGTTGGTTAAAAATGACTTTAGAGATGTCAAAAATCTTACTCTCTCCCGTGACTATGTTTGCTATAAAATAAAAAAAAAACATAAATAAATCCGCGACAAATTGGAAAAATATTTCTATTTAAAATGGTTTGAATTTGGCTTTTTTGATTAAACACATATACGTACATCTATAATAAAAATGAATTGCAAATATTTTCATTTTTAACTGACTTTTAAAATGATGTATTATCTACTGAATTAAAGTGTATGTATTTTTGTGTGTATTATGTTTTATATATTATACTACTAAAGGGGAGACATTTATTTAATATAATAACATAACCCGACCCGGGAATCAAACCCAAGACCATCGAATCTCCGGCTGTACATGTTAGCCACTAGACCACGTGGCAGGTCATCCATAGCCAGACCTGGTCATATACTTTTAAAAATCAGTATAACGCTTATACAATACTTTTTAACACAATCAATGTATATGATGACATCTTCATTAAAGAAAAAAACTCTTTTGAAAATACAATGAAATTTTATCTCATTAGTCTAATATTTCAATTAGTCTCAGACTAAACGATCAAATTAAATTAAAAACTTTAATAAGATAAGAAATTTATTTCTTAAAATGGAAGATTAAAAATATTTTACTGCTTAGACAACCGGTGTAACTTACATCCAAAATTGTTTTAGATTAATTTGACATTTCCAATTTTTTGGGAATTGCTTATGTAAATAGCACACCGTACCACTTTTCGTTCACTGGCAAATATTCTTTTAAAATTCATTTCTAATATATCTTTGACCGTGCACAGAAATCAAACTGACGACATTAATACTCATTTTTAATCAATATTATATCCAAAATTTTCGTACACTTTCACGCAGTCGCCATATACATGCCTTATCGATGGTTTAAATAAATTACCATAAACTAAAATTTATAGAGTAAATAACTTTCATAAGATAATATTAAAACATAAACCTCCTTTTTGCTTCGCCGAAGTCGAGTAAAAAAAAAACTAATAATAAAGCTACTTATTCAAAGAGGATTTCTAGTTACGTGGAAAATAGGTAATGCGATTAATATAAA
This sequence comes from Brenthis daphne, assembly GCA_947093115.1. Lineage (NCBI taxonomy): Eukaryota > Metazoa > Arthropoda > Insecta > Lepidoptera > Nymphalidae > Brenthis > Brenthis daphne. The sequence goes on along the minus strand of OX352475.1, from coordinate 14,818,829 downwards.
AAGTTCCAAGTTCTTTCTCCATACTAAGCATCCTGGGATTTTAAAAACTTTTCTAATAACGCCTCTTAAATTTTACAACGTACGATCCACGGGGAATATTTTATAATTCCGCTAATTAAATATAAAAAAGGAGTTAAAGCATTTACATATTTTTTTTATATTACAACTTTATAATATGTACAATTATATTGGTTAGTATCATACCAAAAGGAGCACAAAATATCAGTATGTAACATAATAAATTGGCGATAATCGGATGAATAAAAAATATATTATTCGTCCAACTATTGTCCGCTTGTACGTATACAACGGGATCTCACTTCTTTTGTTTTCTAATATAAAATAAGTTATTTTTAGGTGCAGGAGCTCTATATGCAAAAAAAAAATACCTTGACCTACCGAGCTGAGTCGAACTACTTATTCTACTTATTTATTAGTCTATTCGTCCTTCCTTATAATTTCTACATATTTTTTTTTATAAAGAACGAATAATAATTTTTTATTCGTCCTATTAAAGGACGAATAGACATTTATAGTATATACCATGTTTAATTTCCAAAATATTTACTTTTTAGCAAAATATATTACATCCGAGTACAAAATCACCTAAAAAGTACTTTAAAAAAGAAAAATGATAATCGGTTCATAAATATTGACGAAGTTATTGCGTTATAAATACAAAAAAAAAACACATTTTCCTAAAAGGATGCTTAAATATTATATGAATTGTTAAAATTTTTGGTTTAATAGCGCTATTCTGTGAGAACTTTTACTCAGCTCGTACGACGTACAGTTGTATGAAATAGAATCGCGGATTCAGCTGTCGAGTTACATAAGCCCGTTTAGAGCATAGCACTACAGGTTCTAGCAACTAATTTTTATTTTTAATATAATACTTTTTACTGATAAGCAGATACGTGAAGGCTACCTGATTTTGATCTTAGACTATGTAAATACGTAGAAAACAGTACTGAACTGTTGCACATAATGTATAAGAAAAACTAACTATTGCCAAAAAAAATTTTTTATGATAACACTAACTCGTCAATAGTTAATAAATAAAAATTAAAAAAAAAACAAAAAAGAAAATCGGTTGACAAGCAAAGGAGAAAAAGGCACTGAACGATTTCGTCTTTTCCTTTAAAATATCTGCAACTGCATCAAATTCGATTAGCCACAGATCCCCAGAGAAGCGATATAATAAAGGGATGACATGCAAGTATATTGATGGGAAGACAATACCACTGTTACTGTTATGTATTTAGCATGATCTATCGAAATTTTGAAAATTCCTTTTAATACTTTGTTAGACACTTAACACTTTCTTAGATTTACGCGAATATATGACATTTTAAATAATACTACGTTTTCAGGTTTTAAAAGCTGCTTTTGATTTTTAGTTCCCGAAGTTTCGAATGCTTTACGTCAATCATGGTCACGGGAGAGACTAAGGGCTTAAACATCAAAAATTTTACTTAATTCTATTTTAAAATTTACAGATAATGTCCATCGAAAAATTAAACAATGATTTCAAAGAAACAGAAAAATGGGGCTATGGTGACAGTTTAGATTTTTTTGTTTATTTTAATTTAAACATGTTTATAAATTTTTAATAGTTATATTTTAAATGTTATTTATTATTAATTTTAGTTATATTATTATTATATAATTATCGTATGTTAAGTTTAAAATCCCAATGATTTATTTCTGAATGTATATAATTTTGAATAAACTATAAATTGTCTAATTTTTTAAATAAAAATATGAATTCCTTTTTTGTCATTCCTTACTAAATCTTTCAGTTCTTGATGCAAAAACATCTTATGTATAATTTATTTATTTATTTATTTATTTATTTATTTATTTATTTATTTATTTATTTATTTATTTTTGTTTAAAATAAAAATTTCTTCAAAAGTAAAACGTTATTGAATTTAGAACTTTAAATCCCAGCCTTACGATACCTTTTCTAAAACAGACAAAATATCTATGTCAGATAAAAACAGTTCAATAAGACCATCAGTTTTCCGGATTAAATAAACTGTTTAAAATATCCATCTCATTACCAATTTCAGTCGACGCTATCGACAATCCTAATAAAACTTTAGAGGACTTTTAATGAAATTTACATATTATGTAATTAAATACGTACCACGCATATTAATCACATTTGTTTTTATCATAGTTTAATCTAGTTATGATTATTTATCACTATCTGTCCTAAAGTTTGAATTTGCCTCGTGTTTCTAATTACACGTAGTAGGTTGTATTTAAGTCGTTCTAAAATGATTGATGAATATTTTAAATTTAAAGTTTCAAACAATTTTCAGGTTATAGCGTAAATTTTAGATAGAAAAAATGTTCTTTATTATTAGTAATAAAATTATAATATCGCACAACACCAGAAACATGGATAAAATTGAAATATATAAAACTAGAATCAAATATGGAATAAAAACTAGTACATTGGAAGGAGCACAGCTTTACAATTCTGTGGCAAATAATGTAAGGGAGTCAAAAACTTTAAATATGATCTAAAAAACTTAAAACATTACATAACGTCATGCAAGAATCCAAATTTTGTTTAGAATCATCGCTGTTTAAATTGTAGACTATAATCTTGTACTATATATATTTCCTAATGTAAGTGAAAGTTTTTTTTTTGGAAATAAAACATCTTTAACCCAAATATCTATACCTATACCTATATCTACATCACCTGGTTCTGTCGTTTTCTTAAAAAAATTAAAACTTTTTTCAAAGCGATAATTTAAGAAATTACAATGAATTATGTACTTTATTGATCAAAATATGTCACTTTTGCTGGGACTTTGTTAAGCAAGGAAAGTCCTTGGATAAGCAAGGAAAGAAGATATAGTATCGTGGTATTAATAATATTTTAATATGTTATAAATCAACACCGACTCCTTTTGCAAGAGGACTCAGAGGAGTCCTAATCCTGGATAAGATTTTCTAATATTTTCTAAACTAAGAGTTAATTTGAAAACTAATAATGTTGGAGAATTTAAAAATATTCTTGAAGTCGAACAATAATATTGAATATCCAAACTTAAAAATTGTTATTTTATGTGGAATATAGTACTAACAAGAATTGACACGGTATTTAACTTGAAGACTAGAGAAAAGACTCCAGTGAAAGTTCAGTTACAATGTAAAAGACCAACTCCCTAGTTAAATGAATTTCTCTGCCACCAAAGCTGTAAAGGTTTTATAGTAATAAAATGTGATAAGTGACGACTGCTTCGAAATTATGTATTAAAAATTCAAATAAATGGCTTGGAAGAAGTGCCGGGTCATCTTATCCCCAGATTTAGTACCTAAACGTTGGGATTCCATAAAAACGTGGCTATCGTTTTGTTGATTTATCGTCCGAATTGAGTCCGTCCCTTGTCTACAGAGCAGTGGAGTAAATTAATGGATGCTGTAAGTTTCGTGACGCCAAAACCTAACTGTCGCTAGTGTTTTGAGATATCCATATTATGATAATAAGTTAAAAACTCGCCAAACTTTGGTTTTAACACACAACCTAAATATTTTTTCTAAACTTAAGTATAATAAAAATAAAGAGAAACAGAGAGAGAGAGAGAGAGAGAGAGAGAGAGAGAGAGAGAGAGAGACAGAAAAGTAGTATATAATTTAAAAAAATAAAAGCATTGTCAGCAATGATTTTTAGTAGTACCACGTTACATAACTGTTCTTAAAGCTTTCTAAATATTTAAGTTATTTCGTAATAAAAAATAATTTCAAAATCTCTCACAATTCCAATGAAACAAAGCTTAAAGATTTAAAAGGCTTCAAAAGAAGTATCCTAAAGTTACTAGTATTATTGTTACATTTATATGTTGTAACCAATTTTCCAAACAACTAATGTTAGAATTTTGAGTTTAACAGCAATAATTAAGTGTACATTTGTTTTGTATATAACAAGCTACTCACCCTCGCTTCGCTCAGATTCTTCTCTTGGTTGATTCCCCATACAAACTTTCATCCCCATCTTAATCCCTTAAGGGATGATTTCAGAAATAAAAACTATCCAGCGTCTCAAACTATCTTCTTACCAAATTTCATCTAAATTATTTTAGTAGTTTCGGAGCTTATTCAGTACAAGCAAACAAACAAAAAAATCTTTCCTCTTTATAAGTAAGTAAAGTAATAAGTATAGATTAAGTACACTTGTAATTTACTTTATTGTTAAAAAATAGCTAATAAGAAAGACAATTTTGATAAAAATTAGCAACGACGTACTCTGTCACAACCAATCTCATTCTTGCTCGCTCAACAGTATATAAGTGAATAGATTACACTATTTTAGTATATTTTAACTTGATGAGAGCATTAGCCTTTGTTCTGCTATCTTCTGTTTTTATTTAATTTGATTTACAAGCGCCAGACATTCATTAGATAAGACTAAAATGGAATATAATAAAAAACGATGCCAAAGTTGAACATTGAATATTTTTTGATAAAAATTGTGTAAAGGTACTACTACTAGTTTTTGCCTATGGTTTTGCTTGTGTCGTCTATCTATACTTATTTCTATACTAACGACTCACCCTCACTTCACTTGGGCACGTTTTAACGTACGGTTACAGTTCGGATACGGTTGGTATGAAATAGACTATATTATATGATATATAGCCTTATAGCCTTGCTCAATAAACGGGCTATAAAAAGAATTTTTTAAATCGTATTAGTAGTTCCTGCGATTAGCACGTTCAAACAAACAAACTCTGCCTCTTTATAATATAAATATATATATATAATAAAACTGAAGATTTTGTTTGTTTGTTTGAAGTTTGTTTAATATCGCGATTTAATAGTCCGATTTAGAAAATTATTTTTGCGTTTTATAGTCTACTTATTGAGGAATATTATAGGATCTTACATAACACTACGTCTTATAAAAACAGAGTAATACTACAAAATTAAACGACGTTGGTGGAGCCGCGAATAAATGCTAGTTTATTTATAACTAGCGACTTACCGTACATCCCTATATACCTTTTAATTTGTTTGAGTGGAACCCTAATTCTGTTTTTAAAATAAAAGTAGCTTAAGTTAAGGAGTAGATTAAGCTTAAGGAGTACCTTATAACATCAGCTCTCTGCCAGTGAAAATCCCATCAAAATCAATTTAGCCGTTTCACAGATTAACCGGAACAGACAAACAGACATTTAAATTTTTTTTTCTTATTTAGTACCGTATACAATTTCATAAGCATTTAGTACCAAATTTTCATTATGAAATTACAAACAGATACTTCATTTTTATTTATCTGTATAGATTGCACAGGATTTTAGGTCCGTAGCGTGATATTAGACAGCTTATAGCTTTCCTAGATAAATAGGTTATAAAATGTTTTTTTTTAATTGTACTAATTCCAGAGATAACAGCGTAACAGTATATATTATAATTAAACATAAATATAAAATTAGTCCGAAATTTTACACCTACAAAGCCGTAAACTAAAGTTAGTTTTAAAATAAAATTACTTAATCTCAGTCAATTTTAGTTATACCACATTTCTTTCTTACGTCTAGACTACATGGAATTTATTTTGAGGCTGAGGGACCTATTCGCAATTTTAATTGGCATCCAGAATTTCACATTAATTGTTATTTAGACTCAGATAATGAAGGTCGATTGTAATATTCCTTACATTATCATTAGAGATCTGATAATAAAGGGGCCTTTATTGATATAACAATTATAATTATTTTAGTTAAGTATTGATTTTATACTCATTAGAAATCTTTGGAGAAGAGAAACAACCCAACAGGTATTATTGTCTGTGTTTTTTCAGCTACTTTCCCTATTATTTCTCGGATGCAAGGTGCCTTTCTTATATTTATAATATTACTAGCACAACCCGCAGTTTCGCTCGCGCTAAAACTACAAAAAATGTCTAAAGGTAGGTTACAAATTTTCATGCCCTTATTTTACATCCTTATTGGATGAATTTAATAAAATGCTAAAACACATGTTTTAAGTTTTAAGTTATTCAGATCGCAAATATTTTTTTGGGTTGCATTATAACGTGTTTTCCCGTGGGAATGTGATAATCTAACGCGGTAAAAAGTAGCCCATGTCACTCTCCAGTCCTCCAACTATCTCCACACAAAAAATCACGCCAATCCGTTATTCCGTTTCGACACGAAAAAATGACAAACAAACAAATAAACAAACTCACTTTCATATTTATAATATTAATATGGATATGTATTGCATTATTATCTGTCGCCTATATTATATTTCTTCAAGTTATCACAACATATTATTGTAAAAAGCATGTCTGTCTAAATGCGATAAACTTAAAAACTACCGAACGGATTTTCGTACGATTTTCACCAATGAATAGAATGATTCATGAGACAGGTTTAGGTGTAAAATTTATAAAGCTTTTGTGTAAATTATCTGAAATATGACGATGATTGTTGAAGATATGGGTAAAAATCATGCCGACTGGAAGCTTTACTGACGTGCGCCGCGTAAGCCAATAGAGTCATATAAAAGCCATGTATTACCGACTTATTCCTCTAAAAAAGATCTATTAAACTATACAACTCGCAACACTATATATATACAATTTATTCAGTTATTTTTAGTACGACTACCTACTAGTGATTTATCCTCGCTTCGCCCGGGTACGTCCCTACGTACCCCCGGCACACACACACACACACACACACACACACACACACACACACACACACACACACACACACACACACACACACACATATATATATATATATATATATATATATATATATAATCGCAAGTTACTGTTTCATGTAATAAACGTGTGATTTTTATTTGTTGTGGATAAATATACCTTTAATATCATTTTATAAGTAGCTAGCAGAACCCGAGCGTTCAAAGTACAAAAAAAAACTTTTCTTTCCCTTACTTTTACAGTAATGTACGGAAGTCTGCCCAATTTGTTCACATTTATGATTACTGCAAAAAGAGTTTTTCAAATCGGTTCAGTTGTTCCTGAGATTAGCGCGTTCAAACAAACGAACAAAGTCTGCCTCTTTATAATATTAGTATAGATTATTTTATCCTTAGGGGTGGAATTTTCCTGTTAATATTTATAAGGCACCACCCAGGTACCTATATAAATACATATGTGTATATATAAAAATATATTAGTTTACAGTATACAAATATTAATAAGAAAGAAATCATGAAAATGGGTTCACGACTTGCAAAGATCACTTTTGAACCTAGCCAAAAAATTAAAATATACGCAAATTTTAGGCTAAAATAAAATTGGAACAGAATTTATGGAATATTTTTTACAAAATTTATATATGGGAGATATCACTGATATAATAGAAGCCAATTAGTATGAAAAAAGTCAAGTACAGAGTAGAGGAGCTAGCTTTAGATAAATTTTAATAGGATTGTTTTACGTTATTCGTTCACTTAAAAACAATGCTTGATTATAATTCAAGCAATTTTCAAGGCAAAAAAGGTATTCCTTTTTTGCCATTTGGCTACGGAACCCTAAAAAATGGCGAAAATTATTTTTTCCCGTGGGATTTGGGATTATTATGGTTCAATATAATTAAGTAGCGATTGAAAAGATTATATTCTTTATCAGAGACTCGCCAGGCTTAGTCGACTCCGAACAATCACTTTTGGGTTGTATAATTGATTATAACAACAATACCTACAAATACTGTTAGACAAACCAACAAAAAAATTATCAAAATCGGTCCATCCGTTTTGAAAGAGTTCAGTGACAATGTCTGTAGGGTACGCTAGTAATAAATAAAAAATCCAAGAATCCGACTGCTGTATCACCTACTGGACCCATTTGAAAACTCCTAGGACTCACTCAAACACAAAAAAATCATAAAAATTGGTTCAACCGGAGGAGTTTAGTGACATACACAAGTACAGAAGAATTTTATATATAAATATGTACATAACACATACCTATTGAACTTCACAGCAATTCACGTAATATCAGGACTATTGAATCAATTACCGTACAGCCTCATGAATAGACCTTCATTGTTAGTAAGTACAATATATAACCCAGTTTCAGTTGAAAATCAATTGAGTTTGATTTTGGTTAAGTAAATTTTGGTATTTTTGCTCTATGTATATATGTAGGTATTTGAGTTTTAGCGAAATGATATTTAAAATAGTATTTTGATTTTTTATTCGTTGGAATTCGTTACATAAAATTCTACCTTATGGGTAAAAAAATTGTCTATTTGATGTAGAGTTAGTTACCTGGAATCCATTGAACATTGTTTTCTGGTAAGCAAACAAAATTAGTTTGAATGAAAAACAAAATTTTTTTTGGTAACTATAATTTTTGGTAAATGTTGGTGCTCAAAACTGACTAGACTAAATGTCTTTGTAGAAAAAATATGTTAAGACTATCTCTGTGTCAAATTTCCATCGCGTGAAATATCCATCTTCACAAACTTTCACATTAGTATGAATTATACTTTTTATATTTTATTTCTTTACTAACTTACTGATATGTGACCTTTTGGAGATGTTCAGGCTGATGATAGAGGTTTATTCGTGCATGAGAGAATATTTGAAACTTTGTAATTATTAGTCCTAGCATGGTAAAGACGAAAGTTGCTATGCTTATCTTTACCAAAGACAAGGCGAGAGAAAAAGAAGAGGAAGAACTCAGTTATCACAAAAACAGTGTATTAAATTTCAAAGCGAATATTCTATATACTAACTTTTAAATAATGCGAGTAAAAATATATTTAAAAGCCTAAATAAACCCCACATCTGCATATCTCTGTAGATAGCGCTCGTGCGACAGTAATTTGATCACATGGAAACAATGTACCTAACCTAATTTAATTGTAGCCTCATTTGCTTAGACGTTCTCGTAGTGTATAGTTAATCTTGACCTTTGATTGTAGAACCTTTGTGATAAGACGGTATCGTGTCTTGCTAAAGTATCTTGATTATTTAGTACTAGCAACTTATCCTTGTGTCGCTCGGGTACGTCCCTAGGGATGACCCCTGTCTAGGGGTCATTTTGTCATACATTTTATTGATTTATACTGTTTAGGCAGCGCACACCAATAAAGCATAAAACCTATTTTTATCGGAAAAATTGCCTATAGCACTCGCATATGCGGCTATGTAGCTTTCTAATAGTGAAAGAACTTTCAAAAAATTGGAGCCATAGCTTCAGACTTTACCGTCTATATACAAATTTACACTTTACCTCTTTATAACATTAGCGTAGATTATAAATGCAAATATGTTTGTGGGTTTATCCTTCTCTGACGTAATAACGAAGTATGAGATATGTGCCAAAAACGCTGTCTTATTATGAACATATGCTGTATTACTAATAATAAAATATACTTAGTAATAAGAGCTCATTTATCATATTTTATTAAAATATAAACTTATTCTGCAAATACTAAAGACGTTTAGGGCTATATATCCCAAGGGTTAGAGTATATTATACCAGTTTCCGCATAGACTAAATGCATTAGCCTGACCTCATTTCCCTCAGACTCTAGGTCCATCGCGCGTCCTAAATAACTTTTGCCATACTCGTAAAGAGATATGACATCCCACTGGGACATCTAGATCGAAGTAAAAAGTAACATATATTACTTAGTGACCTATAAACATCTCTATAATCAGTTGCTGCGTAAATGTATGATAAACACACACATTTTTGACTACAGACAAAGGGATGAATTAGAGATGGTCCAGAATTGCAGATGCAGAGATTTGACGAGTTAGTGGACGAATTTTTATTGACAAATATTACTCGTAAGCTAAGTGTACATTGATTTCAAAATTACTTAAAGATCAATTGTTTCCTTAGGATTTTTGCGTTCTTTTTTTTGGAACGATCTTTTTTATTGATTAAAATTATGAAAACGGTTCAGAGTTGGCGAAAATATCACAGATCATACACGCAAGTAAAATATCTGAATTAAATACCTTTTTGAAGTTGATCTAAATACATATAGACTACGGTACTCAAAGATACTAGAGCCATTAATGACAGAGAATATAATTTTTAACATTTGTCCAAAAGATCCAGAGTTTATACAATAAAAAACAACTAATTTTTTCTTCCATATAAAAGTTGAAGGCTAAATATATAAATTTCATAGCAGTAAAAACGGAACCCTTATAAAACGATAGGTACGCCTAAATATCCCATATCTTTTATGACTACGTTTTGGAACGGAGCAAGTCGATAAAGCATACCGGTGATAGATAAAAAGCCGATTTACCAATAAATTGTAATGAACGCTGAATAACATGACATCTATTTGTTTGGAAAAATAAATTCGTATTGGCTCTGCTTACTCAGTGTAATTCGAATAATCGATTCAGTACACAATCGTCCTCCTATCTAGGTCGTTTGTCGTCTAACGTTTTTGTACCCTACGCCTTTATTGCACAAAAAGTTTAGATACACCTGTTGCTTTTATTGATTTCCGAAAGCATTTTATGGGATTTGTTCATGCTTGTCTTGTTATTGCTCTACTAATAATTGGTAGAAAAAGAGTTTAAAACTCATTTTCAGGGGTTTTTTGATCAGGTTTTTCTAGGGACCTAGTGAATTGCCACTCCCGGTTCGTTTATTTAATACTGAATTTGTTTCATTAACTTTGTCTAAGAGTAATAATAATTTAGATGTTATGTAAATTGAGTAAGAAAATATTATCAACCGACTTCAAAAAGGAGGAGGTTCTCAATTCGACTGTATTTTTTTTTTTTTTTTTTTTTATGTTTGTTACCTCAGAACTTCATCATTTATGAACCGATTTGGACAATTTTTGTTTTGTTTGAAAGAGTATACTTCCAGATTGGTCCCATTTAAATTTCAAAAAAAAAATACCACCCCTAAGGGTGGAAAAATAGGTAATAATGAATTTAACCTACTTCTAATTGTCATATTGACTTGAAACTTTGCAAGTGTTTCTATTTCCGTTGATAGTACAGTGGTTCGGTATTGTTGACCTGATTTGATGGTAAGGCCAGAAGGTGGATAGGTGGAACTCTTCAACGGCTAATAGTAGATACTTTGCGTTTGGGCTTATTTTGTTTGATTCAACAAGCCTAACACTTTAGAATTCGTACTTTGCTACTACTGTCTACACTAAAAAGGTAAAAATAAAAACTTTTGAACAAAAAAATAAAAACCGACTTCAAACAAAAGCACTAAAAAGTAAAAAATAACTGATTGGTAGTTTTCATTTACTATACATACCTAATCAAATATTTTCGAAGTCGGTGTGCTTTGGCTAAGTAATTACCTACCTATTAAATACATACCTAATCAAATATTTTCGAAATCGGTGCCAGCCCATACAAAGCAAAGCACACATGTATAGTAAATGAAAACTACCAATCAGTTATTTTTAACTTTTTAGTGCTTTTGTTTGAAGTCGGTTTTTATTTTTTTGTTATTTTCGATACAAACTTTCCATTTTAGGGTTAGATTTCAAAAAATATTTTCTTTTTTTGCGATTATCTATATCAGTAACATCTTTGTTTATTTAGTGGTAGTATATAATATATTATACTCGTATATATTTATAAAGTAATCAAGATTTTTATTTTCTTCTTGTTAAAGCAGTGCAAGTTTGGGACTTACTTATGAAGACGTAACGAATGGGAAATCTTCTTGATAGAAGATTAATCTTCGTCTTTATTATTCATTCGTAGAATATTTATTTTGTAACCTTTAAATGTTTACTTGACATCGAAAATTACCCTAATTTATTTATTTTTGGACTAGCTAACCCGACAGATGATTTATTGTACTAAATTAAATTTGACATTTTTATACCAAAATGAGAAAGACAAAACAAATTTTGGTTTTCCCCGTATTTTTCAATTTTCCCGGCAGATTTTCCTTCTCAGCTTGAAGTATTTTCCACACATGTACTCGAGAAAAGTGAGGTCGACCACTAATATAATGCATATACTAAAAACTTACTTATTAAGGTAAATTCCAGACAAATATCAAACTTTTCTAACTCCATTAAGACATGTCCTGACACCTGACACAAGTCCTGAATTTGAAGATTATTATATTTGGTTATTTCTATGAGTATTGTGACAATCCCTTAACGTCTCCGTTAATTTAGAAATTGCGATGAAGATGGCAATTTGTTGTTTGTTGAGATATTTAAGTTTGTAACTTTATGTAAATATTTATTATAGTACCTTGTTCTAAATCTCGTCCCTTCAACTTTAGATTGCGAAGTTTACAATTTCATGACTTTCTTATTTTATTTAGATAAACCTTATATAGGCTCATCTGAAATGAGAGTATTCTTTCTAAAGTAATGTTTATTATATTTTAGCTTTTATATTACAGTGAATTAGGAAATTACAATATGGTACGTGTGTTTGTTTGTATGTATGTACCTACGCATGTATACTTGTAAAAACGTTTTTTTGTTCTAAATAGTTGCTAGTAAAAACAGATAATAATTAATAGATCTGGTATAATAATATTTTTTTTTTGTAATTTTTACTTTAACTTATCTAGATAGCAATAATATTATCGAATTTCTTGAAGTCAATTTTAGCCTGATTCGTAATAACTTGTGTAACTTGCGTTCGTAATAACATGAGAAGTTTCGCGTGACAGTACTACGATTTGATACCATCAAGTTGTTCTGATTTGATACCATCAAGTTAGTATGATAAAATTTGCTGGAAAAAAATGAACTAGAACTATATGAATCTCCAATAGTTATTATTTTAACTATGTAACTTAGTAATTGTTTTTAACTATACTAATATGCATTTCGAATTTTCATATTTTTTTTTAATTTTGAATTAAAAAAAAATATTATAGGGTAAGATTGTATGTAGTATAACCGTTAATTTCATCTGCCTGTATGGCCGCCATTAATCGTAGAAACAAATTTTAGGAAATTTTTTATTTTAAAATGTTCAAACATAAAAAAACAGAAGCACAAGAGAAGAATGTAGAACAGTGCAAAACTAACATCGCCCTAAATATGGGTTGACTCATTAGACAAACATTAGTTAGATGTGAACACGGCTATAATCCATTGAAATAAGTGGGGCAATTAGAACACATGTACATTATAGAGATTTACTCCCCATCCAGCTATTATACGGGCAGATTACTATTGACGATTATTCAAGATTATAGGACAAGTATATCTGATGTATAAAGATCTACATATACTAGTTTCAGTATAGGACTTCGTCTACACGTGCATTTCTACAAATATTATCAACATTTACTACATATAAATCCACTTTTTTATCTTACGTCTTTAACAATTTACTCTCGATTTCCAAAAAAGTGCCTGTGTTTGTTGTTTAATGGTACCAGGTTATGTTCTATTTATACAGTATCTTTAATCCAAATCTGTTCAACGTAAGCACAAAAAAGGTTAATCTCGATAACAGCGCCACTTACCGCGTCAAACTATACCTAAGAATCAACTAGTTGGGCCAAAAAAAATTACATCAAATTCGGTCAAGCCCTCACTAAGGTTGAGACTGAAAGGAGGAGAATGATACACGCACACAAGAATTTTATATAGATATAAAGACTAATAATATGTCACTTATGGCATATAACATGATTTAGTTCACAGATTAGGTAGGTATAGTTGTAGGGAACCGCAAATGGCAACCTGACATACCTTTAATCATCGGATCAATAACAAAATTAACATATCTTTACATGTATGTATATATCAATTCCTAGCACAAACAATATTCAAGAAACTATACTTTAATAGATAATATATAAAGCTGAAAAGTTTGATTATTTGTTTGAACCATAATTTCTGTATTTACTGGTCCTATTTGAAAAAATATGTTTGTCTTTTATAATCTATTTGTAGAGGAAGCTTATAGGATATCTTACATTACTCTATGGCTTATGAGAGTAGAATAATTCTAAAAAAATATAAAACGTTTTTTTATATAGTTTTGTTTTCAATTTTTTAATTCGTATACAGTGTGTTAAAAAAACCCTGTCCGATCGGAAGCCAGTGTATAGGTATCCCAATCAATTGACCAAATAAAATAAGAAACATAAAATATTCATGATAGTAAACATGTTAATGAAATTTAAAATGTCCATTTATTTTGCTATTTTCCCCAAAATTCTAGGAAATTTTAAAAAGGTGCAACACTAATTTCGGCAGTATTATTCATCATGTGGCGGCGGCATCTTTGATGTGTGCCGACAGACGATGTGCCGCCCGTTGTCAAAGGGACCGCTCGGCACGTGTAGCGGCTATCCCGACCTTGAATTACATACTTACGATCACTATTTGTTCGCTTTATTATTTATTTCACTTAAAATTATGTCAGTTTCGCGAAACATTGCATCCGAGTGCACGTGTTAGAGAAATTGAGTTTTAACTATGTCGTATACGAATGAAGAGTACTTTAATATGTTAATGTGTTTGGGGAGGAGTGACTGCAATTATGCAGAAGCTCGTAGAGACTATGAAATGCGTTTCGCAGTTCCGCGGGGTACCACGGTGCCGTCAGAGCGTGCCTTTCAACGTCTTCACAATCGTATGTATACCACGGGCAGTGTTCACGGCTACGAAACGCATCACGCTGATACAGGAAGACCGCGTATCGATATGGATATTGAAGAGCAGGTGCTTGAATTATTTAATGAGGAACCCACCCGAAGTACTCGTTCTGTGGCACAACAACTGGGAACTAACCACCTCCAGGTGTGGAAAGTGTTGAAAGAAGATGGCCAGCATCCTTTTCACTACCGTCGTGTCCAATCTTTACTACCCAGTGATTATGAACCTAGAGTGGAATATTGTACATGGATTTTAAGGAAAATCGCAGAGGACGCTGAATTTTTGAAAAGGGTTATTTTCACCGATGAATGTTCCTTTCATAGAACAGTGACACTGAAGCTGAAATGCGTGGGCGTATTGTAGCAGCGTTTGAACACATAAAATCAGACACAAACGTGCTTGAAAGGGTCCGTGATAACCTTTTGCAACGGTGTCAAGCCTGTATCACTCGTGGAGGCCGTCACATAGAACAACATCTCCATCACAGCCATCGCATTAGCGTCCTCATAGAATAACAGACTACTTAACTACCTACAAATTGATAAGCGTAGTTTGAGGTCAACTGGGTTCATGACTTTATGACGTCACTTCGCGCCACATCGCCCGCCACCAGTATTGCCATGTAAGTTTCACATTATTTATGAAATATTTTAAATTTTTAAATGGGGTAAGTTTTTTTACTTGGAATCTGATTTTTCTTACATAAATAGAATCGAATCACGATACCTAATAATACCTTCACCGGTCGGACAGGGTTTTTTTAACACACTGTATATGCTATAAATTTCGTTTTACCATGTTTTTCATTAGGAGGAGAAATGAAAAGATACGAAAACATCTTTTTGCATTTTCAATCCAATTCAATTCAATTTTCTCATTAATAGCTTTAAAGCATGCCAGTTGAGCACAAGTCAATTCGCAAATATCACGTAGAATGGAGCATTTTGCATTTTATGCCTTATTTATTTAGGAAGGTTATATGCTAACATCAAGCTTAAGATGGGAAAAATTCTCCATAAATAAACTACACGGGTGAAGCTGCTGTCGATATTAAAATTTAAACTACCTCTTTTCATAGATCTTTTACAAGTGGCATTTAAACTAAACAAGTTGAAATAACCGGAACGAAAACAAAAGATGGTTGTTACTTCTAACGATATGTCAACTTATTGGGATAGATGAAAGGAAAATATTACAAAGGCATTGTCTTGTGAAGAAATAAATATTAGAATTTGTTATTGTAAAGGAAGAGAAAAAGATAGCGGAGAAGAAAGGTATGTTTAAATTTACGGGATATTTCATTTTCCCGTTACTGGTTATATAGAATAAAAAAAATTATTTCAGTATTGCAAATTGTTTTATTTGTTAATTTTACAATAGTAAGAACTGTATTACTTTTGGACCACTTCAAAAAATGGGGAAAGTACAATATATATAATACTTTCTTAAATTTACGCGAATATTTGACATTTTAAATAAAACTATCTTTTCGGATTTTTTCGCGAATTTATTTTGATTTTTGGTTCCCGACGTTTTGAATTGTCATTCTCTTAAAATGTCAAGTATTCGCGTATATCTAAGAAAGTATAAAGTCTAATTGAATTTCATATCATGTTACTTAATTATAAACTACGACTTTTGATAAGCTGTCAAGTTTTTTTATGAATATTTTACCACAAGAGTGATCCTTTATGGCGGAATAGTAATTAGTTTAAGATAATACCAATACTATTTAATTAAAAAAAAACTAATTGCCGCAGAATCCATATATACTTAGTAGTATAAAATGAAGTCGCCGCATATTTCGTTGTCTGTTCGCTTAGATCTTTTAAACTACTCAACGGATTTTAATGCAGTTTCCAGCAATAGATAGAGTGATTCAAGAGGAAGGTTTATATTATAATATATGCATATTCAAGTAAAGACAAGCCGAGAAATACAAAGATTTGTATTTCATACTAACCGCCAAAACGTACCTCGCTATGTGCGTCGCTATTTACTATTATAAATGAGAAAGCTTGTATGTATGTATATTTGTTACATAGATAGGCTATGGTACATAGATAGACTACGATTTTTTTTAACAAAAAAAACCATATTGAAGTTCCTGCCGGTTGTCAATAAGAAGGGGACTGTGAGAGTCTTAATCACTAAAATCACCAGCGGAACCTATTTCCGCAGTTCAATGGGGTGTTGCAAGATCCCTTGCGCTTTCGATTTGTTTGAATATAAGATTGTTTGCCAAGTTTCACCTAAATCCGTTGGACAGCGGGCGAAGATGGTGTATGTGTAAAGTGTATTGCATTTTTTCTTATCTTTCACGCTAAAATGAATAGACCGATTTTGAATAAAATTAAGAATATACGAGTATATAGGCTATGACAGGTCATGTCCAGGGACAATGATGATATTGGTATAGAAAGGAAGAGCGCTTTCTAAGTTTTCTACTCGTACATGTTTGAAAAAAGATTCCCCAAAATTCTTTTATTTAAGATTGTATTGTACGGTTGAAAAACGTCTACGGAGGCTTAAACTTAAAAAATATTATGTTTTATCATCCTTTAAATACAATTTAAAAAAAATCCACCACTAAAAGACACCTGCAAGGAAAAACATGCAACTCAGCAATTCAATCATTTTAAAATATAAATTAATTGCCTCTTATAACTTTTACATATATAATATTACTAGTAACAATCTAATTTAGAAAAAAAACAATTTAGAAAATATAAAAAGCGGTATAAACAATATACGATAATACTTAACATATAGTTGTTTTAACGACGTACAAATTCGTTTAAGTGTAGACTTTATCCTCGACCCCATGTCGGTCAAAAAACTTGCGCAATTGTTCGTGAAATAATATTGCCATTTCAGTCGTCTCCACATAAAATGTTACAACGTATCATAAAGCTCAACGGTTTGGTCCATAGCTTAAGTTAATATGAGAAATTGAAGGTCTGAATTTTGGGCTGGATTGCTAAATATTGGTCTATTTCCTAGGAAATTGAATTTTCAGTTATTATCAAGGTATGATGGTACGTGTTTATTTTGAGCTTGCCTACAAATATGGTCATACGCAATAACTCTCACATAAGTCTGTATATGGAAGATATTTAAGAACTATTATTGGGGATTTTTGTTAACGCAATCGAAAAACAATGATTTTGTCTGTGCGTTTGTGCGTGGTAATCTCTAAAACGACTTACCCGATTTGGGTGCGGTTTTACTAATATATTGTGATAAGCTTCACTTAGCATTAAGTATTTGTTCTATTGAAATAATCACCTAGGGATGAAACCGAGCGAAGCGAGAGTGAGTCGCTATTTATCATATATAAATATATACAGCAATTTAAATATTGTAATTATTTGTATTCATAATAAATTGTTATAATTTATCTTTTCCTAGTAGTCCTTGTTGATCATTAAAAAGGTCTTTGTAAATAAAGCTCTTACTGTCCACTTCACGCTTTCGGAATATAAAGCTGGTACAGTAGGAAAGCAAATTAAAATATATTTTATTTTCTTTACATCTCATATAGCAACAAGGGCTGTTCATTTTTTACAATGATTTTTGGATGTTTTAAATCTATGAATTTACTTATTTATCTTGATCAATCATCATAAATATATAATAAACTAGCGGCTCACTCTCGCTTCGCTCGAGTTCGCCTCTAGACCAACTAAAACAAATCTATCCCACGGTAACCGTACATTTTTCCGAGACAAAAAGTAGCCTATTTGTTATTGTGATGTATGAACTATAAATGTATGGACAATGCTGGAATAAATTTATGATGCATATATGTATAAGCAGTCCAGTAAAAGAATAAAATCCACACATTTTACATAATATAGTCTATATTCTCATAGTAAGCTTATCTTCTCTACATATGTATAAAAATAGCCACCATACGAGTACATATCTGTCTTCTATATAAATAAAAATGAATGTTCGTATGTTTGTCTTCTACGCGTTTCAAAACCATTTATCCGATTGTGATCAAACTCTGGTGGGTAATTTTGTATACGCCTGCAAAGGTACTGGCCCCAATAAAAAAGTATTTTCTTTGGAAGTTTATCTTTTATGCGTTCC
Source organism: Brenthis daphne (assembly GCA_947093115.1). NCBI lineage: Eukaryota > Metazoa > Arthropoda > Insecta > Lepidoptera > Nymphalidae > Brenthis > Brenthis daphne. Next base: position 14,800,131 of record OX352475.1, on the reverse strand, counting down.
TAAACCATTCAAACTGATGGATGCACCCGAGGGAAGCGAGATTAAGTCGCTAGTATCCTATTAGAAATACTCGAGTAAGTGTTTCGACACGATTATACGCGCAGGAATAGTTTTATTCCACTAAATAGACTTATCGTCGCTTCTTTTGAGTTCATCCAAACAGTAGTCTATGTTATTTCAGGTCATCCAATATCATCCAATTCCGGCCAGTCGTTTCAACGTGAAGAAATCAAATATAAAAGCAATTATAATAGTAGCAAAATTATGAATTCATTTTAAAATGTTAATCAGTGAAGCAAAAGTGCATCTTTAAATAATCGAGAAGTTATTGAAAAATCGTGAAGCAATAATTGGCAAATATTTTATAGTTTCCTTAAAAAATCTAAACACAAATCCATAGGTAAAGGCGAGTCTAGTTCAAATCATTAGCCCTTACAGACGTAGTCCTTTTTGTCGACAGTTGCTTTGGAACAAAAAATGTAAAACTTTCTAAATGGAAGTTTGAGCTTCAAAGCTATCAACTCGGATCTTATCGTATTCTGTATACTCTTCTCGTCTAAAAATCCTCTTTTTTTCACATCTCTCAGTCAATACTCAATATCTACTGTACGGATGTTGGCGTATTGTTAACTTTAAAGGCAATGACAAAAAATATCTATTTGTTATTATATCAGACTAATTTTTACCTGTGATTCTGCTTGTGTTATTATTATATTAATGTAAATAGGTGAAGGAAAACAACGTAAGGAAACCTGCCTGTTTGAGAGAATTTAGCAAGTTTTCAAAAGACGTAAGAAATCCGCTAACCGCACTGGGCCAGCGTGATGGTCTATACGCAGATCCCCCTTATAGTATAGGGACAAGACAAGGGGCAAAAAAAAAAAAACTGAATAGCACACAGTATTAATTCAACCCTTTAAACGGCTTTTATGCAAAGCGAAATGGATATGACCATCATGCTGGTTGAATCCAAGTGCAAGTTGACCGATTTTTCTTGTCTTTAAAAAATAGGTTCTCTTAAAAACGTAATTATTTTGTGAATATTATAATATTCTTTCCAATGAAAAAAATCCGAGTTTTATTATCCATACATTTTAATATGTAATAATAACTTTCAACAGACTGCAATCTAGAACCTTTTGACCAAAAGCCGCATAACCAATCGCATGTCACAAGGTAGTTAAAAAACTAACGTACGCATGAGTAATTCATAAAAGAAATTCTTTTACATATTCGGAATAAAAAAAAGCTTTAATAAAAATGCCATCAAGTGTAATGTGTCCGATACACCAATACAAGATAAATCCCCGAATTTATCACTGCGTATTTATGTCCCACAGAAAGCTTCTTCCATCTGTTATCAGATCGAAGAACAAATAACGCTTCGGAAATGGCGAAATATGACTTCGAAGGGATATTTCGTGTACTACAATACCGTAAACGTCAAATAGTGAAAATATTATGCGAATGGTAAAGGTAATTGGTTTTGATTTGCTATATTTATTTACAAGATTTGTATGTGAGAGTGCCGCTTTTTGTTTTTTAGGAAACCTGTTGTTTTTATGGGATTTATAGAAGGCTATGAATGAATGAATGAATCAATATACTTTAAAGAATCACAGGAACAAGTGAATATATAAAAATATGGCAATCTTACTGTGTAACATCTTTTGTTTTCTTTAGAGAACCATATGTTATAGATATAAAAATTGTGTAAGCAATGGCCCATGCAAACTATGAATACGTTCTAATTATAATATAGTGGCTAACTAAAACATCCATGTACACATAAATCAAAACAAATAATACTAAAATTATGTATAAATATTTATTATGTATATTTATCTACTGGAAAAACAATAAATATATTGTATAAACAATAAACCTATATTAACAAAATTAATCAACGTAATGATTTGCTTAGAACTTTTATAAAAATGACAATATTTATTGAATGCAAACGCATTTCTATCAATCAGTATGCCATGATTCTATAGCAGAGGGTACTAATAACTTCATATAATAATTACACTAAGTGTTTACATTCAGTAAGAAAGTTTGTTTAAAATGACATCAAAATCGGTTAAGCGATTAGGCTAAAAAACATTAACAGAAGGTCAGTAAGAATATTAATGAAAGAGGAAAATACTTAAATGTTAATTTATTTGCATCTTAAATATATTGCATATAATAAAGATTACAAAACAAAAGCTCAATTTTACAGTTTCATATAAATTTCTTTTTCTAGGGCTAAAATAATAGCTTTTAATGTTTTTGAAGGCACACACATAATTAATCCCGACTGATTTGAACCACAGCGGCCAATCTCATTGAGACTAGCCAACTGCGCAGGAGATATTATAGTGCACAAGTGTACGCGCAGACACAACGTGCACTCCCTATTCCTTTCACTCTCAAAGCTCGATGGGACGATACTTTGATACGACCGGTGAGTGTTAAGGCGCCGGACCGATATCTTTACATGTTCTCGAGGCACTGGGGAGCAATACCACCAACTTCTACCGACAATATCTAAGACTTGGCCCGACCCGGGACTCCAACTCAGGATCTCAGCATCTGCATCTGCTAGTCACTAGACCACCGAGGCAGTTAATTATAATTATTAATCTAGTATATAAGTACACAAAACGGCAAATATATATGTTTAGCCATTTTTGAATTGTTGTATTAAATATAATTATCATAATATTATACGTCATATTTTATGTAGTCCAACTCGTTGGCCAATTGCGTGTTAGATAACTTCACTTATCTATGGGAAACTAGTTAGGATCTCTCAGACATGCAATTTTCCTCATAATGTTTTCCTACACGATCAGGCAAGTGATAATGATATGCACATTAAAGTATCAGAGGTATGAATATATGAGAACCCGTATTTGAATCCTTGGTTTTCCAAGCGAGCGCGTTTCCACTTAGCTACAACTGCTTTATATACTCGTATCTCGACTAGCATTGCCCGCAGCTCCGCCCGCGTTCAGATGACCAAAAACCAAATTCTTAGTTTTTACCTATGGTATACTCTTACATTGCAGTTTTTGTATTTTTTCTCAGAAATGAGATATTTTCCCGCCGTAAAAAGTATCCTATATGTTGACCCGGACAACCAACTATCATCATACCAAATTTTATCAAAATCTGTCCAGTGGTTTTCTCGTGATGCGGTAACAGACAGACAGACAAAAATTCTAAAAGCTATAGATTCGGCCTCTGTATCGATAATAATGTCTATTTCAATAAGATTTTCGAAAAAATATTTAATGTACAGATTCGACTTAGTTACAATTTTATTATATGTATAGATTAGTTGTAATTATTAAAAAAATATGTAACATTTCTAGACCGTTGCTCGCTTGCTTTGCAAAGATACAATCCGTTACGAGGAAACAGTACTGAAATGTGGGGAGGAACAATTTATGACCATGAATAATGCAAAAAAGTTCCTAACGCGACGAAAGAAAACTTGTTATTTTATGTCGCAGCGGATTTTACTTTTGCTGATGTTTTAAAAAAAATCCTCGAGTTACATAAAGGCTTGGGGGACTTTAGTTTTTTATATTAATAAAGAGGTATAGATAGACTAAACCTACCTGTCTTTAATCTGTTTTGTCATCTATACATACAATAAAATTGTAACTGATTGCTGTCTGTACATGGAAGATATTTGAGAAACACTATTATTGAGGGTTTTTATTAGCGCAATAGAACCCAAAACAATGATTTTTCGATTTTTTTTCTGTTTGTCACAGACGTTTGTGCGCGCTAATCTCAGAAACGGCTAAATCGATTTGGGTGCGGTTTTCACTAATGTGTTGTGGTAAGTTTCACTTAATATTTAGTATTTGTTTTAATCGGTTCATAAATAAAAAAGTTATGTCAATTTAAAAAATAACCTAGGGACGAACTCAAGTGAAGCGAGTATGAATCGCTAGTATTATAATATATTTATATTAATTGTAATATTTACTCGTTCATATATTATCTTATAATATAAAATAACCAATCTTGTATGTATATTTTATTTCGTGTGTCTCGGAAACGGCTCTAAGGATTTAGATCAAAATGTGTATTTAAATGTTTTACTTTTTTAATTTCCTCTATATAGGTATATTTTCTAAAAACCCAATTTGTATATCTTTCCCGAAAAACGCCGAGCGAAGCTCGATTGTCCAGGTATTAAAAATATTATAAAGCTACACATGCTTTTAAATACAAGAATATATATATATAGTAAAAAGTATTTATTTTCTCTTTAGAAACTATGTGCCGATTAGGTTAGGTTTTATTAGGCATTATTTTCCGCGGGTACGCCCGTATAACTTTATAATTATTATTTTTAACCCCCGACGCAAAAAGAGGGGTGTTATAAGTTTGACGTTGATGTCTGTCCGTGTGCGAGTGTCTGTCTGTGGCATCGTAGCTCTCAAACGGACGGACCGATTTTGATGCGGTTTTTTTTTCATTTGAAAGCCAGTTTCCTTGCGGTAGTTCTTAGCTAAGTTTATTTAATATCGGTCAGCAGTGTAAGAGTATAGGTTTTTTCCAAAATTATGTAAACCAATTTGGCGTATGATTACTCGATTAAGTGCTTCACGCGTGCCAGTGTAATCATTAAATGACAATTAATTTGCGTAGGTTTTTTTTTAATTTTTAATTTAAAATTATTAGGTTATGTTTAAACAAACCGAAAAACAAACTCAGCTTCATAATATGATAGTGTAGAAATAATGACTAAAAATATGATGCCTTACTGTCTGCATGTATTTGAAGCCCATCATCAGTAACAAACGTGTAGCTACTGGTTATCTCTTTGATCTAAATCTGCTTAACAAAAATGAAACTTACGCAGGAAATTACCTGTAAAATAAAATAAAATATATATTAAAATCTGTTCAGTTATTATCTAGTATTTGTTTATTATATAGATAGTTTTTATTCAAACTTTTTAACATGCCACTACTTGTACTTAGAAGTGGGATGTTAAAAAGATGGCGCCTTCCCACAACATCATTTAGTACTTGAACCTCTACAATTTTATACAAATATATATGTGTATACATCTCTCATCTCAACTATACATATAATAAAATTCTAACTGAGCCGAATCTGTACATAAAATATTTTTTTGGAAATCTTATTGAAATAATCATTATTATCGACACAGAGGGCGAATCTATAGTTTTAGAATTTTTGTCTATCTGTCTGTCTGGGAACGCATCATGAGAAAACGACTGGACAGATTTTGAGGAAATTTAGTATGATGATAGTTGGTTATACGAGTCAACATCTATAATATAAAAATGAATCGCTAAATGTGTTGGTAAGCGCAAATCTCGAGAGCAGCTGAACCGATTTCGCTAATTCTTTTTTTAGAATATTTCTTGAAGTACGAGGATGGTTCTTACGGAGAGAAAAATTTTAAAAATTGCCTGAAAAAGTCTAAAAGAATACTTTTCTATACTCTCATACAAGAGATTCGTAATAATACTTAAAAGTCAATTTGAACTTTAATACCATACCATAAAGTTTATGTGTTAATGGAGAAGGTCCGGGAAGGCAAAACAATTGAGTGACGTTAGTATCGTATAAATATTAATGTCAATATTTGTCAATATTATTAACAAATATATATATATATATATATATGGCTAACGCTGGCTAGTAATTATTTATATCTATTTAAAACGTACCTAGCGATGAACCCGAGCGAAGCGTGGCTGACCCGCTAGTATAGAATAGGGGAGATGCGTGCAAAATGATCCCCTTAAGGGAAAATCTTTACTGTGTTCAAAGTTTTAGACAAAAAAACAAGATTTAAATAGTTAAGAATAATAAATTTACTTATCTTTGTAACTGCATACTTATTTGTGATGATTTGTATGTGGTTTATTAGTTTCGTCATTTAAAAAAAAGTTTAGTAAAGGATCGTTTTATACATACATGTGTATGAAACGATCACTGGGAAGGGTTAAAATGATCCCAGGGATCATTTTATACCCTACAATATTTAATATTAACAAAATAAAACACCCAGCTGTTAATTTAATCATATGTATTGATTAAATTTAATTAAGCAACAAAAATATTTAAGCGTGTTATACATAACATTTTAAGTCTTGAGTTACATTGGAGATCATTTTTTTACTACTAAATCAACAAAATAAAACGTTAAACAATTGTAACAAATGTTTTAGGGTTTTACATTACTAACAAAATATAAATAAACAAATAAACTCTTCTTCATGATTAAAAAAACAATAAAGATTGTTCCTCAGGCCAATTTTGGCGAAGAGGTTTACGTTTGTAAATTCGCGGCATGATCTGTAAAAATAATAATTCAAAGTAAAAAAACTTTTTTAAAAACAAGCTTGAATTTAAATGCTATAAAAAAAGAAGAAAATAAACTTTAAAACAAATCAATCCCATCAATTATTACGTTACTCAATTAATATGATATAAAAGCGGAGTTCCAGTGGCAATTTTTCAGCTTCATCTTCAGACCCTCGTCATCATATGTAATGGAAATTACTCATGATAAAAAAAATACTAGCCCAAATTCAACTATCCTATCATTTGCCATCAAGTCCAGTCTCTACACCCTGGTTTCACCGTCAGATCAGCTCGATGGTATCATAATATTGAATTGTCACCGGACTAACATAAGTATGCAAAATTCAGCTCAAACGAACACCGGAAAGTGGGTCAAATTTAACGTTCAAATTAAGGTCAAATGTAAAATTTTACCTTTACAAACATACATACATACATATATACATACAGACATACATTACAAGTTAAATAAAAGTTTTTAAAAATACTAATGGGGTAATATGATTCGTTCGTCGTTTTATGCACGCGAAGAGGGATCATTTCACCTCAAACACCAAATTTCAAGACATCGATAAATATATAATCTTCAAATATAACGTGCGGTATTCAAACATTGCTTAAATATAGCTGAACGTTAATGGAATCCGCAAATAAAACAATAATTCAATAAATCTTAACATACAGAAAGAAATGAAACTCGAAAAATAGACTTACCGTAGGTTAGAAGCACTTTTTTAATTTTTTTTTTAATAAAACCACGGTAAGTGCTCACACCGCCATGACACTCGGAGGAGCAACTGGAGGTGTTGCGGGGATGATGTTTGTTGCGTATTTGGATTGATGTCGCTAGTAGTTATTCGTATACGGTGGGGAATCATTTTACCTCGAGGGATCGTATTACACGCATTTCCCCTATTTTTAACCGCACCATCACCTAAATATAATAATTTATTTAGTCAAGATATTATATAAAATCTAAAAGGACCAAAGATATTGTAACGATCAAATGACATCTCGTTATCGACAATAGAATTACAATTGGTTCGTAGGTCAAACCTATTAATTTTTGCCAACGGTTTTTTGTAAGAAACATTTGTCAACGTTATTCTTACCATATAATTATACAGCAAACAAATAAATGAGTGGCGTCAAGGCGTAGTGAGAAGTGGAAGCAATTATTTCGCCCTATTTCCAGACCCTTTTGCGAATTTTCTTAACCAAACTGTACATTTTATTGCGGGACTAGATATTTCATTTGGTTTTGCTTGAATCATATGAACTCGTCACTTCTTTTTAGGGTTACGTAGGTGACAAGGCATTTGTTTTCTTCACAGTTATTTTTTTCATTAAGCGATTGAGGACTTGAGTGAGTAATTTTTATTTCGAAAAAAAATTCTCTTGAATTAATAGTAGATAGCAAAAGATGGCTTAAGCGATTTTAATAAAACTTTTATGAGCAAATGATGACAATTAAGTTGACATTTTCACATATTATATTCATCATCGTGAACAAATAAGGAATTACGTCAATGCTCTACCAAGATAATGCATATTCGATTTTAGTAATTAGTGAGATTTTGTTTTGGGATACTATACTTGTTTTACTTGCAACCTATGAAAATATGTTTATATCACTCAGGATTCATATAACTTTTAAAAGTATTTTAGAATCGATTATTGAAAAATTAGCCGAAGGATTGACTGAATTCTACTGCGGCCTGACACACGCACAAGAGTTCCTTATGTAATGAAGGTGGAAAGATTTTTAGAAAATTCATCCACTGCTAAATAGAGCTATAAAAATTGTATAGAGGTTAATAATATGTAAAATTAGAAATATTAAAGGTTTTATTTCAATTGTAACCTACTGACTTAGGTGCCTTACAGTCTATATGTTACTCTAGGTCAAAGTCTATTAACTAACCAAAATTTCATCCAAACCTGCCCAGCCGTTTCAGCGTGAAGAATAACAAACATACACACACAAACATTCACATTTACAATAGTTGACGACAAGTAATTCTCGAGCCCAATTCTTGTTTAAGCATAAAAATGTCTCAATCACAATCATTCCATTCGATGTTCTAACATCGACTAAATGTGCTAATGTAATCAAATTCCACCCTTACCTCATTATCCTACCCCTATCTAACCGAGACCGTAAAGGAAATGGCGTGTGTAAGGTCACTCGCTCTGTAAGTTATTAAGATAGCTGTACGAATCGAAAAGTCCTCTCAAAATATATATTTAATACTAGCGACTCATCCTTTCTTCGCTTGGGTTTGTACATAGGTACGTTTTAAATGTAAGTATTTAATAGATAGACTATATAATATTAATATATACATAGGTATGATGAGTTTTATATCTCTTACTTGAGAAATCATAGATTTCCCATATAAAATTTCATCCCTCCTTTCACCCCCTTGAAGGATGTTTTCCGAAATAAAAACTATCCTATGTCCTTTCCAGGATCTCAAACTATCTTCGTACCAAATTTCATCTAAATCGGTTCATGGATTTTTAGTTTATCTATTACAAACAAACTCACAAACTTACTACCTCTTTGTAATTTTAGTGCAATTGATTTAAAATACTACAATTTTAGTCAACTTCTGCACGAAAAATAAGTTATTTAATAAAATTGAGTGATAATTATATTTTTTAAATCATGTTAGGCCGGTAAATGAAGATAGGCTTGTTACACGTGCGGCCACAACAAATTCATGTTTTTTTTTGTAATAAAATTGTCTTAAATTAGCCATTTACTAAAGAATATTGCTTGATTCTAAAGTGTTATATAAATAGGCAAAGACAAAACAATCCAGTTATAATAGGACTTTGTTTATAATATATTTCTATTATTATTATCAAGTTTAACTTGATAATAATATACATAGTTTGCTCTAAATATTGTTACAAAGGAAAAACATTTTTTTTATTCCACGTAACATTTATTACTATTACATAGTGTTAGTTTAATACATTAATGTACCATTAAAAATATTATACCTATCGAATATAATATATTATTATGCTTTTTACCCGGAAAAATGGATTTCATGATCGATAGACACTTTACTACTTTCTAAGCGGACTTTTTATTGTTTTTTTTTATTTATCGAAGCTATTTTATAGATTAGGCATGACCAAAATGATCCACTGATTCTTGATTTACATATAATCATTTGTATTTAAGCATGTTTATTTGCATTTAATTTTTGAATTAAGTTTTTAAGTATTAATTTTTAAAGTAAGTGGGAAGGAGATAAAAGATAGCCTACGTCCTTTTTCAGGATTAAATTTATAGAAATCAATTTTTATCAAAATCTGTATGTATACTGTTCAACGGTTTAAACGTGAAAAAGTAACAAATATTTATAATTTTAGTATGGAAACAATGGTTAAATCAACGGATTTGAAATGAAATAAACGTTATTCAATTACACTTATTATAAGCACTCTTGAATTTTACTAAGCAATATGACTATATAAGTCATATATTAGTAGAATCCGTTGTTTTATTAAACTAAAAGGAAGTTGTACTAAAACCACGCCTAAGAAACATAAAAAAAATGACAGAACTCATTACAGTAATACGACTCACTTCCGTCTCCGTCAAACACGATATGAATATATAATACCGCACAGAATCCGTATAATGTAACTTACATATTATGTAGAATATTAATTCGCATTTTGTGCATGATACTTAAATTATTTTTTATTAATTATCCTTATATAATTTACTTGATTAAAATAATTGACTTACCTATAAGGAAATGACTTAGAAAGGCATAAAGGACAAACATACAAAAAAAAACCTTTTTTTGGGCCAGTGATTTTTACATATTCCTAGCTTAAAACAAAATAAAACATTAATACATGGAAATTTGCATTATAATATAATAGTAATTTTGTCGATAGCAAAAATAAGTTGGTTTTTTAATTTGTTGATTGTTGATGTTATTTCGTTTATTTTTGTTTCAGATTTTAATTATATTTATAAAAATGGCTTGCAAAAGTCAAATTTAAAACAGTATACTTTGATCAATTTCGTAAGTTAAAAAAATATATTTGAAAAGTATACATAAATAAAGTAATATTAGGTATTCTTTTATTTTTCTAAGTATTATGAATGGCAATATTTTTTAAACAAACAATTTATTAAAAAGACGTCGTACTATGAAATCAGATAGAAAGAAAAGTTCTATTTCTCTTTGAATCTTTTTAGCTGATTGAAGTAAAGCTTCCTATAATGAAATAAAATTGAGAAACAAAAACTAAATTTCCCGTAAATATTAATACTAGCATTGCCTGCGGCTCCGCCCACGTTCAGATGACTGAAAAGCAAATTCTTAGGTTTTACATATTAGTACTAGTATAGTATTTTTTCTCAGAAATGAGATATTTTCCTGCGGTAAAAAGTAGTCTATATGTTGACCCGGATAATCAGCTATCACCATACCAAATTTCATCAAAATCCCTCCAGTGGTTTCTCTGTGATGGGGTAGCAGATAGACAGACAGACATACAGACAAACACAAGCCTATCCCACGGGAGCCGTACATTTTACCGGGATAAAATGGGGCAGGTAAAACACAGGTAAAATTCAATAAAAACTTGTAAAATACGCATATAATATTATTATAGGTTTAAAAATTGTAGAAGAAATTATCAATATGATAGTGAACATTTTAGCATATCACAATGCTACAATGCAATGGATTTTCGCCTGTTTAATAATAATGTTTTCCTAACCTAAGCTAAGGCGACTAGCAGAGACGACTTCATGGGCATGAATCACCGCCAACTTCCTAATTCCGTTCTCTTACTACCCTAAACAGGAAGACTCAATAACTAAACTTAGCCCGACCCGGGAATCAAACATAGGTTTTTCGGATCTGCAGCCGTACATGTTAATCACTACACTATCGAGGCATTTGACTACTGTTCAATATTTATATTATTCAAATAAAACATGACATGCCACGATAACATTTAATTTATTATAATTTACATATCTGTGTATTATAATATAAAAGGGATCAAACATCGTCCCGAAGTAGTAATAGTGCAATCAACTCATTTCGTTTCTATCCACACTTAATGACATAATTTCCTTTGCGTTGATATTCAGACAGAATTAAAATAACGTTTCCTCGAGACGTGCCACATTATCTTTTAAGGCTTATAGCGCAGTAAAGGGCAAAGCTAAGCGCTGTAACGATGATTTGACGCAGAATGTAGATACGCGTGTAAATTTTGATTTTCTTGATAATGTTTGTCGTGGAATGAAATTGTGTATTCAAAACTGCTGTAGGATTAGACACTATGGTGGTGGTCGTGGATTAAACTCTCTTGGTACAAATATTAACATCGACCCCCTTATAAGTATTTATCGTGATCTGGGTGTGTTTAAATTTTATATGAAGGGACACTTAGTGTCAATCAAAAATAATTATAATCAAGCACCTAAATTCAAAATTTTAAATATTTATCATATCAAGACATACTAAAAATACCTCGATTCTTTTAACTTTTCTTTAATTAGTTTAATTTTTTTGCGTTCGCCTAGTGGCCGAAATACGAACATAATCGTTATTGAAAATTTCAGGAAAATATATATGATAAGAACTTACCTATGTATATAAAAAAAAAACTGTTTCCATTATCTTTATATTGACTAAACAAAAAAAATCCTCAACATTTACTAAACAAAAAAAAAAATCGGTTGACAAACACAGAAGAAAAGGGTACCGAAATGTTTTATCTTTACCTACATACATATATATGTATATATACATAGATATTACAATATTATCTTTCTAAGCATTTCAAAACTTTACCTAAACTTAAAGGTAAGCATCTTATACTTCGTGTACTGTCGTCTTAATAGATTCGCTGTACGTTCCAACGTTACCGCTTAAGTAGGAAGCTACTGAATATGTATGTAGACGTAATACTTGGGTTGTTCTTGAATTGGCATCTTTGTAATTGTACTACAGTTAATTATCTTATCGATGTATAAATTACATTTGAATTTGAATTAATTGTATGTGTCATGAATAATAAAATAAAAAAATATCATATGATATGGTAAAATATATGGTTTCGTATTGAATATAAATTCTAAGACTGTTCTTTGCAATAATACGAACTTATTTTCTAAAGCGAAAAAATTCGACTGCGTAAAATATGTTTTATATTTGCTGTGAGTCTTTCTACATGTATGGCTCAAACTTCACAATAAAACGTTCCTTTTTGTAAACGGTACGAAATATATTTACGCATAGCACCTGTATACATACTGGTGGTATATTACCTAATAAATCCTATAAAGAATTTTCACCATCTTAATGGACGTCGCATCGACGGTTGGCCTGCCGCAAGAAGTGCCGACCACAATAACTATGGGGTTGCTTCCACGATCCACGCTTCTATCATAGAAGTACCAGGAGCAGTGTGTCTCTTGGCTTCACGCCCGGCTGGATTGCTGGACGCAAATAAGCCTCCCTACCAAGACAAAGTGGTCACATATTTAACTTTAATTTACGACTATAGCGAATCCAAAAATCAGGATGTAAACAAAATCCTAATTATTAACTAACTGGCCAAAAGTAAAAAACTGTAAATAAAATAAATAACAAAACCAAAAAAATAATTAACAAAAAGCGAACCAAAAAATAAGTTGAAGTAGAAAAGCAATAATATGGGTAATGCTACTATATAACTAGCTACCGGTCTAACACATAAACCCTCAAAAAACCCTAAATCAGGGTATCAGCCGTGTAATAAATTAAAATTTGATTATCTTTTTGAAACAGACGTCTCCAATTAAAATAAAATATGAACGACATAATTGCCTTCTTCTGGAGCATTTAGGAAAGAAAAGAATGTTCAGAATAAAAACAGCTTATGTCCTGGATCCTGGATCTAATTTTTATCGACATAGCTCAGCGTCGATAAAAATTAAATTACATAGAGAAAAACGTATTAGAGTAGTATATTATATAAAAAAAACATTACCCACTTCTTTGACAATCAAATACAAGGCCACTGAATATGAAAGATTTACCAAATACTCAGTGTGTGGATATTACTAGGAATTACTTGCTTTGATCAATCATTCGGAGGCAAATCTTTATTTGACTTGGCAATGTCGGACACAATACGATGTCCTCAACCGACTTTATAAGGTATCTTTCTATTGAAGAAGTCCACTACGCGATCAATTATTTCAATGCTGCCTAATATAATTAGTATTATAATATTATGTTATTTTATTATGAGACTTTCTGTTGTTATTGTTACTTTAAAGAAGCGAAATAGTTATAATTAATAATGCTCCTAATACCGTTGTTTTCATTTCATTGCCAGATTGCCTAGTGTGTAAGATATGGGCATACAGCTAGACAATGATAAATATTAACATATAGCTACATTTTAAATAATACTTGTAAGTCCTACAACCACTACATTTAGTTCCTAGTTTTTAGTTCTATTTTTTATTTTGTATGTATTATTGTAAGTGATTGTAAATAAACCTGATAAATAAATAAATAAAAACTGTCTTTTCCTATATTGTAGCTTTATTTTGAGTTTTAAGATGTCTGATAACCGTGACCGTTTGTTGTTGCATTTGGAACGTCGGGGACTAAAAATTAAAATAAATCAGCGAAAAATTTCAAAAAATACATAGTTTAATTTCAAATGTTAAATATTCGTGTAAATCTAAAAAAATTATACAATTATAAATTTATAGCAGGCAGTAGAATTGTATCTACGAATTCCAGCTTAAAGGTTATGTTCATATAAAAATAAGATTTACAGTTTTTCAGTCTAGCACTACTCTAAAAATTTTCTAATTACTTTCATATTAATCCAAAAGTATCTCGTATAAAATTCCTTGCTCAAATGCAACTCCTCAAGAGATCTTGAACTTTCATTTCGCTCTACAGTCTGTGATCAAAGGGAATTTCCGGTTTTTATAGAGTCACGTTTAATTAGCTGTTCTTCCTAACTAGGTCTCACATTTGTTCCGGAATATCCTGTCTATTGGTTGCAACTTATTGAGCATGCAAGTTGAATGGCAGAAGGACTGCATTGCACTTTGACGATGTTTGACTAGAGCTCTTTCTTGCAACTATTGGTCTCATTATAAATTGTGATATTTCTGTTCCTGAATAATATCATCATTGAAGCGCATGCTAGTGATTATGCATCTTGTAAAAAACTTGAAATAATATATCGAAGGTGGAATTATTCGTAATTTCTATATTCTTGATAGAATAATATTTTTTTTTATAAAAATAGTCCTATACATTCTTTAGACAATTTTTGATGTACAATTTTGCACACAAAGTAATTGTTTATTCTAATTTTGGAAAAAAAATGCTGTGAGATCAGAAAATAGTAATCCATGAATTTAATTTTCATATTTAATTTTTATATTTGAGCTATAAAAGTTAAAGATATCGTACTCTTTAAGCTACAACGTTTATTTTATATTTTATATCCATTATAAACGCAAAGTTTCACGCGGCGTAAAGTACGCACCTTTCTTGGAATGAACCATTTATAATTTTGTGCTGTAAATAAGAAAATAGACGTAATCTGTTTACTTTCTCCATAACACTAAGACACCTGGGGTAAATTAATTAATCGTATCGCTATGAACACGAGCTGGAAAGGCGTTAGATATTGAATCGGCTTTGAAAATTTCCAGCACTTTTTAAAAGGCATTTTTAGAGTTAGAATTTGCAAGAGCAATTTAGGCAGGTAGAAAGACTGCTGGCAGAGTATGCTCGACCGCTAATTGGCCTCTGACATAGCTTATCGAGCTATCAATATTGAAGACAGAATTATGTAAGAAGTACGTTTTCATCTCAAAAATAATAAATCAGGGTTTAAGTTTTCAAAAAATTAACAAAAAAGTATTTATAAAAAGTGGTCCTACTAAGTTTGATGTCATTTTGAGTTGAACATTTGGTGGAGAGGATGCTTCACCGGGAGCAACAAACACTGGGTTACCGTGTTTCGGATGACAGATCTCGGAGATAAACGTTAGTCCAGGAATGTGTGGCTGACTTTGGGTTTTATCTCGATGGCTGAATGGGTCTCTTGGACGCAAAGAACATTGAATTGTGTTTTGCAGTAAGATCCAAAAGAATTCCTGATTTGGTTTTTGAGAACCCTTCGATGTTAATCGAGACTACACACAATGAAGGCTTGGATTGCCATCGTGGTGAAAGGATTAGCCAATCAGCGTTAATAATTTTCTGATTGCCCAGGGTGCGTGTGCGGGACGTAAAGGTCGTATACGTCACTCGGAGAGGCTCCATTCTTGTCCTACTAATATATAATATAATGTACTTATATATATTAAAATGAAGTATATAATTATTTTATAATAATGTTTTTGTTTGTTTATAAATTTATTCTTCTTTTAGGCAATATTTTGGTTCTTTTATTCAACAGGTTTAACAAGTTTTACATTGTCGTAATTTATGTTTTTGTTTTAAAAATAAAAGTTTATAATCTCGCGTTCAAAATTTTTTTGACTATTCAATATTTTTGTCAGTTGCAAATTTTCATGATTATTTTTAGAGAATATAGGGTATAAAATATTTCAAGCATGTTTTAAAATACATAATAAGAAAAGAGTTTATCTATAATATGTATAATAATTATTTATTTTAAAATACCTTTTAAGTAGGCAAGAAAATATATGTTGGTATTATGTAAGTAGTTTATATATTTTAAAATATTACAAGTCATAAGACAACTAAGCGATTATAAAAATCTAATAAAATCAAAAATGTAGAAGCTTACTAACGATTTTCTAATGTGACCTTATTCAAACATTATTCAATTTTGTAGTAATCGCCATATTGGATCCGCCTACTGTCCGTGACTGCACACCTCAATGCAATTTGCACCATTTTACTAACTTTTCGGAATTAACTATCATCTAGAAATTAAACTTCTTTTTCTTTTAGTATTTCTTTTGGAATTGCGATATTTTAAATCTGTTTTTCATAGTCGTTATGTTTTTTATTATATAAATTATCAGTCTCCTTGTACCTATTGGCGAAATATTGAACTGATTTGAGTATTATGGATAAAAATTAGAAACTAATGTTTTTATAAAAAAAATAAAAAATAAAGGTAAAAGCTTGCGAATTAGTATTAGCAGTACCAGGCTTCGACCGCGTTCAAATTTCCGATAGCTACTAAAATTCACCGATCACCTGCTGGGCTAGTTTGAAGATTGCCTGAAAATTTCATCAAAATCGCTCGCCGTTTTGGTGTCCATACAATATCCATAAACACCTTTATCAACATCGTGTTTTAATGCACCAATATTATTATAATACATTTTTGAGAGATTTGAGAGATTCTATCGCTTCTAACGATCTCCAGATCTATGGGCCGCATCTTATTAGATAAAAAGGCACCATACCGCTAACTAATAATTGCTTTGTTTTATATTTTGATTCCCGGTGTTACGAATGCTTTACATCAAACGTCGTCAAGGGAGAGACTAAGATTGTACACGTCTCTAAAGTTATTATATAGTTGTTATTTTCATTTAATCTATACATATAATAAAATTTTAACTAAGCCGAATTTGTACATTAAATATTTTTTGGAAAATCTAATTAAAATAAACATTATAATTGATACAGAGGCCGAATCTATAGTTTTTAGAATTTTTTCTGTATGTCCATCTGTCTGTTTGATACCGCATCACAGAAAAACCACTGGAGGGATTTTAATGAAATGTGGTATGGTGATAGCTAGTTTTCCTGGTCAACATATAGGATACTTTTTACTGTGGGAAAATATCTCATTTCTGAGAAAAAAATACAAAAAACTACATTGTAATAGTATACTAATATGTAAAACCTAAGAATTTGCTTTTTGGACATCTAAACGCGGGCGGAGATGAGGGCAATGCTAGTTGATAAAAAAAGCTACCTATGTCTACCTATAACTTTTACATCAATCTCTACAGACATTTGATACTTAAAAGATCAACATACAGACATACTCATTGATAATATTAAGTAAACATAATTTGCATTTTATTACCAATATTAGTTATTGTATAAATAAATCAAGCAATAATCACACAATATGTTCACATTAGGTCATAGATTAGCATAACTATCGAATCATTGTAATACTGATGTAATAGATCACGACGGTCGTATAAGTCACATGGGAATTGATGGCATAGGAAATGAGTTATGGCACTATAAACATATTATGCACTATCAAATAATATAGATTCAAAATCAAAACCTTAAAAAGTTAACCACTTTCACTCCACTTTTTCATTTTCCTCTATTCTGCAAAATTCACTTTGCGCGTTATTCTTTGAATTCG
Organism: Brenthis daphne; assembly: GCA_947093115.1. Taxonomy (NCBI): domain Eukaryota; kingdom Metazoa; phylum Arthropoda; class Insecta; order Lepidoptera; family Nymphalidae; genus Brenthis; species Brenthis daphne. The sequence goes on along the minus strand of OX352475.1, from coordinate 14,782,386 downwards.
TCTGGCGTAGGAAAACGGGCCAGCCAGACACATAATCGTTGGCATCCTATTACAAGGTTCTATGTTAATTTTAATGAAGTTTAGTAATTTTTACATAGAACTTCGTTATTTTGTTATCGTAAAAAAACAACATAGAACTATGTAAAATTGAATATTTTGTAGTTAAAGTGCCGCTATTTAGTAGTTTGTTTTTGCAAAACTGTAGCTAATGACACATAGAACCTTGTAGCATTAATAACTAAATAAGTACTAAAATTGTAATATAGAACCTTGTAATAGTGAGCCAAGGATTATGTATGTACGTCACTGTACCTTGTCAATAATAATGCATCCTACTGATATTTTAATCGCAAAAGTTTGTGAAAATGTTTGAATGTTTCAAACACGCCTTTACCCATCAAACATTAATTAATTATTATTGCGCCGATTTGTATAAAATTTGCCTAACAGAAAAATTACACCCAGAACTAATATAAATAATTCATATTTTTTAATAAGTATTATATCTTTACTAATATTATAAATGTGAAAGTAACTCTATCTGTTTTCTTTTCACGCTTAAGTCACTGCACAGATTTTGATAAAATTTACTAAAAGTATAGATTGCATGCTAGATCGGAAAAAGGCTACCTTTGAAACCCGCCCTACTTCTCACACGAGCGAAGCCGCGGGCCATAATAATTTTATTTTAATAATACGAACAAATAATCGAAGGGTAATTATAACAAACTAGCATTGCCCGCGGCTCCGCCCGCGTTCAGATGACCATACATTTTAATTAGGTTAGCTTAGGTTTTACATATTAGTATACTCTTACAATGCAGTTTTTGTATTTTTTCTCAGAAATGAGATATTTACCCGCGATAAAAAGTATCCTGTATGTTGACCCGGATAAACAGCTATCATAATACCAAATTTCATCAGAATCTGTCCAGTGGTTTTCTCGTGATGCGGTAACAGACAGACAAACAAAAATTCTAAAAACTATAGATTCGGACTCTGTATCGATAATAATGTCTATTTCAATTGGATTTCCCAAGAAATATTTAATGTACAGATTCCGCTTAGTTACAATTTTATTATACGAGTATGTATAGTTACAACGATATGTTTACCAAATTTCACCTCTTTCTTACTATTTCTGCACAGTCTTCTTTTTATCTTAATACGCAAAATGGATCTTGTAATATGTGTTATCATCTATTGTAAAAAGTTGCTTAAGGATGCTGGAGTGAAATGAGGACGTACAAACCTAGCTTTTGCCCGCAGTTCCGCTGAACTAGTTTATATAATTATAACTCCACTCTTCAAAATCTCACAGTATAAATAGGCAAAGACAGTTCAGTACCTCTGAAATAAAATAAACTTTATTCAATTAGACTTATTACAAATGCTTTTGAACGCTTTTTCTCCTCTATTTGTCAACCGATTATTTTTTTAGTAGCTTTTGACGAGTTTTAGTGCTATCAATAAAAATATTTTTAAACCAAATTTTTTATACAGATAGGTTCATTCAATTCATCTATGTTTCTTTAAATTTTCAATAATGATTATGGTCCATTTTCGACCACTGGGTTACCAACCACATACCAAACGCACCAAATTATATAGCCTATATAACATTTCTCAATACATAATTTAAAAATTCAAAAGGAATTTTGAAATCTAACTATTAGCTCGTGAGATTAGCAAGTACAAATAAAAAACATCAGCTATTAGAAAACTAGCAACGTCCCTTCGCTTCGCTCGTGCGGTTAGATGCGTCTCTGGGTATATTTTTTTTTTGAGCCAAACCCTAATTATTTTTCTAAAATATAAGTAGTCTAAGTTACTCCTTATAACATCAGCTATCTGCCAGTGAAAGTCCCGTCAGAATCAGTCTAGCCGTTTCGGAGATTAGGCGAAACAAACAGACAGACAGATAAAAGTTTTTTCTTACAAGTACCGTATATTATTTCATATTATGCATTTAGTTGTTATTTTGACATTACAAACAGACACTTCAATTTCATTTATCTATATAGATAAATACGATGTATGAAGTAAGGTCAAAAAGACCTAAGATAAACTATTCTGCAAGGGACTTGCCTATCAATATAACGCGTATAATAAAAACCGTCGTTAATCCTTATCATAGTTTATTATAAGCACTTTTATATTCGAAGCACGTCCCGCGTAGTTATTGAAGGAAAGTATTGTGTCCCGGTTATTTTTCCATCTCATGAATGAATGCTGTTTCCGTGAGCTTTGGCCTGAATTTTTTGCTGTGTTGGGTCTAAAATTTAATAAGTGTTTCTCATGAATTTACTCGTTGTATATAGAATTTTGCAATATTTTCTCACATTTGTTAATACTAAAATAATATAAGCTGAATTATTTTTGTTTATTTGTTACGTTTAAACTATCAAATGATATTAACTTAAAACAAATAAATAGCAAATAGTTATAACTTTTCTTTGCCTAGGAGTCTTTTTTTTTTTAACGTTGGGAAATGCATTTACGCACGAGGTGTGGGACTCACCGGCAAAGCCAGTACTACCCACTAAAACCCAACAAAGCCTTCCCCCGTCTTAATGGGGCGTCGCAGGATCGCTTACGGATTCAACTACGACGCCCCGACGGCAGATCTGCCGAAGCAGACCACAACAACCATGGGGTTGCTCCAAGGTCCACTCTGCTATCAGAGAAGTACCAGGAGCAACCCGCATAGTACACCGCCCTCCGAAGAGGGCCACCTCCCACAGCCCACCGAAGTGGGCCACCTCCCTGTGCGCTTCTTGGCTTCGCGCCCGGTTGGGTTGCCGGGCACTACTGAGCCCCCCACCACGACAAGGTGAACGCACGTTGGGGGGGGGGGTTTGCCTAGGAGTCTAATTCAACTATAATCATTATTTAACTTTGAGGTTAATATACATACATATATATATATATATATATATATATATATATATATATATATATGTGTGTATATCACACGAGCTATATATATATGTAAACATTTCTAATTTTAATAAAATTTATTATTTTATTAACATTAGAAATGTTTGAACTCATTCATTATTTATTAGTGACTTACTCTTGCTCTTGTTTCGCTCGGGTGAGTCTCTAAGTGCCTTTATACAGGCAATACAGGCAGCAATATATTTTGGCAATTAAAATTAAAGCAATTAATTTTATAATAAACAGTAGCCTATGTATTACTTAAGGTCTACGTCAGGGCTAATCTACGTGTGTATTAAATTTCAGACTCAGACTCTCACGCACACATATATTAAATTTTATAATACAAAACCTTCAACCCTAATATATTTATTTGTTTGTTGTTAATATCCTAACATATTTATTTATTATTATTATTACTATTTATTAATCCGATAAATAAAGCGAAGCGTTGTTCATCATTAATTTAAACAATCCTTTTTTCCCAAAAAGTTGATACACTTACCAATATTTCACAAATCTACTATAACAAGTATGATGCGTAAGCTTGTTAGGCCGGTGTACCCCAGAGGCCTGTTGTAGGCCCAATTAAATATATTACGTTTTACAATGACATCAAAATATAATGAGCAAGCGCCTATGTCTTTTACGTTCATACATCTTTAAAACAGCTCCCCGGCGTCGGTAAAGAAAATAAACTGGATACAGAAAGAGAAATATTATTCTATTATGAAAAGCTTGTTTATATGACATTGTAAAATCATGAAAATATATGTATATTGTATACTTCGGGAATATCTGCATATAATTTGTCAAAGAGTTTACGCTTTCGCTGACTTCGTTCGTTAGTTTAAAATGTACAAAGCTTTTATTTTGAAACTAGAAAGTGATATATAATTGGTTGTACGTCGTGTATTTTATAATGAGTAAGGTTTTATATTAAAATATTTTGATGTTGTTTTAGTTTCATTAATAAAAGAAGAATATGTAATACATGACAACTATAACTTATATATAAAATAATCGTTTTATTATTTATATATAGGTAATAGGTAAAATAAAAGTATAATTTTACATACATACAAATAAAAAAAATTATAATATTATACTTACAGGCATCAAATCTGCTAGCTCCAACGTAAAAAAACAATTCTAATTTGTACTAAATACTAATCATTGCTTAATGGTTTGTTTATTTTCATTTCGTAAAATAAACGTATTTTAATTTATACAAGCAGTACCCGCGGCTTCGCTCTTGTTTAAGCTTCCGATCGCTACCAAACTTTACAGGATCTCCCACTGAGCTAAATCTTTCTAAATTTCATCAAAATTGGTCCAGCGGTTTTAAAGTTCATAGGGAACATACACACGTCGATTTATATATATAGCTTAACTATAATTTCCACACAATCCGTTATTAAATAAGCGGATTAAATTCTGATGAAACTTCTCTAATATTCACAGGGTTTATCGTATGTATAATCGAGTTGCTTAATCACTCGTATGATTCTGAACGTATAATTATTCATTTTATGATTTATTTTCAAGTAGCTCGTTAAAGCATTTTGAATATCTTTTATCTTTTTTCTCATATAATGTATATTGGTTTATTCAATTTTGACGCAACTACAAAGTTAACACTTTAAAATTTCAGCAACACATTGAAGTTTTATTGATTAATATCGACGTATAAAAGTTAATAAGAAAAATCATATTATATATATATATATATATATATATATATATATATATATATATATATATATATATATAATTGTAATATATATGTAAATTTATTGTATATAATATAATTAAAAATCGATATTTTGTATGTAGTCGCAAAACGCACCTTAGGACAGATCCGACTGACGCAAGGGTAAGTTACTAGTTTCCATGTATCCTATACATATTTAAAAAAGGGCAAAATAATGGAAAATCAGTAGTATTCACTAAACATGTACCTTTTTTAGCATCTCATACAGAGTATACACCAAAAATATAAAGAACCCAAAGCATACTCTCCACGTCCTATTTAAATAAATTATTACATGCGATTTCCGTCATCTAGAAGTGAAATATTTGCTCTATTCGAAATCCAAATATACGACACTTAGTAAAAATCCATTGCACTTGCACCAAATGACTAAAAATATTTGAATTTTCTTAACATAAACCTAAAAAAATCATTCTAACATTTCTAGACGCAAACTTAGCTTGAAAACGGATCTTAGTCTCTTTAAAATCATGCAGCATTACCTTGAGTAATTTTCTGTAAACCTAACATCGGCCTTTGAGCTAAGAAACTCGCCCTACATTACATGGCACAATTAACAAAGCGGTTTCTAATTATGTTGTATGTTAAAAAAGGTACAAAGGAATCGTGTAGACATGTAATGCAAAAACTACAGATCTTATGTAACTAAAAATAAGGGTTATTTTCCACGATCTTCAAAGCTGATGGCACAAAGGCCTCGATGTCGGTCTAATTTGAACGTCAAATTATAGCTTTAGCTAAGAGAAATTGAAGCATATGGCACGTTTGATATTTTAGGGTAATTTTGTATATTATCAAATAAAGGTTTAGGGTTGGATATAATGTTATAGTTATGCTATAGCTAGCTTATAGTAGCTTTGATAGAATTTCTGTTAAACTAGATTATTATTTAACTATAGTTATAGGCATAGTGAATATTATCTTAATAGGTATATATAATTCTTCTGTGCGTAATTTGTTAACCTACTCCTCCTTAAGGACTGAACCGATTTGGATGAAATTTTGTGTGTATATTTCAATGGGCTCCTGCATGGTTTGAAAATACAAATGGACCCAGTAGGTGGCGCTGCAGTCGTTGTGTCACCAAATTTTCATAAAAGACGCCATTTTCCGAGCAATAAATAAATTTAAATAAAATAAAAATCGATGTGTGTATGTTGTTTCCTATAGACTCTCAAAACAGCTGGAGTGATTTTGATGAAATTTTCATGTAATGTTCAGATTACTCCAGCGGTTGATGCTGTGACATTTGTTAGCGATCGGAATTTAGACGCGGGCTAAGTCGCGGGTACTGCTAGTTTATTATATAAATCTGAGGCACGGAGGTGAAAACCCGCCAAGTTTCCAACTCCGGACTATTACTTTATTAACAGAAAGACTAATTTTAAACTAGACTAGACCCTAGACCCGGCCCGGGACTCGAGCCCAGGATCTCCGTATGTGAAACAGTACATGCTAGCTACTACACCACCGAGACAGTTATAGATATATAGTAGTGAAAGCCAAATGTAATATTATATGACTGGTACTGGCACGATAAGCACAATAATGATATAGTGTAATAGGAGGTAGTAGGTTTTTAGGAGTCAAACACATAACGTGACTGTTAAAATGAGTACGGTCGCAGGGACTATGATTTGTTTACCAAATAATTCAGTCAATACAAACTTATTGATACGGCAATAAATTATGCCAGTCAAAAATATAGAAAACTTATGTTAGCACACACACTTGTAAAATATTTTTTCTGCGCAGCAGTTTAACTCTATGAGATTGGTCGCCATGACCGAAATTGGGGTTTTGAGGATTTTTCATTGATTGATTTACTGAATTACGCACGAGGCGTTTGAGCCAAAGCAAGAGCAGATCACTTTTACAAAATATTTCTAATGAAACACACTTATTGCATTAACGATCATATCTTTTTGATGACTACCGTAAAGGGCTTACGTCCTAACGAGATGGAGCTTGTACATATAATTAAGTAATCTTAAAATCCATTAATTCTGAACAAGTAACAATAGAGTGTTGGGAAAGGTTCAAAATAAACCTTTTTATGCCTTCGAAAACAATATTGTGAATTTGTAAACGAAAATACATTTGCCTCAAATGTTTGCGCGACCCCAAAAATCTACATAATATTCTAAAGGATTGCTCTGTACTTGAAACTACTTGTGCGAAATTCGACTTTAAAGTGTATTTTGTAGAGCTTAAATTCGTGCTGGTGAAAATTCAACGAATAGTCTTTTAACATATTTTATGGTGGGTTTTTAAACTAAACGTCTTGGGAGCGTGGTTACGTGAATATAACTTGGTTTTGGGCGAATAAATTAATTCTAACAGTTTGCTAAATGTGTGTTTGTTTTTAGTATACTGTTAAAGGTAAAGACCAAAAATATTTTAATGTCTATACATATAATAAAATTCTAACTGAGTCGAATCTGTACAATAAATATTTTTTTGGAAATTGTTATTGAAATAGTTTTAATTAACGACGTAGAGGCAGAATTTATAGCTTTTAGAACTTGTGTCTGTCTGTCTGGGAACACGAAAAAATCACTGGATAGATTTTAATGGAATTTAGTTTGATGATAGCTGGTTAGCCGGGTCAATGTATAAGATACTTTTTACTGCTGGCAAACATCTCATCTCTGAGAAATCTATACTAAACTTTAAAAAGTAACGAGCCCGAGCGGAGCGAGTGTGAGTCGTTGGTACATATATGTATAAATGGCATGTACGAGTACTATTGTTATTTTAAGATATTTTTATAATACTAATATTTTCCTACAACTTTATTTGGGCTTCATTGCGGTATTAACTTAGATTCATTGAGTCCTGAACCAAATAAAATAGTAAAAATGTTTGGTTGCTGTCAGATATCGAACCCCTTATATTGTGTCTTTATATAGATAAATATATTATTTGTACAATAATAACCATGTACTCTTGACGATCGGTAAATCCCAGTGGAACTAACCATCTGCGTAGAAGATATTAAAGTGCGGTTGTGTCAATTGCCATTCCACCGGATTTTTAGAATGAAAAAAATGCAGAGTGCGCTTGTTTCTGCGAGTGCACTTGGGCACTACATTCTCTCGTGCGCAGTTATCTAATCTCAGTGAGATTTTCCCCGTGACCAAAATCGGTCAGGAGTACAACACTTAGCCCTAACCAGTACTTGAACCCAGGACTTCTCTGTACTCATACATACTAACCACTAAACGAATGAGGCAGTTCATATAAAACATATAATATACTTCTAGAAATATTTCAAATAAATACTAGTCGATATGGCGAAATACGCGAGTATAAGCGTAAGGTGGTGGTAATTAGCAAAATAAATATGTATATTGTTCAGAAATTAGTTAAGCTTATCTTTAAGTCTTATTATCTTTTAAGTCTTATTACTCATGTACATATATGTAATCGAGTTAATGAACATGGTTTGGCTAAATATTCTTTGATATTGGTAAAAAGTTAGTTAATATTGATCTTGTTTTTAAAATATTCCTTCTGATATTTATTTTTTCAACAAACAAACGACTGTAACTAAAATATATGTATATAAGAAATTTTATTTGGTAGATCAGATATAATATGTACCTATGGTTAAGTCAGTTTTTGCTTTAGACTATAGAGTTGCAGTAGGAGTCTTTTGTCTATGGATTTAAAGCACTAAATCTATAAATAAGTAGGCAAAGACAAATAAAATCAGTACCTTTTCCTCCTGTGTTTGTCAATCGATTTTCTTTTTTTTCAAAACTGGATTTTTTTTACTAATACTATAAATGCGAGAGTCCGTTTATCTATACGTTATTTTAAGCTCCTCACGTAGAAATGATTGGATCGATGTGATTTGTAGTTTAGAGACAGTCTTTGGGTCATAGAGTATATTTATTTTTTTATTTATTTATTGGTAATCTTACAGCGTTACAAAACTAATGAAATACACTTTGAGCACAAAGTTATTAGCAAATATGGCCAAAATTAGATTACTATATTATGATATCTTGTGTAGATAATGGACAACAGGGTAAGTACTCATATATTGAAAAAAAAGTCTGAATAAATTAATTTCATTTTCATTTCATGCTAATGATATGCACATCAAACATAATGTGTTTACTTATATGTGTGGGTGTGTATGTGTGTGTGTGTGTGTGTGTGTGTGTGTGTGTGTGTGTGTGTGTGTGTGTGTGTGTGTGTGTGTGCGTGCGTGCGTGCGTGCGTGCGTGCGTGCGTGCGTGCGTGCGTGCGTGCGTGCGTGCGTGCGTGCGTGCGTGCGTGCGTGCGTGCGTGCGTGCGTGCGTGCGTGCGTGCGTGCGTGCGTGCGTGCGTGTGTGTGTAGATGAAGCATTTTAATTATTATTAACTTACATCATCTCCCACTTATTAACAGGTTACCTTTGAATATAAGTAGGTTTAGATACTATAGAATATTGTGACTCAAAAAATTGTATATATCAATGAAAGATAATCATTTAACAATTCAAATTAGTAACAGATGTTTCAAAATATCCCTGTTAATTAAGAATTCTTTGAACAAGATTGTATAATTATCTTACAAAGTTCTACTTACACGAAAGCGTGCACATAAATCAGGATAAATACAAGTTATAAACAACTTAATAGCTAAATAAAGGCAAAATTATTTATTACTAAAATCTATGCCATTAATTTTGGATTACGTTCAAAATGACAGACCTTTAATTAAGTTTCAGCAAACAGTTTCAAGGACTGCTGAGGTGTATGTGACGGTAAATTATTTGATCGATTATCTACTTTGTTTAAATTGAAGAATTAATAAACGCAGTAAGTATTCGCGCAGTGGTCGAAACTCAAGCAAAATTGTTATTGAAATTTTGAAGAAAACATTATATGAATAGAATTTAACTATCAATAAAAAAAGTGTTCCCAAATTTTTTTCATAGCTGCTTTTTCATTTTTTTGAGCTGAACAATAATTCTTTTTCTAAAATAAACGTAGCCTATGTTATTCCCTACAACATCAGCCTGTAAAAGTATCGTTAAAATCAGTCCAGTCGTTTCAGAGTTTATCCGGTACAAACAGACAACAAAAAATTAAAAAAATGTTTTTTTCTTATAAGTATATAATTTCATATGCATTTAGTTAAAACGCTGTTATTTTAACATTACAAACAGACACTTCAAATTTATTTATCTGTATAAATTATCTGTACAGATAATATTATAGTTCGTTAATACTCGTAGCTATTAAACAAAAATAAATAAATCGGCTGACAAACAAAACAGAAAAAGGTTCTGAATTGTTTTGTCATTGCATATATATATATATATGGGAAAGTGCATAATAATTACAAGTCTTCCGCGATACCGTCCAGACAAAGAGAGATAATAGCATTCCCAAGGAGGGTTGACGTCAGGCAGGCGGCCGGTCGTATAACTTTTGCCAAATCCTATCAGCAGTACAGAAGATGTACTGCGCCGACCCCAAGTGATTGGGAATTGGGCAGGGAGAAAAAGAAGATAGTATATTGACTTTACAGTGATGTAAGATACTTTCATCTTAATTCATCAATCATTTCATAGATAATAATATTATTTATTATAAAGAAGAGTGAAATGAATTAAGGATATATTGTACTGAATTCAATTCTATTTGAAAATAAAACATTCCGTTGTCGAAATGTTAGTATGTACTAACTATATAGATATATTTTACGACACGTTTGGCTCATTTTGTAGTTACCCTACTTGCTGTGCCAGCGGTCACGGGTTCAAGCCCGCTGGGGGCATTCATTTGTGTAATGAGCACGAATGTTTGTACTCCAGTCATGGGTGTTTATATTTATAATATGTATGTATTTAAAGTTATATATATATATATATATATATATATATATATATATATATATATATATATATATATATATATATGTAGTGTATCAACTATCTGGTATCCATAACACAAGCTTTGTGCTTACCATGGAATTAGATGGTGCTGTGTGTTAATGTCTCAACATATTTATTTATTTATTTACTTATATAGTTGTATGCATTCGTTTTATAAAGGTTAATTTGTCCAAGAAAAATCTCCTTAATGTTGAGATAACTTCGTATCGATATCAAAATAAAGTTAATCGAAAGACTATTGAATAAAAAAAATTGGTTCTGCGTAAAAAAATTCAAATCCTATGAAATTATCTAAGGCTGACAGAAACAAATGCAAGTGTGGTCTAGATTTGACTGTATTCCATATTTTGATAGAATGTCCAGCATATAATAATGAGAAACGGTTACGTATTATACCAAATAATTTAAAAGATTGCTTTAATCAAAATGGTTTTACGAGAATTCTTATTTTTTTTAATGATGAATATGTACCAACTACTCGTAATATAAATTATATGTCCAATGTGGTCGGTAATTACCTTAGATGTTAAAAAGTGACCTAAAATAAATGAATTAAAAAAACCCATAAGGCCTTCTTTCTTCGCCATAAGGTCTTCTTTCAGCGTCAAAAAACCTTACTTCATTCCTAAAATCTTATCCAGAGTTGTGAAAACAAAGAATTCTAAATTGCCAAAGTAATTTGTGTCTTGATTAAAATTTATTGTTTTGCGCCTGTCTATTTCTGTCGCTTGATGAGTTTTTTTTAGGAAAGTATAAATTGGGGATAAGCTATGAGCGTTGTTAGGGTCTCAAATTAGAAGAACTTGCTGTATTTACGTTCGAGTTACAATCTAACTGATAATAACTAGGCCTTGAACGGATGTAAAGAGAAATTCCGCAAATTTATTCATTTAGAAACGATTTCATTTAACATACTTCAAAGTAAATTGTAGGAGGGTTATACAATTATTTTGTATCCCAGAATGAAATAGGTATAAAATAACTTTAAAGAGTCTGTCTGTGATAGCTGTTACGTTAGTTCCGAAGTTCAGGTAAGCATCAATATATTTATCTTTCTATTTATACCCAAAATTGTTTTTGGGTACAAACAGAAAATTTCCTTTAAACGAATTATAACTGATCCGATACAGAGTTTTGAAAGGACCGAAACGATAAATTAAATAATAACAAACTACTATCAGCGTATTATGGATGGATTGATAGCATTCAATGAGGCATAGAGCTAGATGGTTGGCTATGTTTAAATCTCAATGGGTGATTAAACATTTACTCAACCAAGACCGAACCCGTGAACAAGTAGTGGAAACTGAAATCATTTCAATAGTAATAATGTAAAAAACACTTTTTTGAGCAGAAATCTAACAATAATATAATTACGGACAAGTGCGAGTCGCACTCGCCCACTGAGGGTTCAGTTTTAGGAAACCAGTTTTACCTTAATTTTCAACTTTTTTTAATTTTTTGGATTTTTTTCTTTATTTGTGTTGCTTTTTGCCAAATTTCCTGATTCTAGGTCAACGGGAAGTAGTACCATATAGATTTTCGACCCAAAAACTATAGTGTACTTCCGGTTGACCTAGAATTGTCAATTTCGGTCAAAATCAAGGTCTTACGGCGCAAGTAAAGGGAAAATTCCGAAAAATAAAAAAAGTTAAAAATTAAGGTAAATTTTTATACTTACAAGTTTTCGTGAAAATCTAAATTTGCCCATATCTTTTTATCATGTTCACTCAGGACCTTGATTTTTATACATCTAATAAGGACTATAGACTTCAGTATCTGGTATAAATTTGAACTTGTTAGGTCCACCCATTCCTAAGAAAATCGGTGGTGACACACGGACAGAGAGACGAACAAACGGACAAGAGAGTTATCTTATAAGGGTTCCTTTTTTTACCTTTTGAGGTACGGAACCCTAAAGATTGATACGAATGTATGTAACTCAAACTCCAAGAATACTTTATTCAAATAGACTACAAAAACTTTTGAATCGTCAATGTTTACATTTATTGAATTTAAATTAAATGTCAGTATGAAATTCGTGTGGAAGCTACTACCAGCTAGGCAGGCAATTCTGCTGAGAAAAGCCGACAAGAGTCAACAGTTCTTTGAAGAATATTATTTGTTTTCGGGGATTTGTTTTGATTTTGGTTAGCGACGTTTAAAATGCTTTAGCAATCATAGTCACGGGAGCCGTAAAGCTTTCGAAACGTCATGAAATATTCGCGTGAATCTAAAGTCTGTTTTTTAATTTCAGAGACAAATCACAAAACTGACATTACGTGAGTTGCCAGTTTTTTTCAATTCCTAAATAGTGACGTGCCACTATCGAAAATTAACGGTAATAAAATCAAGTATCGTTTTTTTATAATAAGTTATCCTGAAAGAATGTGTAAAAATAGTGTGTCCACTTCCACCTTAAGACGGCGAAGCCAGCCTTGCTCTTCCTTACCGAGACGCAGATATCGTCCCCGGCTGACACCTCTTTCCTCTCTTACCCGGGGTATAATCTGGAGCATTCCTTTGTACCGCGGGCTGGAGTGTGCGTGTGCGTCAGAGAGGACATCTGCTCTCGTCGCCTCAGCAGCCTTGAAGGACGGGACCTATCCATCCTCTGGCTACGTGTAGACTGCGACGACCATCCGCGAGTCTACGCGTGCCTGTATAGGTCTCATAGCGGTAATGCCGAAACTGACCGACTCGTTGAGCACATGCAAATGGCTACAGATTCCGTGCTCCAGCAGATCCCATCCGCAGAGATCGTGATTCTGGGCGACTTTAACGCCCATCATATTGAATGGCTTAGATCACGTACCACCGATCTTGCGGGGAGATCTGTTCACGATTTCGCATTGGCATATGATCTGACACAACTGGTTACCTCGCCAACGCGAATCCCTGATGTGGAAGATCATACACCTTCCCTGTTGGACCTTCTGTTGACCTCTCATCCGGACTGCTACCTGGTCCCCGTCGATCCTCCTCTTGGCTCGTCGGACCACTGTCTTGTCCGGAGTACAGTGACAGTCATGCGCTCAACGCGGCCTCGCTTTGTGGGCTGTCGCCGTGTATGGCATTACAGGTCAGCGGATTGGGACGGGATGCGGTCATTCTTTGCGTCCTACCCATGGGGGCAAATTTGCTTCTCGCCAGATGATCCAGACGTCGTTGCTGATTCTGTCACCGATGTGGTACTTCAGGGTATAGAACTATTTATTCCGTTCTCTGCAGTGCCCATCGGAGGCAAATCCCAGCCTTGGTTTGGTCACTCCTGCAAGACGGCATCTCGTCGAAAGCTGGAATGTTACCAAGCCTGGGCTGTCGCGTCGGCGTCTAGTGATGTAAATACCAGCGCCTTTAAAAAGAAGTATACCTTTGCCTCCAGGTCCTTCAAAAATAGTATTGCTAATGCGAAGTCGAAGCACATCGGCAGAATTGGCGAGAGATTGGGGCGTCTCCCTTCGGGAACACGTGCGTTTTGGTCTCTCTCCAAAGCTGTTTTAGGGAATTTCTGTAAGCCTTCTTTTCCACCTCTGCACACGGAGAATGACTCGCTGGCTCATACCGCGAAGGAGAAAGCCGAACTACTGGGCACTCTCTTCGCGTCCAATTCGACTCTGAATGACCAAGGAAACTCACCATTTATAATCCCGCGGTGTGATACTACGATGCCGGAAGTTCAGTTCCGGCAAAGTGCAGTTCGTAAAGCACTTCTTTCCTTGGACATTCATAACTCGAGTGGGCCCGAAGGCATCCCTCCGATCGTGTTGAAGACATGTGCTCCGGAGTTGGCACCGGTCTTAACGCGTCTTTTCCGGTACTCCTATTCATCAGGCGTAGTCCCGAAATCCTGGAAGGCCGCTTTAGTGCACCCGATCCCAAAAAAGGGCAACCGCTCGGATCCGTCCAATTACAGGCCTATAGCCATTACCTCCTTGTTCTCTAAGATAATGGAGTCCATTATCAACTGCCAGCTCCTGCGGTACCTAGAAGAGCACCGACTGATTAGCGACCGCCAGTACGGCTTCCGTCAAGGTCGCTCAGCCGGTGATCTTCTAATTTACCTGACACATAGATGGGCAGAAGCAGTTGAGACCAAGGGGGAGGCGCTTGCAGCCAGTCTGGACATAGCGAAGGCCTTTGATCGGGTATGGCACAAAGCGCTTCTTTCGAAGCTACCGTCCTATAGGTTCCCCGAGAAATTTTGCAACTGGATCACCAGCTTTTTGGCAGATCGGAGCATTAAGGTCGTTGTCGACGGTGCTTGCTCTGATCCTAAATATGTCAATGCTGGTGTTCCACAAGGCTGTGTACTGTCTCCTACTCTGTTCCTTCTGCATATCAATGACATGTTGCAAATCAGCAACATTCATTGCTATGCAGACGATAGCACTGTGGATGCGCTGTACACTGGCCGCGCTAATATTTCTCGGGAATACGTCGACGAGAGCCGGAACAAACTTGTATCTGAAGTCGAATCTCTGTTAACCAAAGTCTCGGATTGGGGTCGACTAAACTTAGTCCAATTCAACCCCAAAAAGACACAAGTTTGCGCGTTAACCGCTAAAAAGTCGCCATTTATCGTAGCCCCTCAATTTGAGAACAATCCTCTGTCTCCCACAGCTAGTATCGGAATACTTGGCGTCGACATCTCGAGCAACGTCCAGTTCCGTGGTCAATTGGAAGGTAAGGCCAAACTGGCCTCAAAGAAGCTTGGTGTGCTCAGCAAGGCGAGACAGTACTTCACGTCGCGTCAGCGTCTTATTCTTTATAAGGCGCAAATTCGGCCCCACATGGAGTACTGTTCTCATCTTTGGGCGGGAGCTCCCCAGTACCAGCTACTTCCATTTGACCGCATTCAACGTAGGGCAGCTCGAGTTATCGACGATCAAGCTCTCTCCGATCGGCTTGATCCTTTAGCTCTGCGTAGAGATGTTGGATCACTCTGTATCTTCTACCGCATTTATCACGGGGAGTGTTCCGAGGAATTGTTCGGACTGATCCCGGCTGCTGAATTTCACCATCGGACATCGCGCCAAAATAGTAAATTCCATCCACACCACTTCGATGTCCAGCGTTCCACAACAGTGCGATTTTTAAGGCATTTTCTGCCCCGCACAACCACTCTGTGGAACCAGCTATCGCCGGCGGTCTATCCGGACCGCTACGACCTGGCCACCTTCAAGAAGAGAGCGTATTCCTTTCTTAAAGGCCGGCAACGCATCTGCAAGCCCTGCGGTGTTGCAGATGTCCATGGGCGGCGGTGATCACTTTCCATCAGGTGAGCCTCCTGCCCGTTTGCCCCCTTAGTCCCATAAAAAAAAGGTACTTATTTAAAACGTAATAATACAAAATTAATAATTTAAATTTAATAATGTGAATTTTAATGATGCGCTTTGGAATATAAAACTTTGAATTGAATCGTCTAATAAAGATAAAAAATTACGATTCAACAAACCAGTATCGTAGGTACAACACTGCACAAAAAACCTGGCAACATTATTTGAAAGCATGACATTTTCATATGTCAATTTAATCTCTGAGATTAAAAAACAGACTTTAATAAAGTATTAAAAATGTATGATAAAAAAAGCTCGGACAACTAAAAAAAGTACCTATGTTTGTATTTGTATCTAACAAAACTTGTGCACTGTAAGACTATCTACTGATTTAAATAGCATATGAAACACATTTTTTTAATACTTGTCTGTCTGTATGTTCCGGCTAATTTTCAAAACTGCTGAACTAAATTTAACGGGACTTTCACTGCAGATAGCTGATTTATAAGGAGCAAGGTAGGCTACTTTTATATTGAGAAAAGAATTAGGGTTCTGCTGAAAAAAAAAACGTACCTAGGAATGGACCCGAGCGAAGCGAGGCTAAGTCATTGTTTGTAATATGAAACTAAACATAAAGCTTTATTTGAATAAAAAATGTCGTTCAGAAAATATTATACCCAAGTTAGGCCTTTTTCTGTTATTTTCTGTCCATTACGACCTAAATTCCACTGAAATTATGGCTCATCAACTTCTCTTTTATATTCGCGTTTTATTACACTTACATAGACATTAGGTTTATCTCTGGAGGAACGTTCCTGTTCTTTATAACTTAGAAATAATCCGCTTAGTTTGAACAGTGAATGCAATTTTGTGTCCAAGACATTTAGTGTTTCGAAGGACTGTTAATTTTATAAATAAACTCGCCTTGCCCGCGGCTCCGCCCGCGTTCAGATGACCAAAAACCAAATTCTTAGGTTTTACATATTAGTATACTCTTACATTGCAGTTTTTGTATTTTTTCTCAGAAATGAGATATTTTCCCAGGGTAAAAAGTATCCTATATGTTGACCCGGATAACCAGCTATCACCATACAAATTTTATCAAAATCCCTCCAGTGGTTTTTCTGTGATTCGGTAACAGACAGACAAAAATTCTAAAAACTATAGATTCGGCCTCTAAATCGATAATAATGTTTATTTCAATAAGATTTTCCAAAAGATATTTAATGTACAGATTCAGCTTAGTTACAATTTTATTATATGTATAGATAAACAAATATGTTGGGATATTAAAACATAGCACCATCTAGTTCCATGGTAAGCTACGAGGCTTGTGTTATGGATACCAGATAGTTGATACACTATGATACATATTATAAATATAAACATCCATGACTGGAGTACAAATTAAGTATACATATATTGTTAAGGTTTCTTAATAAAATATAATAATTGTAGCTAAAATTACATATTTTCAAACTATTATTTGAAAAAAACTTATATAAAAATACACACATATACATAGTAAGCGATAAAATCGGCGTTCAATTATTTAAGCACGGAATACTAAAAATACGCGCAAATCCTGAAAAATTGAAGTAATCTTCATAAACGGTGGGTTTCATCCATAAAGGCACTGGATATTATGAATGATCCAATCTATAATAGTCTCTATAATTCAAAAAATAAAGCATATATTAGTATAAAAATAAAAGTTTAATTTGAAGAACAATAGTTCGGAGAGGATCATTTTTCTAACACTTTCAACGACTAACAGCTTTCGTTTAAGTGAAGTTCATTAATCTTAAAAACATTGTTTGAAGTTCAACAAGGTTGATGAATTTGAAATAATGTTTACGAAATCGTAAAAAAAAAATATTTTTATATAATCAGTATATTAATTATTCTTTTAAGTTCCTTCTTAAAAACGATAATTAGAAAGAGAAAGAGAAAGAGAAAGAGAGAGAGAGAGAGAGAGAGAGAGAGAGAGAGAGAGAGAGAGAGATGGGTTACAGTTAATTTCCCTCTGATGTGTCACCTCGTCGTGGTGGGAGGATTCATTAGCGTCCGGCAACCCAGCCGGGCGTGAAGCCAAGACACACACAGGAGGCCCACTTTAGTGGGCGGTGTACCTACCGTTCGGGATGCTCATGGCACTTTTCTGACAGCAGAATGGACTGTGAAAGCAACTCCTTAGTTGTGTGGTCTGCTTTGGCAGTGGACGGGGGAAGTTTTGTTGGATTTTAGTGGGTAGTACTGTCTTTCTAGTTGGTGATTCCCACATAACCACCAGTATGTACACAAGTGGTAAATAAATGCATTTCCCAACAAAAAAAGAAATAAAGCAAATATTTTACCCATAGAAATTATTATTATATGGTATGGCCCTATTTTGATATAGTATTTTTTTTCTCTTTTTTGAGCGTAATGTGTTTAAAAAGTATTAATTCAGCCAGCACGGAAATCGAAGTCCGAATCTCAGCTTGCAAAACACCTTTATTTTGTCGTTAATTAACTGCGCTATAACTGTAATAATAATTATTAAGAAAGTATTGTACCACTATAGGTAGGTATATGTTTTAATTTTTTTTTGTAACAATATTTAGTTAAAATACGGCAGACAATTTATTTTGCGTTGTCTTATTTATTTGCAGCACTTAAAAAGTACAAGTACACATAAATCAAGACTCACCTTTATCATAACGTTGTTGAAATGTCAGTGATCTGTAAATAGAAAAATAAATTAGCTTTTGTAAGTACTTTCATTTATGTAGAAGTTAATTTATTCACGAAATTCAAATAATATTAGTTGTACAAAAGTTTGTTAAAGTGGACTCTTATATTATGAAGGTACTTTATTTTTTATATTTAGTATTTTGTTATAAAGCGCTAGACCCTACCTAAATCTTTAGACTTTTCATCTTTAAATAAATGATGAGTTAAAGTTGAGAGTTAGCAATTTATAACTTATTTACTTAAGACTAGATTTTGCACGTGGTTTCGCTGACTTGATTATCGGGACAGGGTTCAAGGGTAGCTTATGGATATAGGATCGGATCCCAGGATGTAATCTACGTCTTTGCCAAATTTCATCGAAATATATTCAGTGGTTTAAGCGGGAAAAGGTAACAGAGTTACGTTCACATTTATAATAATAGTATAGATTATTGTCACGTTTTTCTTAAAAAATATGTTTTTATCATAACTGAGCATCAGTATCATTGCAGATTAAATTAAATATCTTGAAATCTATTGCATATTTATTCAGTGGCTCTATTGTTGCAATCCAAAAACACCGCCAACTTGCCAACTCCAGGCTGTAGTAGTAAAATTCTGTAATTAAACTTGGCCCGACCCGGGACTCGAACTCAAAACCTCCGGATCTGCAGCCATACGTGCTAGCCACTAGACCACCGAGTAATTGTAGAACTCGTTGAAGAGTATATTACTAACAAAATTAATCAAAGTTCCTCTTAATAAACTGAAGCCAAATTATTCTCAAAGGTAAAACAAGCTCAAATAAAATTTGCATTACACCGCAATATGATTAAAATTTTATTAAAAAAGCCATTTTTCACGCTCAGTACACTCGTGCATGATATAAAAATTCGCTGACATAATACGTGTACTGTAATATGGGAGGGTGAATAATCATACATACTTTATTTGTATAGTTCACATAAATGTACCTATAATTTGTAATAGACTTTCGCATAATATTAAGCGCGTTACATAATAAAAATGTATGAATATTTAATAACATAATGAATGCTTATTTCTGTTTCTTGCAATTCCAGATTTCATTTTGACCTGCATACATACTAGTGGTTATGTGGGACTCACCAGATAGAAAAACCAGTACTACCCACTGAAGCCCAACAGAACCTACCCCGTCATAATGGAGTTTTGCAGGATTGCTTACGCACTTAACCACAACGCCTCGAAGGTAGAACTGCAGAAGCAGATCAAAAAACCATGAGGTTGCTCCCTCAATCACTCACTCACTCTGCTGTAAGAGAAGTACCAAGAGACCCGCATGGTGCACGGCCCACCGAAGCAGGCCACCTTCCAGTGTCACTTTGCTTCACACCCAGCTAGTTTGCCGGACACTAATAAGCTACTCCACCACGACTAGATTTTAAGTCATTTCATATTCACATTCAAAATCCTTTATCCAATTATGACGTAGTTCAGTAGACATTAAATGTTTTAATGATTCAACCAATATATTTTGAAGATATTTCTAAATGTTCAATCGGATACTTAACTTACAATATTAAATAAACAATTCGTATAATTGTATAAAAAAAAACTTTTTAACAAAAAAATAAAAACCGACTTCAAACAAAAGCACTAAAAAGTAAAAAATAACTGATTGCTAGTTTTCATTTACTATACATACCTAATCAAATATTTTCGAAGTCGGTGTGCTTTGCTTTGTATGGGCTGGCACCGATTTCGAAAATATTTGATTAGGTATGTATTTTATAGGTAGGCTTTAATTACTTAGCCAAAGCACACCGACTTCGAAAATATTTGATTAGGTATGTATAGTAAATGAAAACTACCAATCAGTTATTTTTTACTTTTTAGTGCTTTTGTTTGAAGTCCGTTTTTATTTTTTTGTTAAAAAGTTTTTATTTTTCTCTTTTTAGTGTAGACAGTAGTAGCAAAGTAAGGATTCTAACGTGTTAGGCTTGTCAAATCAAACAAAATAAGCCCAAACTCAAAGTATCTACTATTACCCGTTGAAGAGTTCCACCTATCCACCTTCTGGCCTTGCCATCAGATCAGGTCAACAACACCAAACCACTGTACTATCAACGGAAATAGAAATACTTGCAAAGTTTCAAGTTAATATGACAATTAGAAGTAGGTTAAATTCATCATTAGTTGTTTTTCCACCCTTAGGGGTAGTATTTTTTTTTTTTGAAATTTAAATGGGACCAATCTGGAAGGTATACTTCAAACAAAACAAAAATTGTCCAAATCGGTTAATAAATGACGGAGTTCTGAGGTAACAAAAATAAAAAAAAAACATACAGTCGAATTGAGAACCTCCTCCTTTTTGAAGTCGGTTGAAAATTCGTGTATCTCAGAAATGGTCCTAACGACTTCGATCACATTTTGTACTTATATAAGGTATGACTTTTTAAGTTTATCTATAAGTGTTTTTTCTGAAAAAGCACAAACTTTTCCTAAAAGCATGTATGTATTATTATATGTATAGATAATGTTAAGTACATATTCTAAATATCGCTTTACAATAAAATTCATAAAGCATCGCTTACTAAAAGAATTTGATGTAACTTTTTTCTTTATTGTGTATAAAATATTGTAGAAAACTTTCATCACAACAAAATACCATATTTTTCTACTTTAAACAATTTTCTTTGCCATTAAAGTCATTGTTTTGACATCTGCTGAGGCTGTCATATGCAAAACCGCTCTCAATGTTTGCACAGGACATTTACTTTGTTACTTATCTACTCATAAAATAAACAATATGTTTTAACTACATAATACTAGCGACTCACCCTCGCTTCGCTTAGGCTCGTCTCCAGGTTTTATGGTTAATATGGAAAAGATAAATAAATAAATATGTTGGGACATTAACACACATCACCATCTAGTTTCATAGTAAGCTACGAGGCTTGTGTTATGGATAACAGAAAATTGATACACTACACATAATGTATAACTTTAAATATATACATATTATAAATATAAACACCCATGACTGGAGTACAAGCATTCGTGCCCATCACACAAATGAATGCCCCCAAACAAACTTGTGTCTGAAGTCGAATCTTTGTTAACCAAAGTCTCGGAGTGGGGTCGACTAAACTTAGTCCAATTTAACCCCAAAAAGACACAAGTTTGCGCGTTAACCGCTAAAAAGTCGCCATTTATCGTAGCCCCTCAATTTGAGGACACTCCTCTGTCTCCTACAGCCAGTATCGGAATACTTGGCGTCGACATCTCGAGCAACGTCCAGTTCCGTGGTCAATTGGAAGGTAAGGCCAAACTGGCCTCAAAGAAGCTTGGTGTGCTCAGCAAGGCGAGACAGTACTTCACGTCGCGTCAGCGTCTTATTCTTTATAAGGCGCAAATTCGGCCCCACATGGAGTACTGTTCTCATCTTTGGGCGGGAGCTCCCCAGTACCAGCTACTTCCATTTGACCGCATTCAACGTAGGGCAGCTCGAGTTATCGACGATCAAGCTCTCTCCGATCGGCTTGATCCTTTAGCTCTGCGTAGAGATGTTGGATCACTCTGTATTTTCTACCGCATTTATCACGGGGAGTGTTCCGAGGAATTGTTCGGACTGATCCCGGCTGCTGAATTTCATCATCGGACATCGCGGCAAAATATTAAATTCCATATACACCACCTCGATGTCCAGCGTTCCACAACAGTGCGATTTTTAAGGCATTTTCTGCCCCGCACAACCACTCTGTGGAACCAGCTATCGCCGGCGGTCTTTCCGAACCGCTACGACTTGGACACCTTCAAGAAGAGAGCGTATTCTTTCCTTAAAGGCCGGCAACGCATCTGCAAGCCCTGCGGTGTTGCAGATGTCCATGGGCGGCGGTGATCACTTTCCATCAGGTGAGCCTCCTGCCCGTTTGCCCCCTTAGTCCTATAAAAAAAAATGCCCCCAGTGGGACTAGAACCCGCGACCGATGTCACAGCAAGTAGGGTCGCTAGAAACTGAGCCAAACGTGTCGTCAATAGTAGTAGTCGTAGATAGACTATATATTTGTATATATATACATCGGTATAATAAGTTTTATATTCCTTACTTTAGAAATGACTGATTCCTCATACAAACTTTCATCCCCCTTTTCAACCCCCTCAAGGGATGATTTCTGCGATATAAGCTATCTTATGTCCTTCCCAGGGTCCAAATTATCGTCATACCAAATTTTATCTAAATCGATTCAGCAGATTTTTAGTTTATCCATTACAAACAAACATACAAATATAGAAACATACAAAAACCAACTACTTTTTTCTCATAATACTTTCTTAGATTTACGCGAATATTTGACATTTTAAATAAAACTATCTTTTCGGATTTTGTCGCGGATTTATTTGTATTTTTGTTTCCCGACGTTTCGAATGCTTTACAGCATCCATGGTCACGGGAGAGACTGAGGTGTTACATGTCTTAAAGATATAGTTGTTACAGACAGCCTACCCACAATTAACAAAATGAAAATTGCACCAATTACATTACAATATTTTAACTTTAAATATTTTTATAATTTTAATTATAATTGAATATGGAAAATTATTTATTTAATTTTTGCTATTATTTTTATAATTATTACAATTTTAAAAATATTAAGCGAGCTTCAATTAAAACTTACTTCAAGCCGCCAAAGAAAATTAGTCAGTTTCTACCACCTGTCAAGTGCCACATCCCTCTACAAGATGCAGGAGTTTACAAGCTTGATTGTGATTGTGGGCTCTCTTACATCGGACAAACAAAGAGATCCATTAGAACCCGGGTCAAAGAACACATAGCTGATGTGAAGCACCGTCGCAATACAACATCTGCTGTCTGCAAACACAGTCAGGACCGCCCAAGCCATTATATTCGCTTCGATAGACCTCAAATCCTGGCGAAAGAAAACCGATATCGCCCTAGAATGATTCGAGAAGCCATAGAAATTAAAAAACATCCTAATTTCAATAGGGAAGATGGCTGGGTACTACCATCGTCATGGGATCCTGTTATTAATATAATAAAATCTAATAATAAATCTAAACATAACAGACAGGTAGATGTAGTAAGTTCCTACTGTGTAGATCAAAATGATAGCATTTCTGATTAATAATATTTTTTCACTTTTTCATTTGTAAATGTATGTAGTAATGTGTTGCTTAATAATTTGTTTTTTAAATAATAGCAAATTTAAATTAAAATTATTATTTTTTAATTAATCTTAACTTTTTCAAATTACACATAGATCAATTGTGGCTTAAATAATTAATACTATATTTTACATTTTTCTTATGGTTATAAATATAATAATGGCAACACTAAATATAGATTACTAATTAATATTTTTAAAATTGTAATAATTATAAAAATAATAGCAAAAATTAAATAAATAATTTTCCATATTCAATTATAATTAAAATTATAAAAATATTTAAAGTTAAAATATTGTAATGTAATTGGTGCAATTTTCATTTTGTTAATTGTGGGTAGGCTGTCTGTAACAACTATATCTTTAAGACATGTAACACCTCAGTCTCTCCCGTGACCATGGATGCTGTAAAGCATTCGAAACGTCGGGAAACAAAAATACAAATAAATCCGCGACAAAATCCGAAAAGATAGTTTTATTTAAAATACTTTTTTCTCTTTATAATATAGATGTGAGTACTTTATTTTATTTTATAATGTTCTTTTAATATTTATTATCTAGCAATCCTATGGTTTTTCTCAAATGCGGAGTTTTCCATGTAATCAAACTAGCACTCTAAACTATTTTTAGGACAAATAAGTATATACTTTCTCATTAATTATAATATTATCCACATTTTATCATACTAATAATTAGGTATCTTTAGAATATTGAAGCTACTATATTCTTTATTTTTAACCAACTTCCAAAACGGAGGAGGTTCTCAATTCGTCGGAATCTTTTTTTTATGTATGCTAACCGATTACTCGAAGATGCCTGAACCGATTTGGATTTTTTTTTGTTTCAAAGGGTATACTTCCCAGGTTATTTATATGCCAAGTCTACAATATTTTAAGATATGAATATCTAATAGGTAAATATGTATATTAAGTATCAAAATATATTAGATTTGCTTTGCATCGGCTGGCACCGACTTCGAAAATATTTGTTAGGTATCTATTCTAAATGAAACCCCAGTTTAGTTATTTTTTACATTTTAGTGCCGGAAAACAATTTTTTTAAGTTTTTATTGCAGTTACGTTTGCAGGGTAGGGTAAGTATGTCGATAATAAATACCTTAAATCATAATTGAAAATATAGCTTATATTGTCAGAATATATAATACTTTCTTAGATTTACGCGAATATTTGACATTTTAAATAAAACTATCTTTTCGGATTTTGTCGCGGATTTATTTGCATTTTTGTTTCCCGACGTTTCGAATGCTTTACAGCATCCATGGTCACGTGACCATGGATGCTGGAAGCCGCGGGTTCTGCTAGTTATCTATATAATAAAGAGGTGAAATTTGTTTGTATGTAGATGGAATCTCTGGAACCAATGAACTGAGTCTATTAATTCTTTAACTAATAGAAAGCTACACTATCCCTGACGGATAAATGCCATATTTTATTTAGATTTAAAAAGTTTTCAGTTTTAAATCTTAATATATGCAAATCAAGTCCGGCTAAAATGCGCTAAATGGCCACTTAACCGCCTTGCACTGGTCAAATCGTTGCCTGTACCTATATGAAAATAATGTTTATAATTAGGGACGAACCCGAGCAAAGCGACGGTAATTTGCTAGTTAATAAATATTTCTAAAGCACTAGAATTGATATTTTTTAATAATAGACATTTACAGTTAAGAGTGTGACTTTATATGTACCATCCCTTTTATTTCTGCTTACTTGTTTTTCTTTACCCTCACCCCTATGTACTATTTTCCTTTTCAATTCCCAAGTGTCGTATACATATTGCATATTTGCAGCATAGTAAACATAAGAGGTGATTTTTTTTTGTGAAATAAACTATAGCTTTCAGCAGTGTGCTCTCGTACAAGTATGTCCTATGATGCACAAAGGCATGTTCCCAGTAGAACTTGTAAAGGCATATTTCCATATCAAAATCTCACTCAAAACGTTTGATCAACTTCTTTTGAAAAAATAAAAAATGAGTGTGACGGTGTAGTTAGAAATGTCGATAGTCAATTTGCACATAACGTCAATGAAATAATTTGTTAACATAATAAAATGTACATATATTGTTATTATCATGATTTTATTAGCTTCACTGGCGGCTAGGTAATTGAATTTTGAAATTTGATTTAATTATCGTATTTCTATGAAACGATCTATACTAATATAATATTATAAAGAGGTAAAGTTTGTGAGTTTGTGCAATGTAAGTTTGTGACGTTGTTGGGAGTAATCTTTGGATCTACTGAACCGATTTAGATGTGGTAAGAAGATAATTTGAGACCTTTGACTTTTTATCCCGGAAATCATCCCTCAAGGGGTTGAAAATGGAAATGAAAATTTGTATGGGGAATCAATCTAGGAACGAACCCGAGCGAAGCGCAGGTGAGTCGCAAGTATAATATATAGCAAATATGGAAAATCTGAATAACAATAATTGCACTTGACACAATTTGTGGCAGATTTTTAGATTTTTGATGAACATATGACATCTTTATTTTTTCTAATAATTTATTAGGCCACTATATTAATAAAAATATTTATGCTGTACGAGTAGTATACGCATACCTGCCATTTTGTTTATCCATTTGCTTTTAGAAAATTTCAATTCTTTCGGAGAGAAACACAGGAACATTATCAAGCAATCATATAATATGCTCGGATTTTTTCGCTTAAAGTACAGAACCTTCCTCAAATACTTTTACTTCCACTTTGATTACGAAACTGAAGTATAATAAATATTATGGATCTATTAAAAATATAATTAATGGATTGTTGTAATTGCACTTGAAAAGATCTACTGATGGAGCCAGAAGATGGATTATGAAACTCTCCAATTGCTACTAAAACGACCTTCGAAATTTGTCTCTTTAGATTCGCTTGGACGAGTCTAATATATTACAGTTGGTCTAAATCGTGTTTAATATTTACTTGAGTTACAACTTTTCTTCTAATTTCTATAAGCTTTTCAAATTTTAAGTCTACTTAGTAAGCTTTTTAGGTATTCAAAACCCGTCTTGGGCATACTATCAAGGCAATGTTAATGATGTTTCAGATTACACCACGAAATTTATTATATTTTAGATAGAAAGAGTTATTATAATGTGTTTTTTAATGGACTAATATTATAATTACAATGAAATAAAAGCTACGATATAAAAAAAACATCTTTCATAGCCAACCTCTTTATTGAATAACTAGCGACTTCACCCCGCATCGCTTGGGTAAATCCCTAGATGTTTTTTGTACTTACAATTATACTATATAGCATTATATACTAAGTAGCGCTACCTTTAGCCAATTTTATTACTAACTGGAATTGCCTGCGGCTCCACCCGCGTTCAGATGACCAGAAACCAAATGCTTACCTGTTTTACATATTAGTATACCTCTTATACTCTTACATTACAGTTTTTGTATTTTTTCTCAGAAATGAGACATTTTCCCGCGGTAAAAAGTATCCTATATGTTGACCCGGATAACCAGCGATCACCATACCAAATTTCATCAAAATCCCTCCAGTGGTTTTTCTGTGATGCGGTACCAGACAGACAGACAGACAGACAGACAAAAATTCTAAAAACTATAGATTCGGCCTCTGTATCGATAATAATGTTTATTTCATTAAGATTTTCCAAAATATATTTAATGTACAGATTCGGCTTAGTTACAATTTTATTATATGTATAGATAGTAACCTTAGTTATGGTACTCTAAGTCGTAACTCTGTTTATGTGTGTAAAAGTAACAAACATACTCATACACGCACACACACACACGAACGCATACACATACACACACACACACACACACACACACACACACACACACACACACACACACACACACACACACACACACACACACACACACACACACACACACACACACACACACACACACACACACACACACACAAACAAACACACATTCACACATACTTTTATAATATTAGTTAATTTTCTAAGACAAAAACTCCTAAAACTAAATTATTTAAATTAATTCGTAGGTAACACCAATTAATGCAGCAGGTTTTATTTCAGAACGTTTTATAACCACTACCAGACGAATCATCTAAATGGGAGCGAAAACCAAAATAGAGTATAATTATTAACTCCCAGATTTATATTGTTGTGCTTGAACAATTTAAATTGTTATTTAGTACAAATCTGAAATTCAGTTCTAAATGTAGTAGAATTTAACAGAAATTCAAACAAAGCACCAAAATAGGACTAAAAAGGATTTAACGAATCAGTTTGGCGGTACACCGGGGAATAACGAGAATTACCCTCCACCGCCACTATGCAGGTAAACTATTTTGCCTAGATTCGATAAAAGTACTAAGCTAAGTGTAAACATGTAGACGCTATTGATTTGCCCTCACTTCCCTCGAGTGCGTCCCTAGGTACGATGATTTTGTTCATTAATATCATGGGGTTTTTTTTAATTCTCCTTCTAAAATAAAAGCAGCCTAAGTTACAGCTTATAACATCAGCTATCTGCCAGTGAAAATCTCGTCAAAATCGGTCCAGCCGCTTCGGATATTAGCCGGAACTAACAGAGAGACAAAAATTAAAAAAAATATGTTTTTCTTATAAAAAATTGTTATTTTGACATTACAAACATGCTTGTTTTGTATTTCAATTTTATTAATTTGTATAGATAATTTTGTTCTAAGGCTTCGTAACCAAAACGCCAAAGAGAAGTCTTAATTTCGTGTCTAAATTTTTAAACAAGTAAGGTGTCTCATGTGAATCGCTAGATAATTCTGCAGTCAGATTACGAAAAATAAAAAATGGATACCACAAGTCACTGGGGGACGACAAATAAAATTTTAGTTCACTTAAGCATGTTTGATAAGTAACTGTATAGATTTTTTAAATAGCGATTGGTATTTCTAAATATTTTTTAAGTATACAGTATTTGTGCGACTGACCTTCGCCAAGGATTTTTTTGAAAAATCGTGTATTTTTCGAAAAAAATCACGTTTTTTTTCAGAAAATACACCTATATATAGATAAACTTAAGGGGCAAAACTTTATCTAAATAAATAATTTGATCCAAATCGTTGGAGCCGTTTCCGAGATACACGTAATAAATTTATATACGTACATATATACAAGAAATACTCATTTAATATTATATTATATACTTTGAAAGTCGTCAACATTGCGTCGTCGTTCAACGTTAATTAAATAGTTGACCGGGATAACCCGTTATCATCATACCAAACAATAAAATCTGTCAGGTGGGTTTCTTGTGATGCGACAGACAGATAAACAGGCAGACAAAAATTATAAAAACTACAGATACGGCCTCTGTATCGATAATAATGACAACATACATATATATTTCAATAAGATTTTCAAAAAAATATAAGTACAGATTCGGCTCAGTTAGAATTTTATTATACTTCTATACAAACGGTATCTATAAAGTAAATTAAGTAAATCAAATAAGAAACGTTTGCGATAAATAACAAAAGCAATACCGATATTAAACATTGATAACAGCGTAAACTTCCTATCAATTATTATAATATGTATGTATATATTTTATTTAAAGGGTTGCGAGTGCCCTTTAACCGTTTAGGATTCATGCGACCCTTTTCTCGATTTCATGAAAGATCATTGGGAGACAGATTCTTGATACGCAAATCGAAATACATTAACTATGGTGACCATAATTTGAGATATAGTTTGATTTTTATTACAACGACTTTAAAAATATTTTAAAAGTATTTTATTATATTATAAGATCAACAAAATTCATTTACAATTGGCAAATATATTGCATAACATAATATGTACGTACAAAAAATGTAAACTTGTATTAAGTTCCTCTTGCTCTTTTAATTCAGTCATAGTGGAAGATAAATACGAAGTTTTTTATATATGTTTAAAGTTTGTATGTATGTCAGTCCAAGCTGCAATACATATTTAATGGAGCACAGTTGCCTTAGTGCTTATTTGTTCAAACGACCAATACTTGTTGTACTTTACAATATGTAGGTAATTTTTTCCCCTATTTAAAAACAAAACTTAATTTTTAGAATGTATATGCATATATAGATATATAGTGTCGTAGAAGACGATCCTGTGCTGGTTATCGCACCTCTGGTCTTCTGCACGACGTTGGTAAGCAACAGCATTCCAAAGAGGGTTGTTGTCAGGCAGGCGGCCGGTCGTAAAACTTTTGCTAAAACCGATCAGCAGTATGATAGACGTACTGCGCCGACCCCAAGTATTTTAGGAAATGCGCAGGAAGAAGAAGAAGATATGCATATACAGATATAATAAATATTTTTGGCTTTTTGAAAGTAGTGTGTATTTTATACCAATTGAATCGACATTTAAAAGTCAATAATTCTGTACTAAAAACTCTTTCGGTAAAGTGATTGTTTGGATAAATAAGCACTGAGACGACGATTTGTTTATAATTTACATATATTATTATACATATCACAGAATATCCCAGAACCCAATTTTGTAGATATGAAACTGTAATTGAACCTCTGACCTTCGAGATTACTACCAAGTTTCACCCAATTAAGAAAATAATTACGACAGTGTAAATCATAATTGTTACTCTTCCATAAAACTACCTTTTAATTATGTTAATTCATATAATATAATAATGTAACATTGCTTTAATTGTCTGCATCATTTGTGATGATTATAAATAACTGAAATAATATGAAATTTCAATTTTGAAACAAGTTATTTTATGCTTAAAAAAATATATTAAAATGTATTTTTTTTTCAATTATCGTTAAATAATATTTAATTTATTATACATAATTCAATTAAGGTCATCTAATTTAAAAGAACTATCCTCGCTACTAAGACTCGTAAGCGTTCAGTTTCTTTAACAATGTGTTAGAAATATATGTATGTATTGTATGTATTTAGCGCTTTATAACGTAACACTGCTGGACACGGACCTCCCTTTACGAGGGGGGATCAGGGCATAGTTCACGCTGGCCAAGTGCGGGTTAGCAGACTTTACATGTCTTTCCAAAACTTGCTAGGTTCTTTCAGACATGCAGGTTACTTCACGATGTTTTCCGTCATCGTAAGGTAAGTGGAAATCATGTTTGAAATGATTTGCACATGAAAATATCAGAGGTGCGAGACTCGGGATTTGAACCAACTTCCCTCGATTTCCCAAGCGAGCGCATTACCACTGGGCTACCACTACCTTAGAAATATATAGTAGCCATTAAAACTCACGCGAAAAGTTATAAAACTCTGTTCAATTACCTAAAGCTAGACTTAGTAATAAAGTACTGAATAAATAAATAACTCGGATACGATGATGTTATATTAAAATTAACATATTTAAAACCATTTTATGAGAGATTCATAAAAGATAAATTTTACGTTAAAATGAATGAAATTGCTAATAAATATGATGAACTGTACTAATTATTTAGTTTTTTTATAAAACGAGTTGGTTAAATTGACAATTTACGATTTGTCGGATCCCGCCCTAGAATCCTTCTAATATCTGTTAGGCAAGATATCACCGTAGCTAATTTTACTTTAGGTTATGTTTCATTTCAGATCATAATTAAGTAGTAACTTATCCTACTATCCGTATTTTAATATTTTAAATGTGAATGTTTGTGAGTATGGATGTTTGTTACTCTTTCACGCCAGAATGGCAGAACGGATTTGTATGAAATTTGGCACAGAGATAGATTATAGTCTGGAATAACACATAGTCTACTTTTTATTCCGGAATGTATGGTTCCCGTGGGATAGGTTTGTTTTTGTTTAGGGGCAGGGTGAGCCGCTAGTATATAATAGTAGTCAAAAACAATAAAAATTTACTAGGGAATGTCCCAAAAATATAGCCGTGTCGTCCCCTTACAGATAAAAACTTGGGTGTTTTTTCACATGACAAATGACGCAGATCACTCGGCTATTTGTCGTGTGTCCACACACAGACCACGTAGATGCCTTAATTTTTTATGATTTTTTTTCTAAAACGAAATGTATTAGACCGCTTGCTCTCTTTTCCCGGGGATTTATGCGAGCATTATATCTTCTGTGTAGGCGTTTTAGGAGTTTTGTAAGGCTATAGGTTGTTATTTATAGCCATATTGTGATGAAAAAGTTTTGAACTTAAAGTGCTTCATCTAGTCATCTCAAAATTTTAGCAAAATGGGTCTCGATCGATAGAAGGCTATTGTCTTACGACCTTCTGCTAAAACATTAAATTAATAAACTCAACGACCATCGTGACGTTCATATTGATCTCGAAATTAGATTTCATCTGGCTTAGATAAATTCTATCGTTTCACAGAGAGAATATAATATTGCATTTTATAATATTAGTTTTATATATTACTTGGAAATAATATATAATATGTCCGTCAGTTGTACAAAATGCTAGTTTTTTTTTCAATTCGGAATAATTTAATAATTTTAAATTGAAAAAACTTAAGTAATTATTAAATTTAAAGGTATTTTTTTTAAACCTAGTTGTCATATACAAATAAAATTAAGGTGTGTGTTTGTAATATTAAAATGACAGCTTTTTACTAAATGCATATTTAATTATTTACGGTAAGTACTTATACTAAAATATAATTTTAAAATTTTTTGTCTGTCTGTTTGTTCCGGTAAATCTCTAGTTATTAGGAGTAGCTTAGGCTACTTTAATTTTAGAAAAAAAATTAAGGCTATAATGAGGTTGAATCACTAGTTAAAATTTACTGAAATATCGTACCTACGATAACAACCGTTATTAGTATAAAATAAAAAGAATAATTCAAATATTTTTCGTGTTCTTGAACCCAAGTAAATATTTAAATATATTGAAATTGAGAACCTCCTTCCTTTGAAGTCAGATGAAAAGTTAGTTACGATACGTCGGAACAAACTGAGTCTAAATGTTTATTGTTACGTACATATTTGACTAAATATATATAAATTTGTTACGCGGTTTTGTACTTTATTTGCTTTGGCCTTTATTTGTAAAGGATATTTGGTAAGCTCTTGTAACAATCGCTTTAGTTACACAAAACAATTTCAAAAATAATTAATCAAGTCAATTCTACTCTTTTGTTAGTAGTAAGTCCTTTGCGTAATTATTCGATACGAATATATCCTCTAAAAGGCCAATCTATACAGATAAATAAAATTGAAGTGTCTGTTTGTAATGTCAAAATAACAGCTTTTCACTAAATGCATATAAAATTATATACGGTAGGTACTTATTAGAAAAAAAAAATTTAAATTTTTGTCTGTCTGTTCCAGCTAAAATTTGAAACTAATGGATTGGTTTTGAAGATAGCTGATGTTATAACAAGTAATTTAGGCTTCTTTTATTTAAGAAAAAGACTTAAAGTCCCGTACAAAAAAATTAAAACGTGCCCAGGAACGCATCCGAGCGAAACGAGAGTAAGTTGCTAATCACAAATAAATCTCAATATTTTGCGATTATTATAACAAAATATTAGTTATTGTGTCTATTACATAGTAATATTCGTATTTATAAAATATTTTTCCTTAACTTTAACCTTTATTGAAATATTTTCATATTACATATTTCTTAAATTTCATCTAATATTTTCTTATGCTGGTGATTGACAGCTGTTTTATTAACTTAAATAGTTTTAGAATATCTAAAAGTAAGTGGCGTCAAAAGTCTTTGACGAAAATTTTTAAGATTTGTTTATTAACTTAACTATTTCTCTAAGTCAAAATTTTGTACCTACCCAACCAAAACAGAAATCGGCCAGACACCCACTAACCATAGCTAACCAAGTTCTCCTTCGATAAACACTATGTTCATATAGTATAAGTATGTGAAATATTTCTATACTAATAAATATTTTAAAGCAAAAAAGCACATCGCAAACAATCACCTAATAGTACTAATTCCTAAAATTTTAAGCTTTAACTCTATATGGGACGGCGTTAAACACAAAAAAATGCACGTAGCTAAAAAAACTAATGAAAACGGGTTCCAGTCCCAGGTCTCGCACGCGGTGTATTTGATATTTCCATATTTGAATCAACACGTTCAAAATATGAAAATGTCAAAGCCATTCAAAAATGCCACTCATTTTATGGTAAAAGAAAAACATCGTAAGGAAACCGGCATGTATGAAAGAACCTATTTTCCAACCACCAACCCGCTTTAGGCCAGTGCGGATGGCTTAATCTCTGGGATGGTCGTCCCAGCAGTTAGAAGTTAAAAAGAAGATTGAATAAATGAAATCAGATGTTCAGATGACTACACCTTTAGTTGTACCCAAATATTTGATATCTATACATATAATAAAATTCTAACAGAGCCGATTCTGTACATTAAATATTTTTTTGGAAAATCTTATTGAAATAGACATTATTATCGGTACAGATGCCGAATCTATAGTTTTTAGAATTTTTGTCTGTCTGTCTGTTACCGCATCACATAAAAAATTTTTACCGCGGGAAAATATCTCATTTCTAAGAAAAAATGCAAAAACTGCATGATTAGACTAATATGTAAAATCTAAGAATTTTCTTTTTGGTCATCTGAACGCGGGCGGAGCCGCGGGCAATGCTAGTTTTAAATAAAAACTATCTTTTCAGATTTTTTCTATATCTTACAAATTATTATTATTATTGTATAATTTTGTGGGTAAGGTTTACTACTTTTAACACCTCCAGGTAAATTTCTAAGAAATTAATGAAATTTTCTAAGAAATCTATTTTTAACTGGCACGCCGGCGTGTTCGCGTTCGTGGAGGTATTAATATTGTAATAATTATTGAGACACCTAAAACCTTAATCTTCCTCCACCATGATTGCTGTAAAGCATTCAAAACGTCGGGAACCAAAAATCAAAATATATAAAGATTAATTTAATCAAAAATACATTATATATAATAAAATCACAATATCAATTATAAACACTTCTTCATTGTCTAACATTTAATAAATAATATCATAATATAAAATTTTAAGCCTTACGAAATGTTACGTAGACATTATGTTGCTTAATAAAGCCTTTCATATCGCAATATTAACAATACGATTGTTCAAACAATATTATAGCAGAAAATAGACCAAATATTTGTGTAGATAATGACGTTATTTTCCGTTTGTGTTCCACCTCTCTATTTAGGCTTTGTGTCGAATAATTATAGTGTATGTTCAAAAATGCCATGATAAAAGCTTATTATAGCAATTTGTAGGAAAGATAATTGTTTTTGCTTATATAAAAAAATACATTTTTCCCATTATAATATACTAATATTATAATGGGAAAAATGTATTTTTGTTTTTTAATGGATAATCCGCTGAACCGATTTAGATAAAATTTGCTAAGAAGATAGCTTAAGACCCTGGGAAGGATATAGAATAGTTTTTATCCTGGAAATCATTGTTTAGGGGGTGAAAAGGGGTATGTCTATCCTATGTCCTTCCCAGGGTCTCAAACTATCTTCTTCCAAAATTTCATCCAAATCGGTTCAGTAGTTTCTAAGTTAGCTAACACTGACTAATAACTATTTATATCTATTTAAAACGTACCTAGGGACGAACCCGAGCGATGCGAGGGTGAGCCGCTAGCTATTTAATAAATATTCAACAAAAACATTTATATCATAAGCATCAGAATAGTTATTAGCGATAGAATATTTCGTAAGATGAGATTTCTATTCGAGCGCCACCTGCTGCTGATTGACAGTTATCATTATAAACTACGGAGATAAGGTATGACATCAATTTTCCAACAGGGACTTAGTGTCGTAAACATTTAGTAATATCCATTTGTTTTGAAAAGCTTTTGGTGGATATTAATTTTCATTAATACAGAAAAGTTATTAGTGTTAAAACTGAGTGCTTTATTTTAAAAAAAAATTATAGTTACTATTTGATTTTTTTTTTAAATGAAGTGCCCATTTAGAAATATTTTTTAAACTAGCCACTCACACTCGCTCCATTCAGGTTTGTCCCTAGTTACGTTTTGACGTTTAGTATAATAGATTTCTCAGAAATGAGAAATTTTCCCGCAGTAAAAAGTATCCTATATGTTGACTCGGATAAGCAGCTATTCCAAACATGCGTTTACCTTGTAGTGGTGTAGGGGTCATTAGCGTCCGGCAGTTCAGCCGGGCGCCAAACCAAGAAACGCACAGGGAGGTGGCCCACTTCGGTGGGCGGTGGGAAGTGACCCACTTCGGTGGGCGATGTACCATGCGGGTTGCTTTTGATACTTCTCTGATAGCAGAGTAAACTGTGGAGCAGCCTGTCGAGGTAGACCTGCCGTCGAGGCGTCGTAGTTGACTGGGAGAGACGGGGGAAGGTTTTGTTGCGTTTTAGTATACTGGCTTTTCTAGCCGGTAAGCCCCACATAATCACCTGTATGTCTACAGCTGCTATGCATAAATACATTTGCCAACATTACAAAAAAACCAGCTATCACCATACCGAATTTTATCAAAATCTGTCCAGTGGTTTTTTCGTGATGCGTTCCCAGACAGACAGACAAACACATAGACATAAATTCTTAAAAACTATACAGTCGGCTTTTGTATTGATAAATATTCAATAAGATTTTCCAAAAAATATTTAATGTATAGATCCGACTCAGTTACAATTATGTATAGATTTATATACTACCTATATTATAAACGATAACGATTTATATACTACCTATATATAATGTATAGATTTATATACTACCTATATTATAAACGATAACGATTTGAAAAAAATTGAAAAAAAATATGAACGCATTGATATTATTAAGAGACGATAAGCAGAGAAACGCTGAAAGTGCTGAAAATAATTATTAAATTAAAGTACCATTTTCTAATGGAAGATAAAATATAACAGCTCTAGGTTTTATGTCAAGAATGAAACATGAAATTTAACATTAATTAAATTACACTTATACTTTGACCATTCTTACATCACCGATATTTCTATGTGCCTAATCTTATGTGACTTGTACTCTGTCCTGCAGTGGGACGTTAAAAAGGGCTGAATTACATATAAATTACATTTGTCGCGAGCGAGACTTGAACCTACGACCTCATGTTATGAAAAAATATTTACATCACCGCGAAATTTTAAGTGTACGCAATTTTAAACGAATTAGTTTTATAAATACCCAAATAATACTTTAATGTTACGTGTAAATGACATACTCGTAATGCTTTTTTTAATTAATATCTAAACTTTCCAAAAGTAATTCCGCATCAGGTAAATACATGACTTTCACCAGCAAATTCGCTCGCGTAATTTACATATGTACGTCAAATAAATTCACTGCTGTTAAAGGTTATACTAACATAAATAACATAACCTACAAACCTTAATAAATAGACTTTAAAATATAAATAGAGTAATTTCAAAGAACATCAGCTATTCCATAGATTAGGGCGTTGAAACAAACAAAAACTTTGAGTGTTTGAAAATGTTGTTCTACACATTAAATCAAAGCCACTTTTCTACTGTAATATAAAATATAGCAACTCCACGTTTTACAAAGAAGGAAGTGTTAAATCTAAAATTAAAATTACATACATGATCGCGTGCTCCTATGAATGTACAAAGTTTAAACGACCGCTGTTAAAACATGCAAGCCTGCTTTAATCTCTGCGAAGTAGTTGCGATAAATATGTAGTTATTTAAATTTGTAAGTATTTATATCAAAACCTTGCACTGTTACATCTCTCTAGTACATAGAATTAGCCATAAATTACCTCATATTAGTACAATAAAGACTTAAATGCGGTGACTTAGACTGTTATATCGCAGTTTACCACATAACTAATTTGAACATTTAAATTATGCAAGCATTCTAATCTAAATGCGTATTAATGTTTTAAAATAGAAAGTAACAGTTTGTGCTTTTATTTTTACGGTAAGCTAAGCAGTTTTTGATAACATTTTAATTAAATGTACATTGTATACATACAAACTTTCATCCCCATTTTCACCCCTTAAGGGATGATTTCCGGGATAAAAAGTATCCTATGTCCTTCGCAGGGTCTCAAACTATCTTTTTACCATATTTCATCTAAGTCGGTTCAGTAGATCCAGACATTACCCCCTACAATTTCACAAACTCACAATTCACAAACTTTATCTCTTTATAATATTAGTCTAGATGATGTTGATTACTTTTAAAAAGTTTGGACATTAATTAAAAAAGAAACATTATGTATTATTATTACTTGGGTATTTATAAAATTATTTAATTACTTTAAAAATTGCGCACACAACATTTTTCTATGCAAAATCAGGTTTTTTTCTATATCTAGCAAAGACAATATTTATTTTTGATACCAACTACATCTTACACGACACGTTTTTTAAAATGTATAGAATAAAATAAAAGTTTTGTTTAAGAGCACTATTGTCTAAACTGGGCCGAGCTTGTATCTCAGACACTAGACTCTTAAAATGACATGATTTATTTACTACGTTCTAATAACTCACGTTACGTAGTATTTATTACCTACATCGATATTATATCATACAAACGATTATATACGAGAAAAATGAGACTAAATAATAAAGAGGGATATATGTCACTTTTTCTATATTTAATTTGTGTAATTTTAGTAAACTTGTTTTTGCACGCGGCGTCACTCGCGTGATTAGCGAAGTGGGGTTGAAGAGTAACCTGTGTCCGATCACAGAATACAGTCATATAGACTGTTTGACTTGCCAGATTTTATCAAAATTTGTTCAGCGGTGTAAGCGTGAAAAGCTAACTGAGTTACTTTCATATTTATAATATTACATAGTATGCATTTATTGCAGATTATAAAAATATAATACAAAAAATCTTTTATATGTGTATTTAAATATAACTAGCGACTCACCCTCGCTTCACTCAGGTTCGTCCCTAGGTACGTTTTGATGCTTAGCATGGAATAGGTTTTTTTTGCGTGTTTTTTTTTCGATGTTTATAAGTAATTATTCTGTTATTGGGAGTGATGACAAATCCAACAAAACAAAGATCATAAAAATCAGTCCAGCAATTCTCGAGTTATAAGTGTTGTAACAAACCCGACTTTGTTTTATATATAGATAAGATTTATATTAAAAAATCAAGTGCCTAGCTAATAGTTATTATCATGTAACTACATATCGCGTAGTATATAGATAATAATAACAAACTTAAAACAAAATATATCGTGATATTAAAACTCAATGTCGTGTTGAGTGTAATATCTAAGACTAAGCCATCTTAAGCTCCGTTTACGACGTCTCAGACCATTAACATCTACATAAACTAGAGCTGAAATAGACAAAGGTTTCCCGCCGTTATTTACTTCCGCACAAAATGGCCGCTACACTAAAATGGCGGACTCGTCAGTCATATCCGAAGCTCAGATGGAATAAAACTAGGAAACTACATACATTGTAAGATATGTATTCATAATGTAATGTGGTTTATATATATATATATTGCACAGTGATAATATTTACTTACATCTATACATATAATAAAATTGTAACCAAGCCGAATCTGTACATTAAATATTTTTTGGAGTATCTTATTGAAATAAACATTATTATCGATACAGAGGCGAATCTATAGTTTTTAGAATTATTGTCTGTCTGTCTGTCTGTTATCGCATCACAGAAAACTCACTGGAGGGATTTTGATGAAATTTTGATGGTGATAGCTGGTTATCGGGGTCAATATATAGGATACTTTTTACCGCGGGAAAATGTCTCATTTCTGAGAAAAAATACAAAACTGCAATGTAAGAGTATACTAATATGTAAAACCTAAGAATTTGTTTTTGCTCATCTGACCGCGGGCGGAGCCGCGGGCAATGCTAGTATATTTTATAAACATAAATTATATGTAAACGAAAGGATGCAAATAATATAAGTGTTTGTATAATACTTTTCTAGTTTTACCGAATATTTTTCATTTTAAATCTTATTGAATCTAACTGAAAATAGATTTGGGATATTTTCATAGTTTTAATTGTTATTTTTATGTTTAGATTTCGTGTTTGCAAAAAAAACTAAATAAAAACAACATGTTTCATAATGATTATTTGAAGATATTTTATATAGATACAAAATTAACAGGAAACATTGTGACTTTGTCGTTCATTTTGGTAAGATTTAATTAAAAATATTCATTCTCTCATATTATAAGTATAAAGAGCAATTGGATTCAGCCCTTTTTAACGTCTCACTGCTGGAAACGGGCCTCCCTTCAATATGAAGGGGATCAGGCCACCACGCTGGCCAAGTGCGGGTTGGCGGACTTCACAAATAAAGAGCAATATTACATTTAAAACTTACGCCCCAAATGTATATAACTAAGCAAGTTACGATCATAGTACCCTTTTTAGACCTTAAAAGAAATCAGCTGTAAAAAGCTTAAATGAGTTGATTCGTACAGTACAGTATTGAGTCATTCATTTCGTTACAAATTCAACAGAGAAGAAACACCATATGTATTTTTCTTTTAACTAACAGCTCGAATGTCGTAAAAATGTAAAACGGAACATAAAACTAAGTGGCAATACGTCGGTGCCGAGTTTTACTGTAAAAAATTATGCAAATTCCCGTGTATTATAATAAATTCAAAATAGAAACTTTCATGCCTCGTTGCGACGTAAATTTCTCCTTTGATGTGTATTTTTAAGAAAACAAAAATTGTTTTTTTCTTATATCCATGCTACAAAATTGCTTAGAATATGGTATGTGAAAGATAGTAAGAATATTATTACAACACGTTTCGGCTCAGTTTGTAGTGACCCTACTTGCTGTGCCAGCGGTTGTGGGATTGAGTCCCGCTAGGGGCATTCGTTTGTGTGATAAGCGCGAATGTTTGTACTTCACGGTTGTTTATATTTATAATATGTATGTATTTAAAGTTATATTTGTGTAGTGTATCAACTATCTGGTATCCATAACATGGTATGATGAAATTTTCAGGCAATCTTCAGACTAGCCCAGCAGACGATCGAACGTGGGTACTGTAGTAAGATTATAAATAAGGGTAAGCCGCTTGTATATGTTACAATATTTTTCTTTTTAGGTTTGCATATCTATCTCAAATTAAATTATTCACTTGTATACTCTTATTGTTCTAGCCCCTCAACTGAAATTTCATTTACGGCTACCAATCTCGTAAAGACTACGCTAGAG
The DNA here is from genome assembly GCA_947093115.1 of Brenthis daphne. Lineage (NCBI taxonomy): Eukaryota > Metazoa > Arthropoda > Insecta > Lepidoptera > Nymphalidae > Brenthis > Brenthis daphne. The sequence goes on along the minus strand of OX352475.1, from coordinate 14,741,458 downwards.
ATGTCATAGTGTTAAAATTTATGTGGTTTCCGAGGCACAGGTGTACAATTCTACCAACTTTCTAGATCTAGACTAGCTTTCTAATTCCTGGTAATTTATTTTCATGTCTGTATACCAACATGCCCTCGCTTCGTTTCGGGTTCGTCTCTAAACAAAAACATCTATCCCACGGGAACATTACGTTTTTTCGGGATAAAAAGTAACTTATATACTATTTCAGACTATAATCTATCTCTGTGCCAATCATCCAGATCCGTTTAACCGTTCTAGCGTGTAAGAGTAACAAACATCCATCTATCCTCACAAACTTTCACATTTATAATATTAGTAGAAACTATTGCTACGCAAATGTAGCTTGTAATAAACAAAGTCGGGTATGTTACAACACTTATAACTCGAGAACTACTGGACCGATTTTTATGATCTTTTTATTTATTTAATCATTTATTTCAGGTAATATTTACAAAAAGATCTTAAATATGTAAACAGAGGCCCATAGCATAATATACACCTTAAAAATAACATATATATTAATCATAACTATTTAACACGTATTGCAGACGTGTGAGCTGTGTTAGCGGGCAAACGACCTCGGAACTTCCGAAACACGACACCCTGCGCCCAGAAGTCCTCCTTCATGAAGGTTGGCAGATGATGAGTCGGCACTCTCACCACAAACGAATTGAAACTCGTTTTGTGGCGAGGTACCAGTCGTTCAACCCTCAATTTGAAGTTGGACCTCTTCTGCACGTAATTAATCTACGACATTTTTGTTCTGTTAGATTTTTCTTCACCCCGAATAGCAGAATAGCTATTAAAACATCGGAAAACATGACGGAAAAAGAATTGAAAAAAAATCTATTCCAAATTAAGTGTCAAAACGTACATAGGGATTAACCTGAGCGAAGCGAAGCGAAGAAGAACTGTTATGGCCAAAAAATCAACCATCACAAGTTATATTCAGTTTAGGTTAAAAGGAAAATAGCGCTAAAATTATTTGAAAGCAAACAATGTTACCTATGGAATATTTTAAGTGTCTATAGCGAAAAAGAAAAAATATATCAGAAGTGGGATCTGTCAAATACTATAACATTCGTAAATGACAGGGGTAAATACTGAGTTACATCAGCTATTTTTATTTTAGACATTAAAAATACATCTACGATATTTGCCTTCACGAAGAAAAATAAAATTCTGCTAAAATCTTCTATATTTTATCGAGAAGAAATACATCATATTTTTTCAGCGATCCGGTTTGTTTAAACCATAAGTATTTTTTTATATTCTAGAATATCTAGATAAAGGAAAAATCATAACAATAAAAAAATAATAGTCTTTCTATTGAACAGTGACAAACAAACAAAACGGAAAACATACTTTAAAACATGTTACAAATACTACATATTTTAAAATAAGTTCTCGTATTTATTTAAAACATAGTAACTGTAGAAAATCAAGATTTTTATTTAATCTTTGATATCAATGACCTAATGTGCTAATAGACCCCAGATGTGGATAATCTATACTTATAAGAAAATTCTGAGTCGAATCTGTACATTAAATATTATTTGGAAAATCTTATTTAAATAGACATTATTATCGAAACAGTGCCCAAATCTATAGTTTTTAGATTTTTATTCTGTCTGTCTGTCTGTCTGTTACCGCATCACGAAAAACTACTGGAGGGATTTTGATGAAATTTAGTATGATGGTAGCTGGTTATCCGGGTCAACATATAGAATACTTTTTACCGCGAGAAAATGTCTCATTTCTGAGAAAAAATAAAAAAACTGCAATGTAAGAGTATACTAATTGTATGTAAAACCTAAGAATGTGGTTTTTGGTAATCTAAACGTGGGCAGAGCCGCGGGTAATGCTAGTGAGACTGTATGAGTAATTGAGCACTATTGATTAGGAAAGAAAGTTTTTACTAGTATAGTATTATATGATCTGTGGTTTTACAAACACAGAGTATGGACCAGAGGGTATTTTTAAATTTAGGTTTTTGCGTATATTAAAAGAATATTCCTTTGAAATATTATTGAAAAGCTTATTATACATATGTATGAGCACTCGCATATTGATATTAAATAAAATTGAATGCAGATCGATAGATATGTATGTATGTATGTAGATATGTATACGTATACTAATATTTAAAGAGGGTAAGATTTGTTCAATTGTTTGTTTGTAATTGACTCTGAAACTGCTGAACCGATTTTAATAATTATTCTTCCATTAGAAAGCTACATTATTTAAAAGTAATATAGGCTGTAGGTTTAATTAGTAATAATAATTTTCAGACTAAAATACCATCAAGAACTAATGACAAAAGTTAAAAAAGAAACAAATGCTAACCAAAAGATATTTAAAATTAGCGACTCACCCTCGCTTCGCTCGGGTTCGTCCCTAGGTACGTTTTAATTTTTTTGGGAGGAATCTTAAATCTTTTTGTTAAATAAAAGTAGCCTATGTTACTCCCTATAACATTGGCTATTTTCCAGTGAAAGTCCCGTCAAAATCAGTACAGCCATTTCAAAGATTATCCGGAATAAACAGACAGACAAAAATTTAAAAAAAATGTGTTTTTCTTATAAGTACCGTATATAATTTCATATGCATTTAGTAAAACGCTGTTATTTTGACATTACAACAGACACTTCAATTTTATTTATCTGTATAGATAATTTAAAAGAAAATGCTTGAATAAAACTCAATACCAAAACAAGATTAAGAATAATAAATTAAAAACACGTACGTGGGATTTTATTTGAGGAAACATTCAACAAACTCCGTTCAAAGTTACCTTTCAAGTGGGAAACCTTACACGTTGGATTACAAGTTTGTAATGACGTTTGAAAAAGTCTGATGTAATCCCTTAAAGTTTGATTAGACGCAAAGAAATATTGGCAAGTACAATAATAATATGTTAGTTTTTGTTTTAGGGGTCTTCAGTTTGATAGTGACCTTAAACTAGACTTACCTACGCTTCGCTCGTTTGCGTCTGATAATCTATAATATTATAAAGAGGTAAAGTTTGTGAGTTTGTGACGTTGTAGGGGGAATCTTTGGATCTACTGAACCGATTTAGATGTTTGGTAAGAAGATAGTTTGAGACCCTGGGAAGGACAGAATACTTTTTATCCCGGAAATCATCCCTTAAGGGGATGAAAATGGAAATAAATTTTTTTATGGGGTATCAACCTATGGACGAATGAGTCGCTAGTAGCCAATAAAGTGATTAAATAGCCAGTTTTTTTTCTACTTCAATTAATTATTATTATTTCTGACATTTGACATTTTTTCGGAATAGAATATAGCCTATAGTACTCGGTGGCCATAAAGCATTTTCAGAATCGAATCAGTGGTTTAGATTACCCTCTACATACAACTTATACACTTTACATGTTTCATTTTTAGTATTACACCCGATATTTTCGTCAATTGTGGGTTGATTTTCGTAACTCTATTTTGGGTAACCATCTCATATGAATTTAAAAAAAAAAAAATCTCATAAATGTGAAATAAAGGTTGTTGTGAACTAAAATTAAAAATTAGTCTTTACTTTTACCTAATTATATAACTAAACAGGTACATACTGCTTATACTTGAGGTTATACACTTTTTAATTAAAAAAAAAACCATGAAAGTTGAAGTAGAAAATTTAATAATTAGCCAATATCAGAACCTCTCTCTATTTGAAGTCGGTCAAAGCACACATTGCATTTCATAAAGATTCTCATAATGTTATACGCTATGAAGATATAGATCTATATTTATGATTTAACGTTTAGTATAGTTTTCTCAGAGATGAGATATTTTCCCGCAGTAAAAAGTAACTGTTGACTAAAGTTGATAAAATGAAAAATGATTTAGAAAAAAGATTTAGAAAGATGCTAAATATGATAGTAATAAATGTTTTAAGCTGTTAAATACACTGTATGCAGTAATAGCAAAACTTTTTAAACAAATATAATATTTGAATTATTCGACCCTAAAAATATTTCTTTGAGGCAAATTTCGTATAACATTATAATATTAATACTGATATTCGATAGATTAATCGATTGATATCTCTGGGAATTAACACCAGCCCATCCATCTAAATTGAATTAATCTATATCACTTATATTATAAATATAACATAATTTTGTGAATGAGTACGTGTGTTTGTTATTTCTCCACAGCTCAACCAATTAAAGCGAAGTTTGATTAATAGATTAGTGTACAATAATTATATAGTGGTCAGATAGGGTTGTATTTATAATAACAGTTGATAAAATCGTCTAAATATGGCAGCCTGTAGTTAATAATTTTATTTTTTCGATTTTTTCGCGGATTTGTTTCAGAAATCGGAAATGTCAGGAACCAAAAATCAGAAATTAGTCCGCGAAAAAATCCAAAAATATAGCTCTATTTAAAATGCCAAATATTTGCGTATATCTAAAAAAGTATAACCTATGTAATGATTTTTTTGAAAATTATCTATCAATCTATTCACTTAATCGCCTCACTGGAAATCTAGAGTGATATAATGATTGTTTTACTTAACTTACACCCAATAAATACAATGTATTAAAATCAATACCTTTGTTTCGGTACAATCGTTCCTTTTTGTATAATAGGGAATAGAAAATAATACTAACAAGGTTACAATCTCGATGATAATGAAATCGCAATCTTATTATAGAGAACAGTCAAAAAAATATAATAAATAAGGTAGTATAATATATAGGTATGTCGTTATAGCTGATTTCGGTCACGTAGCTAATCTCACTGAGACTAGTAATGCAAGAAACATTATAGTGCACAAGTGTATGCGTAAATACAAATGCAATCTATGACGACACATTTGGCTCAGTTTGTAGTGACCCTACTTGCTGTGCCAGCGGTCGCGGGTTCGAGTCTCGCTGGGGGCATTTATTTGTGTTATTGTTTGTGTATATATACATATTTATAATATGTATGTATTTAAAGTTATATATGTGTAGTGTATCAACTATCTGGTATCTATAACACGAGCCTCGTAGCTTACCATGGAACTAGATGGTGCTGTGTGTTAATGTCCCAACATATTTAATTATTTAATCTATATTCGGTTAAGTTTAAAACTTCGATTTGACCACAATTTGACGTTAGCGGAAAGAGATCAGGCACAAGACCTACGGCTATACGTGCTTTCCAAGGCACGGGTGTTAAATGCTGCCAATAACCATAACTCTGCTGTTACGGATAGTTTATGGACAGAAAAAAACGCAATAAGTATGTATAGGTAATACTTTCTTAGATGAACGCGAATATTTGACATTTTAAATAAAACTATCTTTTCAGATTTTTTCGCGGATTTATATCGATTTTTGGTTCTCGACGTTTGGAATGCTTTACATAATATATTATGTATAGGTACTGGGCTCGACCCGAGGCTCGAACCTAGTACTTCCAGATCTGAAACCATACATACTAACCACTAGACCAACGGGGCATTAAAAAAACCACAAACATGTTTTATGGAACAAAACCAAACTTCACAATGGAACCAACTTACACAAAGGCGAAAACTTAGATGATATAAGATATTTCAATTACTTTTAACAATTACCCAAGTTTGAAAGACCTATTGTTCGAATTCCCAAAGATATCTATAATAGAGGCTAAGCTATGTATAATCATAATTAATGGCTTTAACGCGTCCCAAAAGATTTAGTTCATCGGCAACCAAACAATTGTTTGTATTAGTATTATTCGTAATATACGTTTTTTTTAATTAAAACGGATTTTGGTTTTATCATTATGATTTCATAGAGGATGATGGTTCCAATATATTAAGGTGATGAATGCTTGGTGATGTCTTGTTATAGGCTAAATTTTAGTAAGATCGATAATAACAGCGCAGGAGTAAGTCTACTAAAATATATATATATTTTTTAATTTAAAGCAGAATATTATTATTTTCTTTATGCCATCTCAAATTTTGCTCAAAATGCCCCGTATGATATTCCCTTGGAGATATGTTGCTGATTATTCTTCAAGATGATATATACCAAAAATATTTTTGGTCTTTTAAGTGACAAATAATAGGTGTTAAAATTTGGTAGACACGATAATCAAACTTCATCCAACTATCCAACCTTCAGCGTATATCGTATAATGGCATATTAAAACAACATTCACATCTAAAGTCAATCAAAGTTACGGTAAAGTTGAGGAAGAATGAATAATAAAACTTATAGCAAAAAATCCCATAAAAGGGATGGTTATTCGGGGAGTCTTCAGTGAAAGAGTTTTTATATAAAATTGGGCACGCATTCATTCTTATGTCGTTTCTATGAACTGAATATTACATTAGTAAGGTTTTTTTGTAATAATGATGTATGTTTTTCACATTAGAATCAGATAGCGATAATGTCGATAACTTTTGAAATATAGAATAATTATAATATCTACTTTAAGTGTGTTATTTAATAATATTAGTGTTAGATTTATAGTTGAAATTAAACCATAATCTATACAAATATTATAAAGAAGAATTTCTTTATTTGTTTAAACGCGCTCATTTCAGGAACTACTAACCGATTTGAAAAAACATTTTTGCATTAGATAGCCCATTTATTCAGGATAGCTATAGGCTATATATCAGATAGTATATAGTCTGCCTGTTCTTTTAACCGTTAAAACGTACCTGGGGACGAACCCGAGCGAAGCGGGGGTGAGTCGCTGTAAACTTATATGAATAGAATTTATCTATCTATATATAATAAAAGTTACTGTTTATTTTTTTTTATTGATAGCACTAAAGCTCGTTTATAGCTACGACACAAAAGAAAGAAAATCCGTTGACAAACAGAAAATAAAATCCACTGAACTGATTTCTCTTTGCATATTTATACGTAGATTTAACTGGAAAAGTGCAGCAAGCCTTATCGCTATCTTTGAGTACTTCAGGCAAGCTAATTGTTTTTGGCCATTTAAGAAATTACGCCCAGTTCCAAAGGACCTAGTTAGAAGTAAAATGTATGAAAAGTAACGGCTTGTTCCTTTTTAGAATACAGATATTATATTAAAATCGCGTTGCTCCAATTCAATATGATCTTCATGTAAATTCTATTACAAAATATCTGCGGTATCGACGCTGCACACGATCAGAATATTTACAAAATCTCGCACGTTTTACTTGAAATCTGCTATTTTTAGCGATCTACCCTTGCTTGTTGTAATAATTTAATAGTAATAAGGGTAGTTTAACCCTAATGTTGAGTTTTTTTTAATTTTGTCACATTAACTCTTGATATTAAGATAAATCTACATATTAACGTCATTACTAGCGGCTCACCCTGGCTCTGCTCGGGTTCGATCCTATTTACGTTTTAATGTTTAGTATAGATTTCTCAGTGATGAGATATATTTCCCGCAGTAATAATTATCCTATAATATGTTAACCCGGATAATCAGCTATCATCATACCAAATTTTATCAAAATCCCTTTAGTGGTTTTCCGTGATGAGGTCACAGATAGACAGAGAGACAAAAATTCTAAAAACTTTAGCCTCTGTGCCGATAAGAACTTCTATTTGAATAAGATTTTCCAAAAAAATATTTAATATACAGATTCGGCTTAGTTACAATTTTATTATATGTATAGTATCTTATTACTCAACATTGTGTTTACTTTTGATGAAAATCAATTTAAAATAAAATAATTGTAATTTTTATTCAAGTTGTTTAACAAAATTATAAAACAAACATTAATTGATACTAGTATTCGCCCAGTTGTCGAAGTTCGTCTATAATTATTTGAAAATTTGAGGAAAACGTATAATTAATATAGCATAGATACTATATAATTTACCTATGTATATTATATATAAAAAACTAACTTTTTTCATTTTTTTTATTGATAATGACGAACTGTTGATTCTGAAACTTTGATTTCAGGTGTATGGTACTTTCTCCTCAATGTGCGTTCACCTTGTCGTTGTGTGGCGGGGGTGGGAGGGTGGTGGGGGGGAGAGGCTCATTAGTGTCCGGCTATTAAGCCGGGCGCGAAGCTAAGAAATGCATAGGGAGGTAGCCCACTTCGGAGGGCGGTGTACCATGCGGGTTGCGCCTGGTACTCTCTGATCAGAGTGGACTGTGGGGCAACCCCATGGTTGTTGTGGTGTGTGGTGTCTGCTTCGGCAGAGCTGCCGTTGGGGCGTCGTAGTTGAGTGCGTAAGCGATCCTGCAACGCCCCATTAAGACGGGGGAAGGTTTTAGTGGGTAGTACTGGCTTATCGAGCCGGTGAGTCCAACATAACCACGCTTATATCTACCAGTGGTATGCGTAAATGCATTTCCCAACATTAAAAAAAAGGCTTATACTACTTTGTGTGTATGTCTACGCCTAATAATTATGAAACGATTTTAATATTTTTTTATTTACTCAAATATAGTATACATATATTAACACATATGTATATCTTAACCGATATAAATTTCAAGAAAAAAAACTTGAAAAGTAATAATTATAGGTAATTTATGAAATGTAAGTAATAATTTAGGGTAGAAAGATATTTGAAGCTTCATTTTATTACAAACACATAATAATATCATTATCTTTAATATTTAAAATATATTATAAACGAGTACAGCATTTTAGAAACCAAATAGGATACAGAATAAAGGCTAAGTGATCAATTTGAGAGTTAAAAGGGTTCAATATATCTTTCAAGCAGGCATGTAATGACATTATTCCCTAACTCTGAGGTTTTTGCCAGATTTTTTATCTTATACGAAGTGAAGCGCAGCTATCACGCGAAAAAGGCGCCATGGAACTTGATGTGTTTTTTATACCGCGATTCATATCATTTATCTTCGTTTTACTATTGTTTTTATGGGGACGGATGGAATAGAGAATTCTATAAGTTCTATAGCTTGCAGTATTATATACTAGCTACTTACCCTCGCTTATATTTTAATATATGTTTTCAGCCCTTTTTAACGTCTTACTGCTGGGGTGGGTCTTCCTTCAGTATGAGGGGGATCAGACCATAGTCCACCACGCTGGCCAAGTGCTGGTTGGTGGACTTCACATGTCTTTCGAAAACTTGCTAGGTTCTCTCAGACATGCAGGTTTCCTCACGATGTTTTCCTTCATCGTTAAGACAAGTGGTAATCATGTTGAAAAAAAGTTGGAGGCAGTGGTAGCCCAGTGGTGACGCGCTCGCTTGGGTAACCGAGTCAACCGAATTAAAATCCCGGGTCTCGCACCTCTGATATTTCCATGTGCGAATCTTTTTCAAAAATGCAATAAACCGAGGTGTAAGAAGAGAAATAGAACAAATTCTGATTTTTTTTTTCATTTTTTTTGTTTCTCTGTCCGTTTGTCTGATTGTACGGGCTAATCTCCGAAACTGTTGGACGAGCAAAGCGAGGGTGAGCCGCTAGTCTTTCATATAATAATAGTCCGATTTATAAAGAATTCAAATATCAGATTCCCTTGTACTGAAGGGAGGCACGTGCCCAGCAGTGGGACATAGAAAAGGCTGAATACACACGTACACAAAGACATACATACATACAAAATATCAGAAAAAGCTTCAAATAAAACTTCGATAGCACCAATTTATCTTGTCAACGCAACCTAAAGTTGTTTAGCGTTAAATTGAAAAACAATCCACCCTATTTTACGGTACAGTGGACTGGACTTAACCAGACCCGTTATACCTACATCAAACGAAAACTCTGTAATACGTACGTCCTCAAGTAACACAGCTTTTATCAAGTTATCTCCCCATTTTGTATAACTTTTGGTACGATTCTAACCCGATTTTCTAAAGCAAATAGGGGAAGCCACGTAAAACTAATTATAATTAACTAGTTTCAAGCTAAGACCAGTCGATTTGGACCCTTATTTTTATAGTATTAAATAGCACAGAGAGTTCAAATTATGGTTTGAAAGCTACTCAAGGGAACTTATACGTTTTAATGCTGATTTCAATGAGATAATTTATTTCAGTTCAGCCGTCTACAAAATTATAACTCTTTCATACTTCCATAAAGTCTTCATGTCAGTTTTTGTATAGATATAATTTATCCTCTAGCCTCGTGAAATAGTAGCATATTGTACATATGACGACACGTTTGGCTCAGTTGGTAGTGACCCTACTTTCTGTTCCAGCGGTCGCGGGTTCGAGTCCCGCTGGGGGCATTTATTTGTGTGATGAGCACGAATGTTTGTACTCCAGTCATGGGTGTTTATATTTATAATATGTATGTATTTAAAGTTATATATGTATGTGTAGTGTATCAACTATCTGGTATCCATAACACAAGCTTCCTAGCTTACCATGGAACTAGATGGTGCTGTGTGTTAATGTCCCAACATTTATTTATTTATTATTTATTTATTGTATATGTTCTAGGGATATATCTAGGCTACATTAAAAGAAAGGTAGTTAAAACTGCTAGATATAAATTATCATCAAACTTACATTTATGTTGAACGAAATTCATATTTGGTATGCCAAGTTAACATCAACCTTTACGTAAAAATAACACAATATCTATACAAAATGTAGAAAAAAACTTTTCGTAATTGAAATACCAGGGAACTAGAGCAGATGATACATTCGAATGGGGATTTTGACCTGCTTGCTTTGGGAGCTTAGTGCGCATCATCTAGAGCAAGTACTCATTCAATTTTACGTCTTGTTTCGTGGAATAATGCTGAGGTGTTAACCCAGCAGCTTTCTCTTTAGCACAAACTTTTGTATACGGTTTGAGTAATAGAATGAAGTGCTACGAGATACGGCTGGAAATTGGTGACATAATTATCATACATAATAGTTGTTCTAGTAACGTCTAGTATTTTTAACCGTCTTCCAAAAAGGAAGAGGTTCTCAATTCGCCGGAATATTTTTTTTTAAATGTATGTTCACCGCTTATTCGAAGACGCCTGAACCGATTTGGATTTTTTTGTTTCAAAAGGTACACATATACATTTTATCGAAAGCGGTTGAGCGGTTTTTTTTATAAATCCACAATAAATTATTTTTTTAAATAAATTAATCGAATATGTTATTAAAAAACTTTCTTCTTACAAATTACCTACTTATTAAGTCTACATTAAAAATGGAAAAATAAAAATTCTAAAAAAAGCCGACATCCAGGCACTAAAATATAAAAAATAACTAAACGGGGGCTTTCATTTAGAATAGATACTTAGGTTAGATGATTAGATGATTAGTCAGGTATTTTCGAAGTCGAAATCTTAGCTAAGCGCTATAGGAGTCGCACACTATCTTATTTTTATACAATTGAGTGAGACAATAATATGTGTACCTTTTTTAGGGTTCCGTAACTGAAAGCAAAAACTCTTATAATTTCCTTATGACTGATAATACATAATGTGGCTGAAGCTTAAAACATAGATATCTCATGTGAACCGCTACATAGTGTTGTACTTAATTAAAAAAAATGTAAGGATAGTGCTATATTATACTCGTATGTACATGTAACACTGTAAAGAGTGTAAGAATTTTTGTTTGTACATAGCTCATGTTCTTAACAAATTTTTTTATGTATGCAATTGGTTTCCTACTTATATGCTTCTAAAGTTGTACAAAGTGGTAGGGTAAAAAATTCTGAAAATATTGAGATGGTAGTTAAAACAAAACACTTACTGTGAAAATTATTTTGGTATAAATATTTTAGTTAAGACGTAGTTTTTGAAATAAATAAATAAATCTTCCAAATTAAAAAAATAGTATACTATTAGTGACCGAAAAACTAATTTTATTTTTAATACAAATACTATGAAATAGGTAATTTTTGTGTTTTATAATAACCTTTATGATTATATATTTTATTTTCCTTTTAATTACATAGGTTTAAATATAACACAAAATTGTTTGGTACTACGGAACCTTCGGTGCTCGAGTCAGACTCACACTTGACCAATTTCTTTCCTAATAAAAATATGTTTTGTTGAATTTTGAAATATTAATATTCATATCATAGAAATTGAGTGTTGGTACAGACTTGACTTTCCCTTTTCATCAAAATTTTATTGAATTCTAAAGCAAACTTTAAAAAATATATAGGGCAAACATAGCTGCGAACCATTTTAGCGATGTTCAATGTTTTTACGTCAATATAGGGAAAGTGCGGAGCGTTGAATGCAGGCTTTATCGAATTACTCGGGTACAAGTCACTCAGATAGATTGGATGTCGTGTTTTATAATATGTTATGGTTGGGAATGAAGATATTGGTACACTATTGTTTAGTATTTCAATGCTTCTTCAAACGTACAGATGCTATCGATCTTCATGCTTCTTCAAATGCTATCGATCTTCTCTAAGAAATTATCAGTATTGTTCTCGACAGACTTCAATACATAATGAGTTACTCAAATTGAGTAAGAATCTTTTGTTGAAATCGGTTTGAATTTTCAGTAATAAGGTTGTTTTTCTAAGTACTTAAGGAAGTTGCTGTGGTCACAATCTGGTTCTCAGAGCAATTCCATTATTGCATTATCACTATAACTTACATATATTGGTATGCCAAATCTTAACTTAATCGAACAGTTTGGACTTGAAAAATTGATATAAATACTTTACATCATAGATGCGGCTCACGAATCTAATAAGATGTAATGTAAATCTTTGAGAAATAATTTAATCTATACAGATAAATAAAACTGAAGTGTCTGTTTGTAATTTTACGAAATGCATGATATATGAAATTATATACGGTTCTTTAATAAATACTAGTACTAAGTACTCCTTATGGAAAACACATTTTTTTTTTGTCTGTATGTCTGTTTGTTCCAGCTAATCTCCAAAACGGCTGGACTGATTTTGACAAGACTTTCACAGGCAGATAGCTGATATTATAAGGAGTACTTAAGCTACTTTTATTTTAGAAAAATAATTAGGGGACTGCTCAAAAAAAATTTTTTTGTGGAACCCTAACTCTTTTGGGACGCACTCGAGCGCTAGTATGGAATATGTTACATTAACTTTTTCCCAACTCTCCGCCCCCACAGTGGGTGCAAATACATAGACAAAAAGAAACTTATGTTTCATTATTAATTTAGGATAAAGCTATCACCATTCTGTTTTCATACAGAATCATAAAGTTCTTACAGCGCAATGAAGTAACAAACATACAAACTTACAGTATAATATCAGTATCATGAAGTTTAGTTGCGTTTACCATAGAAAATGTGCAAAAAAACGCGACCACCCAGACATGGCTTCCGAAGCTTTACGTTACAGAAACAAATACGTGTTACAAGTCACATGAATCAACAAATTCAACGTTTGTTAGAAAGTTCAAAATTGGGGAAGGCAAAGGAATGCTGACATGCTGTTGTTTAAAAGACATTTACATTTGTTCAAATTGATGTCCTTGTTAAAGGAAGGTTTAAAGTAATTTCAAGATATCTATATCTATACATATAATAAAATTCTAGGTCGAAACTGTACATTAGAAATTTTTTGGAAAATCTTATTGAAATAAACATCATTATAGTTACAGAGGCCGGATCTATAGTTTTTAGAATTTTTGTCTGTCTGTCTGTATGTCTGTTTCCGCATCATGGAAAACCCACTCCTATTTTTTTTGGTTTTTGGTCATCTGAACGCGGGCGGAGCCGCGGGCAATGCTAGTCTATACATATAATAAAATTGTAAATAAGCCGAATCTGTACATTAGAAATTATTTGGAAAATCTTATTGAAATAAACATTGTTATCGTTACAGAGGCACGATCTATATTTTTTAGAATTTTTGTCTGTCTGTCTGTTACCGCATCACAAGAAAACTACTGGAAGAATAATGATAAAACTTGGTATGGTGATAGCTGGTTATCCGGGTCAATATATAAGATATTAAGATATTTTTTACCGCGAGAAAATATCTCATTTCTGAGAAAAAATACAAAAAATGTAATGTAAGAGTATAATAATATGTAATACCTAAGAAATTGGTTTTTGGTCATCTGAATGCGGGCGTAGGCGGGGTTCGCCTCTAGGAAGACAAAAACATACCTCACAAACAAATATCCCACGGTAATCGTATATTTTTCTTCAATAAAAAGTAGCCAATGTGTTGTTCTAGACTATCTAGAGTAACAAACATACATCCATACTCACAAACTTTCACATTTTTAATATTAGTATAGATGCAAAAAGTTATTAAAATTAAATCAATAATAGAGCTTTCTTAGATTTATATGAGAATATTTGACAGTATGAACGAAACGTATGTTTTCTAATACTTTACAGCAATCTCAAAGCAATGATAAAAAAAAAACGAAAATATAGTATATTTAAAATGTCAATAATGTAGCACAATTACGCATTACCGTTTAAATGCAAACACAACTTGCAGGTTTTTGTGTCAGGTTTTACAATTATTAAAATTAATTAGTAACTAAATACATTTTAATAACATAGTTATAAAATATATTATTGCATAAACATTAAAATATCATTAAAAATCGAATAACAATAACAATTTACAAATGATTATTTATTAATAATTCAAATATTTATAATTTGTTATATATAAATTATGAAAATCAAAGTAATGTTGATTGAAAACTAACCGTTACAAAATGGGACATAGCAAAATTTAATACTTAGATTATGATTATGACGCAAAAAGAGAGGTGTTATAAGTTTGACCGTTATGTGTGTCTGTAGCACCGTAGCTATTAAACAAGTGAACCGATTTGAATGCGTATTTTTTTATTTGAAACCTAGTTTCTTGGCGATGGTTAATACCTAATTATGTGCATTGCCGATAATAAAATTCTGAGTCGAATCCGAATATAAAATACTTTTTGTGAAAACCTTATTAAAATAGTCATTATTATCGATACAGCCGAATCTGTAGTTTTTAAATTTTTTGTCTGTCTGTTTGAGAACGCATCACGAAAAAACCACTGGACAAATTTTGGTGAAATTTGGTAAGATGATTTCCTCACGATGTTTTCCTTCACCTTACAAGTAGTAATGGCGTCAGAAATGACTCGCACATGAAAATATCAGAGGTGCGAGATCCGTGATATGAAGCCGCTTCTCTCGGCTTCCCAAGCGATTGCGTTACCACTGGGCTTCCACTGCCTTCAATAATTATAGATATATATTTATCTACTCCCCAACAAACAACACACTAATACTTGGAATTGCTAATTTATCATACCAAAATATGTAACGTCAAAACATTTTTTTCGTCTCAAAACAAATACGCTACTGATTTATGACACCTTCAGAAATCAATGGCTGCGGTTAGGGAGTTTCCCGTGTATAATATAAAGATGGCCACACACGTAACTGCATATAAAATGACTTTGCAAAGTATTTCATACATGTATGCATGAGAAATGTTGAAGCGTCTGACATCATACCTGTATTTGGAGATCAAAATGCTGGATTTCAATCTTATACATCTCATATATTTTCAGAATTTTCTCTCAATCTGAATATTGAATAAGTTTGAGGATAAAAGTAAGTACTTTTACAATTATTCTACACTAATATTGCAAAGAGGAAAGATTTGTATTTTTGTATGTTTGTAACGAATAAACGCAAAAAATTAGTAGACCGATTTAGAAGAAATTTGTTAAGATAATTTGAGACCCTGGGAAGACATAGGATATTTTTTATTCCGGAAATCATCTCTAACGGGGGTGAAAGTGGGGATGAAAGTTTGTATGAGGAATTAACCTAGGGACGAACTCGAGCCGAGGGTGAGTCGTTTTCCGAGTTATCTCATACAAATAACTCATAACACAAGCTGGTAAAAATACATTCTACTCCAAAGTGAATAATGTTATTTATGTGTTATTTTATACTAATTCATGTATCTTTTAATTTGATTAAGTTTCATAATCGTATAATGTAATCTGCTATAAAAGAGAATATTAGAAATATTCATCTACAAACATTATTTTCTAATACAGAGTACACCAACAGAATGAAATTCGTTTTCGAAATGCACAAGTAAGCAAAATCCGCATAAAAAAATCTTATTTTTATGTCAACTTCGATCATGTCACAATAAGAATTTCATCTTTCTTTTTAATAAATATAAATTTTAATTCAATTTAAGTAAATTTTTGCATGTTTTCACAATTTAATTTTGTGTCGATGTTTTGAATGCTGTACATGGTCAATTCAATTCAATTAACATACCTAAAAGCCTAAGAATTGAATAGAAGCAAATTAAATATTTTATTTTCAATCTTTTTAATTTTATATATTTTTTGTTTACAATAAAGAAAATTTAAATATACTTAGCTATATATACGAAATAAATGTACACTTAATTATTACAGTACAAGTCATATCTGCGTGGGATTGTGGCCAGAATGCTATCCTCCAAGAATGCTATCCGTATTCCCCCACTGAATGGCAATGCCGATTCTTTGGGCAAAAAGACGAGCCTCCTGTCACCTTTAAAGGCGATAAGATGAGATGTTATGTTTTTTAAGTGTTGAGCATTTTGACTTCCCATGTTTAAGAAATGCTTAGTACTTTGACTCCATGGACCATTTATTTAATTAGTAATAACAAAATATGTAGGTACTCCTGAATGTAACATCAATTAATTGTTGAGTAACAAAACATGGGCAAAGTAGTGGAAGATAAGTAGTTTTATTTAATGTAATATGTATATTAAGTACAGCACAGGTTGAAGAAGACATTATAAAAATATATGAAATGACTTTGATTAAAGAGTTACGTCTGTAGCTGCCTTTAAGTTAACCCCAGGGAATCATTTTGACACGTCAGAGGGAAAATGGCTTTGCAATTGGTCTTTTGAAACATTTCTTTGTCACGTGCCTACGCTTTCGGTAATAGATGTTTTTGTATTATTTCCGCAATTTTATTCCATAATAGCGATGACTGTTGAATTGGATATTTTATGGTGTACGTACGTATGTTATGACTTATTTATGTATGTGTGTGTTCAGCCCTTTTTAACGTCCCAATACTGGGTACGGGCCTTCCACAATTCAAAGGGGATCAGACCACAGTCCACCACGCTGGCCAAGTGCGGATTGACGGACTTCACAAGTCTTTTTAAAATTGGTTAGGTTCTCTCAGACGTGCAAGTTTCCGTAAGATGTTTTCTTTCACCTTAAGACAAGTGGAAATCATGTTGGAAATGATTCGCACATGAAAATATCAGAGATGCGAGATCCGGGATTTGAACTTGCTTCACTCGGTTTCCCAAGCAAGCGCGTTACCACTGGTCTACTACTGCCTTTTGGCTATCACTGCCTTTTTAATATTATTTATTTTAATATATCTTTATTACTAGAAGCTTACACTCGCTTAGCTCGGGTGTGTCCCTAGTAATTAATGATTTAGGAATGCATATCTATACTAATATTATAAAGAAGTAAAGTTTGTGATCTTGTGAGTTTGTGAGTTTGTGACGTTGTAGGGGGTAATCTCTGGATCTACTGTACCGATTTTCAAACTTCTTTTACCAATAGAAAGCCACGTTCTTTCTGAGTGTTATAGGCTATATATTAACCCGAAGAATGAAAAGGCTTTTTCGTGATAGTCGGATTTGTAAAGTAAGTCGGAGAAAAAACGGTCGAACGAAAACGTTTCTTACGAACGCTGCCTTAACGATGAGAGATATATGATTATGTTCTAGAGAAAAGTTGTAGAACTTAATAATGCCTACAAAAAAGGCAGCGCCAGCATATGTCAAACTTTTTTTATTTAAGTCACAAAAAGTAGTTTTTTATATTAAAAAAATAATTTAAATCGGTAGGTCATGTTTATTGGTCATATTATCAACAATTATGAATTCTTATCAAAATAAGTAAATTTATCGTTTAAAATGTTTAAAACAAAAGAATTTTCCCTTTTACTGCATATAATTTGGACAAATGGTTAAAGAGATAATACAACATATTCGTAGGTATGGACGAACCCGAGCGAGCTGTTTGTCTGTTTTTCTGTTTGTACAGGCTAATCTCCGAATCTATTGGACCGATTTAAATGAAATTTTGCATGGTGGTACCTTATGTTCCCGGTCAATATCTAAGATACTTTTTATTCCAGAAAATTAAAGTTTCCGTGGGATGATTAAAAAACTACAGTAACTTATACAGCTTAGTACACACAACTTATGCACCTAATTTAGTAAAACTTGGCATTCTTATACCTTATATAGCCGGTCAAACAACAGGTTACTTTTCATCCCGGAAAAATTAACGGTTCACGTGAGATAGATCTGTTTGTGTTTTTCTAAAGGTGAACCCGAGCGAAGCGAGGGTGAGCCGCTAGTATTAATAATATATACACATCATCATAATCTTGGGATATTTTAGTTACTCATAAATTCTTTTAAAACTAGCGACTCACCCTCGCTCCGCTCGGTTTCGTCCCTAGTTACGTTTTAACATTCAGCTCAGAGATGAGATATTTTCCTGCAGTAGTAAGTATCCTATATATTAACCCGGATGACCACCTATCATCATATCACATCAAAATCTGTCCAGTGGTATTCTCGTGATACGGCCACAGACAGACAGACAAAAATTCTAAAAACTATAAATTCGCCCTCTGTAACGATAATAACGACTATTTTAATAAGATTTTCCAAAAAAATATTTAATGTACAGATTCGACTCAGTTAGAATTTTATTATATTTTAACTAGCATTGCCCGCGGCTCCGCCCGCGTTCAGATGACCAAAAACTAAATTCTTAGGTGTTACATATTAGTATACTCTTACATTGCAGTTTTTGTATTTTTCCTCAGAAATAAGATATTTTCCCGCGGTAAAAAGTATCCTAGGATCGCGCGCTACATCGCCCGGTTTATATAGCTTGAGCAGGCGGTCGAGCGATGCGGGGCAGAGGGGATGGACTCGCCGTAGGCATCTCAATGCTCGCCAAGCATTAAAAATGTTTCGCTACTAATTACTTCTAACAACGATATCTCAAAAACTATTCATCTGATTGATTTAGTGTAAAGAGCAATTTTAATCTGCATTAAATGACTAAGCTAACTAAAATATTCATTTGGATAAGGATTAATACCGAACTAAAGAAAATAACTTTGAAAATAACGTAATGTTTTTAATTAAAAATGTTAACATAAAAGTGGTTATTGTAAGTCAACCGTAAGAGATAGAGATATGCTATCGCGGACTTTTTTGTAGCATTTTTATAGATTTTGAATTCTCTAGTACATTACTTAACTGTATCTTTGCTAGTTTACGCGGCGTTCGCGTGGAAAGTTCCCATTTGGCGAGATTTTTTGCGACCTCTTCAACATTTGTCGCCGTATTTCAGCTAATTTACATAAAAGCATAATAAATTATATACCTAAACCTTCCTCAAGAATTACTCTTTCTATTGTTGAAAACCGTATAAAAATCCGTTCAGTAGTTTTCGAGTTTATCGCGTTCAGACAGACAGGAGGACAGACAGGAGGACAGAAAGACGCGGCCGGGGGACTTATTTTTATAATAAGTATAGATACGAATGTACTCCTCCCATTATACCTTTTATGTTTACCCCCTATTTTGACCACCTGTAGTGATATATTTTTTATATTGTTTTTTGTACTTACTATATGATAAAAACTAAAAATATTTATATTTGATTGATTAATTAATTATTATTAGTCTAAGCGGTGTTTTTAGCACTAAGTTACTATTATTGTATACTTGACTATATTATCACTTAATAGAAATAGAACCTAGCACTCAAACTACACTCATATCTTTTTTATTTTACCGATAGGAATAAAGCATAACAAAAAATGCTCATTCTATTTCGTCCAGCCATGGTATAGAATTTAAACATTGATATCCTCAAAACACGAAATACCAAAAAATATTTACTGTTCAAAATTCGAGACATCAGAATTTTGCCGGGTGATTTGTTAGTTGGCTTGTTTCAAAAGAAAGATATATGGATAAATGTGGTTTTGGAAAGGCTGAAATGGTTTAGTTATCTGTCGTATGGTATGGGATTTTAACTTATAAGAGCCATAATAAAAAGTAACGGTCGTACAAATAGACTTGAATAATGAGTGCACTGGATAATCTATTGACTTGGTACTGAATTCTCTCACCACCTTATATAGAGACAAGTACATCTACTACTCATATGATCAAGAAGTCATGAAGATGGTAACAATCAGTAGAAGAGATCTTATATAGTAAAAAGACTTACCATTACTATATATCGATTCGCTCGTGTGCGTCCCTAGGTACGTTTTAATTTTTTGAGGGGATAGAATTATCTTTTTCTAAAATAAAAACAGCCTAAATATCTACCACTAAAAGTCCCATCAAAATCAGTCCAGTCGTTTCAGAGATAAGCCGGATCAAACAAATAGACAGACCAAAAATTTAAAAATTGTGTATTTCTTATAAGTACCCTATATAATTTTATATGTATTCAGTAAAAAGCTGTGATTTTGACATTACAAACATACACTTTAATTTTATTTATCTCTACAGATAATAAAACTGTTGGTTAAAACAATTTAAAAGAACAATTTTCTTTCTCAACAATCAACTATCTAATCAACGACGGTTATTTGAACGCTTTCGCTGTACAGGATCCGTGCGGCAGACATTTATACCCTAAATAGTGTTTTATGATAGAACGTTAGCAGTAAAATATTGGACTCTGGTCCAGGCATTGAAAGCTTTATAAACACTGTCGGCATAAACCTATTTGAATTTGATTAGAATTGTTGGTTACATTTTGAAGTTAAATAGATTAATAAAAAGTGAAACAATGGCTTTGTAATATTACAGGTTCAATTCCTTGTGAAGGCAAATATTTGAATTTTCTGACTCCGATTAAGGGTTTCAACCAAGATAACACAAAATAGTTTTCAAATTGTTTTGAAGTGATAAATTTAATCAGAATGAGACAATCCCATATATTTTTTAAGTTTCTATTTTTCAACGATGGTAGAATGCTAAGTCCCTAAGTTTTAAAATATAAATATTTTTTTTTTACAGATTATTATTATTATTTAATAGGTAAAATACTCTTAACTTCTAATTGTAAGCTGTATTATATTTTTTTAAGTTGACTATCATAAATGAACGTCAATCTGTTGGGGAATTCTACTATTACATATACTTACTCTAGTATACTGTGTGTCAGACATAGAAACTAATTCATATGGTTATCCATACTATATTTTCTTATTATTATTCCATACTAATATTATTATAAATGTGAAGGTGTTTTTGTTTGTTTGTTTGACCTTCTTTGACGTCGAAACGGAGAGACGGATTTGCGTGATTTTGTGTGGAGAGAATTGGAGGGCTAGAGAGTGACATAGGCTACTGTTTACCGCGGGAGATTATCTCATTCCCACGGGAAAACATGTTATAATACAACCCAAAAAATATTATCAGAATTATGCTCTTCAATATAATTAAATAAATATGCGTTTTAGCATTTTTAAAAATTCATCCCATAAGAGGGTAAAATAGGGGATGAAAGTTTGTATGAAACCTACCTATAACCCAGCTTACCTTTAAACTAATAAATAAAACAATACGTTTATCAGATTTTTAGCGCGAGCGAAGCCGCGGGTTCTACTAGTATTATTATAAATGTGAAAGGAACTCTGTTACATTTTCACGCTTAAACCACTGAACAGCTTTCGATAAAATGTGGATAAAATTTCGATAAAATAATGACATAAATTGCATCCTAGGGACGGACATAGGCTACTCTTGATCTCCGTGCTACTTACCACGTGAAAGAAACCGCGGGGCAAAACTTGTAGTATATAAGACAATAATAGTAAAACCTGTCAGTATATAACTAGGCTATTACTAATTCTAGCTATTATATGGCAAAACTAAAATATTTCATAGCAAAATACGGTTATAGCATTTTCATACTGTGCACTGTACAATCGTTTATTGCGCAAATTTTATGTTTATAGTTCACGCAGTTATAATGTGATGTGTTATAATATTAATGACAAGTTTGAATTTTTATTCCTTTTTAGGAAATCTAACCTACTTTTTGTACTTATAAAATAAGAGATGCTCCATTTTGATACTTCTTTTATTTTGTTTTTCATTTATTAGGTTATACGTATTGAAGTTCCTGACGGTATGTATGTATGTTTATATGAGTATATATATATATATATATATATTTGACGACACGTTTGGCTCAGTGTGTAGTAACCCTACTTGCTATGCCAGCGGTTGCGGGTTCGAATCCCGCTGGGGGCATTCATTTGTGTGATGAGCACGAATGTTTGTATTCTAGTCATGGGTGTTTATATTTATAATATGTATGTATTTAAAGTTATATATATGTAGTGTATCAACTATCTGGTATCCATAACACAAGCTTCGTAGCTTACCATGGAACTAGATGGCGCTGTGTGTTAATGTCCCAACATATTTATTTATATATATATATATATATATATATATATATATATATATATATATATATATATATATATATATATAAGACGGAGGAGGATTTAGTTACCTTTTTCTGTTATGAAACCTTATTATTGTTTAAAGTCACTATGTTCTTTAATTTACTTTTTTTTGCTTTTAAATTGATTTTGAATTTAGAGTAGAGATTTAGTCTCGAGCGGGGTCGAGACGCCATCACGACATTCTTAGCAGATACGCGGCTTAGTAACGTTGGTTGATCATTGTGGATCATAAAGAGTTATGTTTGATATTGTAGTTGGAAGTCGATGATCGGTGACTGTGAACCCGCTAGCTCTAAATCATTAGAATTACCGTTTCAAGTTTATAACATTGTGATTTCCCTGATTAAATTATGTATTGAGCATTGAATACTTTATTATTTGAGCCCTGATAACGCCCACAAGATGAGTAACCACTAAAGATGATGTTCGTAGTATATGGATAACACGACATCAGAAGTGGTATGATACCCGAAGAACAGGGCAAAGATAGATGACAGCGGCCATTTGAAAATTTTGTTGCGAAATTTTTCTCAAACTGAAACGAAATGCGATGTCAAATGTTATTTAAAACGGACGCACAAAATGGCGATGCATATATGCGGGTTGTTTTACAGAAGATTTACTTTTTGATAATCATGAATCATGATGATATAATATACTCGTATGCAAGATGCTCAAAAGATTAAAATAATCATAGATGTCTCAATTTAATTTTTATGAAATGACATGACGTCGACAAAGATTTGTTGCTAGCTGGATTTGATTTTCTTGATATTATTATCGCAGAAATATTTTGGAACACAATATGTATGGAAAAATTAAATGGAAAATTTGTTTATTTCAGGATGATATATGAAGTTAATTTATTTAATCGATAAATTACGAGAATTATTTTTGAAATGTTTGTGTTCGATGAAATTTATATGGACCTCCTTTTTAATTACGAATGATGAAAAGAATTTTAGAATGTCAAAAATGTTTTGTATTGTAATTGTTTGCTTTATATTTTCTTTATTTCAGGATTTCTAAAGTGAAAATAATGAGTTGATATTTTTGTTTAAAGATTTGACTAACAGATTTAACTATTTATCGACGGGAAATAAACAGACGATATTTGCGAATTATATTGGGAAAATTACATAGTTCCTTTAACTTGCGTATTCATTTCGGTTATAAAATTTTTATTTAGCAGTTGATACTAATTAAAAAAAATTCTAGCAGTCCATCAGGTAAAAGATGTTCCAAAAGAAATGTGAGAAATAGTCAACTGTATTAATGGTGATACAGTGAAAAACTAATGTTTGTGTACACTCCGAAGACATTCTCATACGCAGGCTAAGATAGAAATCTTTGATCATAATACCGATTTCACATGTCCTTATTTGGTTCAAAGATTAAACATAATTAGATCGGGCCGATAGTAATATCAACTGTGGCACAATAATAAATAATATGAATTTTCAGGTGCTTCGTTTCTAGCGTTCAAAATATGTATTTAGCGTAAAGAGGACGCCTTGCTTTAGTCAGTTTAGTTTACGCTAAGCCACATCACATCAGACGTATACGATGCCCTAAAAGAAGACGGTATCCAGAGATGCTTGGGCTGTGCAAAAAATGGATATCTGTGGACTCTTTCATTTAATCTAATATTCAGAATATTATATGGTGAAACGTTTCCATTTTGTTTAGGTGTGTGAGGCAAGTGATTTCCGAATGTACCATTAAAGACGGTTGTGATCGTAGTTATTTCCAATAATGTCTAGCAGCTTAATATTAATGAACCTACGTAGCAAAAGCTAGGGTGACTGAATTGACGAAGTTATGTAACATTGACAAGCCGAAGTAGCACGATGAGGCTGTATGATTCTGATATTGCTGTGCGACGATGGTGGAAGGTGGTATTTAGACAATGGGGTGCCTATTTGGCGTTGACGAGTCTTTGTAGCAAATGTAGCCTGAGTGGCGAGAGTTGCCTGTGTGGCAAAAGTAACCTATATGGCACATGTAGCCAGAATGGCGAGAGTTGTCTGTGTGGTATCGGTTGAGTTCTGTCGCATCGTTTGATTTGTGTGGCACTGACTTAACTTGATTAACATATGAGACACTTACTTCTGTAACTTGTACTCAATTATACGTAAGTTGTGTATAGATATACAGTCTTTAGGGTATAGAGACTATACAGTCTTTAGGGTTTCAGTCAGTTTAAAAATTAAGTTTTGAGAAATTTGTCTTAAGGAAAACTACACCACATAAAGTCACTATGTTCTTTAATTTACTTTTTTTTGCTTTTAAATTGATTTTGAATTTAGAGTAGAGATTTAGTCTCGAGCGGGGTCGAGACGCCATCACGACATTCTTAGCAGATACGCGGCTTAGTAACGTTGGTTGATCATTGTGGATCATAAAGAGTTATGTTTGATATTGTAGTTGGAAGTCGATGATCGGTGACTGTGAACCCGCTAGCTCTAAATCATTAGAATTACCGTTTCAAGTTTATAACATTGTGATTTCCCTGATTAAATTATGTATTGAGCATTGAATACTTTATTATTTGAGCCCTGATAACGCCCACAAGATGAGTAACCACTAAAGATGATGTTCGTAGTATATGGATAACACGACATATATATATATATATATATATATATATATACAAGTAGGTATGCATTTATGTTCGTTAGCCTTAGGTCCATCCTTTCCCCTTTTCGATCTTTTTCTTTCTCTCTGACCAAAGGTTTCATATTTTCATTAAATATATCTCACCGTAAAATATTGATACTTTAATACGATTTGAAAGACTGTTTAATAAGAGATTTCCAAAAACATCACGTTTCAGTTCTGGAAACTTTTTACGTATTAAACGGATATAATATCTATTATGTCTTGTTTTTGTTATTGTAGCTTTATGCTGATCAGCTTAAAGGATAAGTAGAAAAAATACATTAATTCTACTTGCTATTCTTGTTTATTTTATCTAGCAATATTTTTTTAAATAATGGAAAAATTTAATATTTAAAATAGATAATTAGAATAGATTAAAATCGATACTATGATTTTTTTACTTTAGGATACTTCAATTAATATTTTAGTTACAGACCCGTTGATTCAATGTCAACATTTAATTACTAAGTATAGTTTTTTATGTATATTATAAGAATTAAAAAAAATATAGTTTTTTTTATTATTTTTTTAGGTAATACTTTTTTCGCAGATTTATTTTGATTTTTAGTTCCCGATGTTTCAAATGCCTTACGGCAATCATGGTCACGGTAGAGACGGAAGAGAGTTTTTTTTGTTTTGTAAACTTATTTTTTTTTTTTGTTTTGTAAACTTATTTTTTTTTTATTTTATAATAATAATAATTATTATTATTGTGGCTTTGCTCACTCAGATATGTGTGTAGTCTTTCACCCTATTACGTGAAAGTATGCAAAGTAGCAAAACATACATACACAATTGAAACAAACATACATAGTACACACATATAGACAAACTTTCGCATATATAATAGTAGTTAGATATTATAATCTGTCTATCTAAACATATAATAAAATTCTAACTGAGTCAAATCTGTACATTAAATATTTTTTGGAAAATCGTATTGAAATAGTTATTATTATCGTATAGAGGCCGAATCTATATTTTTTTCGAGTTTTTGTTCGTCTGTCAGTCCTTTTTTGAACGCATCAAGAGAAAACTACTGTACAGATTTTGATGAAATTTGGTATGGCTATAGCTGGTTATCTAGGTCGACATAAAGGATACTTTTTACTGCAGAGAAATATCTCATCTCTGAGAAATCTATACGAATCTATATAATATAGATAAAATATATAAGGAATCATAATAAATTACACAGTATCTTCTAAACACCATTGAGTGTTTGAGCGATCTTCCTCATAATTTATCATCAGAATAAATGCCTACCTCGAAGAGGATTTAATTGATTGCTCAAAATCTACTCAAAATTACCGTTGTGGAAAATACGAATAGTTTCTTATATTTATTATTAAGTAAAAAAAATTCAGTAAAAGAAAAAATACTGGAAGAATAATAATTGTTATTATTAATAATAGTATATCTATCTTGTAATTTAAATGAGCATTTCTTGTATATATGTATGTATATGTATATTATATTTATTTCGTGTATCTCGGAAACGGCTCTAACGATTTGGATCAAATTTGGTATTTAGATAAGCTTTTGCTTTTAAAGAAAAGCAATTTTTATATCCTATCCGAAAAAAACACGAGTTTAGAAAAAATGCCGAGTGAAGTGTAATACAATAATATAATCTATTCTTCTCCCTGCCCATTCCCAATCACTTGGGGTCAGCGCAGTACATCTTCTGTACTGCTGAAAGGATTTGGCAAAAGTTTAACGACCGGCCGCTTGCCTGACGTCAACCCTCCTTGGGAATGCTATTGTCTCTCTTTGTCTGAATGGTGTCGCGGAAGTCTTGTAATTATTATGCACTTTCGATTTTCTTGTCTTTTAAAACATTTTTTATCCTATTACTTAAATTTTAATGTTATTTTCGGATATATTTTAAAATAAATTTTGATTACACCATAAATTTTGTTTTGACGTTGTCAAATTTTTTCTAAAAATAATATAATAATATAATCTATACGAGTATATAAATTGTAACGAAGTCGAATCTGTACATTAAATATTTTTTGGAAAATCTTATTGAAATAGACATTATTATTGATACAGAGGCCAAATCTTTAGTTTTTAGAATTTTTGTCTGTCTGTCTGTATATCTGTTACCGCATCACAGAAAAACCACTGGAGGAATTTTGATGAAATTTGGTATGGTGATAGCTGGTTATTCGGGTCAACGTATAGGATATTTTTTACCGCGGCAAAATATCTCATTTCTGAGAAAAAATACAATAACTGCAATGTAAGAGTATACTGATAAATGTAAAACCTAAGAATTTGGTTTTTGGTCATCTGAACGCGGGTGGAGCCGTGGGCAATGCTAGTTCCATATAAATAGAAACGGACAAAACGGTTCAACACTTTTTTCTCCTCTCTCTCTCTTTTCTCTTCTCCTCTATTTGTTAACCGATATTCTTTAGTTTTTTTGTTTAACAATAAAAAAATGGAAGAGTTAATTTTTTTATATAGATACATAAATTCTATTCATATACATATGATGTTCTCCTCAAATTGATAACTCGTCGAATGTGTATATAATTTAAATAAACAAATTATTAAACATCAACCAATCATATGAGTAATATCAATTTACAGTGTATGTGATATGGGATTTAAACAATTTTAATCTTCACGACCCAATAATATTTCAAAATTATATGAAAATGTTTACTTCATAATATTTTTCATGTATTATTATTGATTAAAAAAAAAAGATAATTTACAAGCTACAAATCAGTCTTTTGTGCTATTCACTGGTGAATAGCATATACTAATATTATAAAGAGGTAAAGTTTGTGTGTTTGTGATGTTGTAGGGGGTAATCTCTGGATCTACTGAACCGATTTAGATGAAATTTTGTAAGAAGATAGTTTATGACCTTAGGAAGGGCATAGTATACATTTTTATCCCTTAAGGAGGTGACAGTGGGGATGAAAGTTTGTATTGGGAAGCAAGCTAGGGACGAACCCGAGCGAAGCGATAGTCTCTAGTAAGTGATAAATTAATGATAATGAATGAGTATGATAACTTTTATATCCTTTACTTAGGAAATGATTTATTCCCCATACAAATTTCCGCCCCTCTTTTCATACCCTTAAGGAATGATTCCCGGGATTAAAACTATCCTATATCTTTTCCAGGGTCTTAAACTATCTCCATACCAAATTTCATCTAAAATGGTTCAGCGCATTAAGCGTGAAACTGAAAAAGTAACAGACAGACAGAGTTGCTTTCGTATTTATAATATTAGTATGGATAATAATAAGATTTTTTTTTTTAAATGATCATTAGCAAAACTTATTATTTCAACATTGATGACTTTGCAGATTTTAATGTGTTAATTAATAATTTTAATTAAGTTTCACGTAGGATATACTTAATAATTATTGTTATATTGCAATATTGTAAGCAAATATTATTTAAGAATAACTGTTGATTTCTCGCTGGCTTTTAGCAGAACAGGATTATAAACTGACATGTAATCTATAATAATATTATGAAGAGGCAAAGTTTGTTTGTTTTTGGTTCGTTCGTTCGTTCATTCGTTTCTTTCTTTCTTTGCTTGTTTGTTTGTTTGAATGCGCTTATCTCACGAACTACTAATCCGATTTGAAAAATTCTTTTTGCATTAGATAGCCCGCTTATTGAGGAAGACTAAAGGCTATATATTATCATGCTGCTACCTAAGGGAGCGCAACTGTAATATAATATATAGTTTATCTATTCCATACTAACCGTTAAAAACTTCCGTTAAATTGTAAAAATGTTAACTTTAACAAATAATTCAATTCTCTTGTTAATGGCTTCAAAACGTCTATTTGAATAAAGTGTATTTTGATTTAATTTGGTTTGATAATAAACTTTAAATAATTTATTTCAAATAAACATAATTGCTTTCTATTGTTATAAAAAGGGCAATATAATTATTTATAAATTCATTTTGTCATCGAAATCATATCAAATTAGATTCGATTTACTTGGAAAACTCAATTATCGCCGTTTTTGTTCTAACACATAATCTTTGGTGACTTTTGAAGAGCTTCAAGAACACTCGACGTGTTATTACAAAGATAAATGAAAGATTCAATGTACTAAATATTTTGTGGTAGCAAATCTCATAAGGGAAAGAAATAGAAAGAACAAATAAATATATAAATATAATACTTTAGTATTATATATAGATATATAATACTTTCTTATAGATTTACGCGAATATTTGACATTTTAAATCTTTTCGGATTATTTCGCGGATTTATTTTGATTTTTGGTTCCCGACGTTTCGAATGTTTTACAGCCATCATGGTCACGGGAGAGACTTTTACTTATACCTTCAACTATCTGCCAGTAAAAATCCCATTAAAATCGGCCCAGTCTTTTTGAAAAGCCAAACCAAAAACACAGACAGAAAAAAAAAATGATTTTCTTATAATCACCATATATACATAATAATAATCCATATATATGCATTTAGTAAAAAGCTGTTATTTTGAAAGTCAAAAACGTACCTAGGGACGCACTCGAGCGTAGTGTGGATAAGTTACTAGTATTTACTAAAAGGAGCCAAGCCAAATAAAAGTGAAGCCATTTCTAATTTTTAATTATTATTTTTAATCAACGGTCCATACTATGTGAATGACAAACTTTTACAAGCGCTTTAACCATACATTGTTTCGTATACAAATATCGAAATTCAAAGTGTGATCTCCATTCTTATTTTAATTTTCACACTCAGTGTACATTGTACATTGTAATGAAAAGCCTCATTTTCCGTATATTTAGCATGAGTTGTTGAGCGGACGGTGAGTTTTATATTTTGCGTGTATTATTATTTTTTAAGTTTATAAAATGAGTAATATTTCAAGAGCTTTGTATAAAAAAGTATTTTTCCAAGTCGTCTTCGTACTATTTAGTGAGCGCATGTAATGATGAAAAAAAAATTAAAATCTGCCCAGTGGTTTTCTCGTCATTCGTTGATAGATAGATAGAGAGAGACAAAAATTTTAAAAACTATATATTCGACCTTTGTATCGATAATAATGACTATTTCAATAAGATTTTCCAAAATATATTTAATGTACAGATTCGACTGAGAATTCTATTATATGTATAGATTACATTAAAGCACTAACAAACACTTTTTAACGACAGCGATAGGATCTTACTCGCCAGTGGCGCCAGCTGCCACGAGAAACGATTGCCGGCATTGTAATACTCATACGTTAAGAAAATAGCTGCCAGCACTCGGGTTCAAACGTCTCATAGAGTTTGAGTTCAGTTAGAAATGATCTGGCTTCTGTTCCCCATGGACTTAATACTATTTCTACTGAATAGAATACAAAAATATATTTTTTTAATGATTTCAAAGAAAATACAAAATACAGAGCAAGTTATAAGTACCAATGTGATGTGTATCAAGATTGCATAAATGTATGACGTATGTGCTTGTGTTTTTTCATAATTAAAAATTTCAAAAATTTAAGTTATATAGAACTAGGCTCTTGATACTTTCTCTAAAAAAACAAAACCATCGAGAGAAGCCCCGTCGCCTAGGTACTTCATTATGAAGCCGGGGCAGACTGCTATATTATAAAAATCACTACATAGTATAAAACAAAGTCGCTTTCTCTGTCCTTATATCCCTATGTATGCTTAAATCTTTAAAACTACGCAACAGATTTTGATGCGGTTTTTTTTAATAGATAGTGATTTAAGGGGAAGGTTTTAGTATATAATTTGTTTAGTTTTTCTATACATTGGCTAAAATATAACGATATTTGTTGGAGGTGTCGGAAAAAATAAGACGTCTGGGAGCTTTCAACGAAAACGCTGCCTAAACTCCTGAGATATAACAAAATAATGTATGGTGGAATTGTGTATCTTATATAGGTCTACAGAAAAGTCCGCGATGGCATATGTCTATCTCTTAAGGATAACATACTATATCCATTTTAATTTAAAACGTACCTAGGGACGAACCCGAGCGAAGCGAGGGTGAGTCGCTAGTAATATTAATTACTATTATATATATTATATATATATATTAATATTAATTATATTAATAATACAGTAAATAGGTGTATTTGTTGAATATATTACGGTTACTTTGTAAGCCATTTCATTGTGTTGAATTACGAAATGTATAAATTTTGTTGAGGTTCAAGCGATGCGGGTTTCAGTTTGGTATATTCTAAAGGTTTTACAAGAATGTTCCATTAAATTTCTGAAATAAGGATTAAAAATATGCTTATACGAGAATCTGTAGTCTAATTTGTAGAATTTGGGCCATCATCTCTGTTAATGTGAAAATTACCTGTAATAATAGTGTATAATAGTGTAGTTCGACGACACGTTTGGCTCAGTTTGTAGTGACCCTACTTGCTGTTGCCAGCGGTCGCGAGTTCGAGTTCCGCTGGGGGCATTCATTTGTTTGATGACGAATGTTTGTACTCCAGTCATGAGTGTTTGTATTTATAATATGTATGTATTTAAAGTTATATATGTGTAGTGTATCAACTATCTGGTATCCATAACACATGCCTCGTAACTTACCATGGAACTATGTAGATGGTTCTGTGTGTAATGTCCGAACATATTTATATTATATTTATGTTTGTTTCTGTTAAAATTTATAAGTTAGTTAAACTAGCCTAAAAACCTATTAAATAAGTTTGACTACTTGAAATGTTCTGTTGATCTTTTCATAAAAAACGTAGGAAGAACATAATATACTCGAGTAGGCTTACCTTTTAGAAGTCAAAAAGTACTTGTTGCTAACAGTACTTTTTGCTTAAAATATTACGGTGATGTATAAAAATATCGTAGTGGTAGATCAGTGGTAACGCGTTTGATTAGAAAGCCGCATATCGCGGGTTCAAATCTCTGATATTTTGATGTGTGAACTTACAACATACCACTTGTCGTACAGTGAAGAAAAACATCGTAAGAAAACTGGCATATGTAAAAAAACCTATCAAGTTTTCGAACAACATGTGAAGTCCGCCAGCCAACACATGGTCAGCGTAATGGACGGTCGCATGGCCTGATCCCTTTCATCTTAAATGGAGGACTGTATTCTAATTAATATTAGTCCCGCTGAGTTTCTTTCGCCAGTTCTTCTCAGGTCTGAGGCTTCTTCTTTCCGAACTGGTAGTAGACTCATGACGTTCAGTAAAATTGTAATAATTTAATGCTGAATAAAATATTTTGAATTTTGAATTCAGCGGAACGTTAATAAGGGCTTATAAGGACTGAATACTTGTGGTAGAAAGTTAGACGCAAGTGGCAAAGATCAATCTTCCCAAGAACTAAGATTGGTGAAGTGAAATCTTGATATTAAGTAAATTAGTAATAGAAATACTAACACTATAAATTATTGTTTGTTTGTCCTTATAAGTAAGAAATAGATTGATGATATTTTTTGTCTGGGGATACTTTATGTAAAGCAATTCAACGACCAGTTTTTTTTCTTATTTGAAATAAGATTTCTAATAGTAAACTCATTTTTATCACAATAAAAAATTCTATAGGACTCGGCGATAACGTACCTTACTGTTAGTGAATGAATTTTCAGTATCAGATCATTTGTTTCAGAGATTGCCCTCATTTCGAAATTTACAAAGCTTACCTCTTTTTAATAGTTCGAGTGCGTCCCTAGTTACGTAGATTACAGTCACAATTTCATATGATTAATGTTTTCCAAAAACCCTGAATATATTTCCAAAATAAAAGTAGCCTAAGTTACTCCTTATAATATCAGCTATCTGTCAGTGAAAGCCGTGTCAAAATCCGTCCAGCCGTTTCGGAGGTTAGCCGGAACAGACAGACAGACAGAAAAAATAAAAATGATTGTTTTCTTATTCCTTTTCCCAAGGAGGGTTAACGTCAGGCAGGCGGCCGGTCGTAAAACTTTTGCCAAATCCTATCAGCAGTACAGAAGATGTACTGCGCCGACCCCAAGTGATTGGGAAATGGGCAGGGAGAAGAAGAAGAAGAGTTTTCTTATAAGTATCATATAATATGTATACTTTCATACGCATTTAGTAAAAAACTGTTATTATGACATTACAAACAGACGCTTCAATTTTATTTATCTGTATAGATGTATAGATCTACATTTCTTTGTAGCAAATAAAAACGAAAACTGGTTTAATTTTATAAAAAAGTGAAACAAATTTAACACAAATGCTAGTCGATGAAAGTAATGTTGTGTCAAATTGGGTGATAAAGATAACTTTCAGTTTTCCTTTCTCTCAATAAGGTCGTGAGGCTTTAGAAGCAATGGCGCTGCAAATGCCTAGCAATAAATCTCATAAAAATGTACTAAAAATTTCGATTTGTAACAATTTTACTTATTAATTCCTATTGATTAAGCATCATTGCCACTTTTTTGTGATCGTAAATCTTACTTTATACAGACAATATTAGATCTATATATAAATAACCTAGTGATATGTGTTTATGACTAATCTGTTCGTCATGTCTGTCGATCATGCTCACATTTCACTACCAGATGTCCCGGGTTCGATAACCGCAAGGAGAAGTATATTTATGAAGGTTAAAAAAAATAGAATAGATAAATAGATATACGACCAAAGAAATATGTATACAAAAGTAAGAAATAAACATAAACAGATTAGAAATAAACATAGGATACGGCCTTATACTATTTGGACAGTAGAAAGCTATATAATGTACGGGAAAGACTAAGCAAAAACAAGTTATTCTAATAATAGACATGTAGTTTCTACTAACCATATAAATAGTAGAATTCCAGCTTGCCAATAAAATTTTAGGTAAAATGGATATCAATACTTCATTGTCAACAAATATATATATATATATATATAATAGGCACATTATTTGTTAATATAGGTTTTGTATACGTTTCATGAGTTCTAGGTGTGAAGGATCGTTGAGTACTTTTTATATATAGCGTAATTAGATTAATTTTATTTAAACTTGCGACTCACGCTCGCTTCGCTCGGGTTCATCCAAAGGTACTTATTAACGGTTAGTATTAAATAGATAGACTATATATTATATATACATACATAGGTTACATAAACAGTTCTGAACTTTTCAATTTTTCAGCTGTTTTTTTCAGGTTTTACCCCATTTTTTTATACTTAAACCACCTCTGACACAGCCCCAACAAACCAAAAAAGAATTATTCAAATCGGTCCAGCCGTTTTTGAGTTTTAGCGAGATTAACGAATGGCAATTAATTTTATATTTATAGATTTTGAATATTAGAAAAACATTATGTTCATGAAAGTTCTCTACTTTTTAAAACGAGATTTACATAAAATGATTGCATAAAAATTACACTAGCTTTAAATTTAGTCAAGAAGGGGCCAATTTACTTGCAAAGTCCCGTTTACATTACCGAACGTAAAAGAAATATTAGTTCAATTTAGAACGGACATTATTAGAAAACTTTATCGCGAATATGGCAACTAGGGTTGCCACTTTTTAAGATTTATATGTTTTTTTATTAAAATAAATTATTATTTTAAATAAAATTGCTATTTAATAAATAATTTATGGATTATTATTAATTTTATAGCTTTGACGTGCCATGACGTAAACTACTTGATTTTTCAGAGGATAGAAATAATCATGCTGGTCTGTTAATTTTTTTGCAGTGTGACAGACAAACAATGCAATTAATATGTGTAATAACATTAAAAATATTGACTGACTCATTGATCTTTGGTATACTAAATGTATAAAACATTTCATTACTATTTAACCTCACAAATCTAATCTAGACTAAACTATACGAATATTATAAATGTGAAAGTATTTGTCTGTTAATTACTTTTCATGCTTAAACCGCTGAGCAGATTTCGATAAAATTTGGCAAGGACATAGAATGAATTTTGGGATCGGACATAGGTTTAGGTTACTTCATACCCCACCCCGATAAGTCCGAGTGAAGCTACAGGCATAAAGTAGTTGTACATATTATGTATGTTAATATATAAGTGATGAACTAGCAGGTAAAATGTGACATAGATAAAGAGGTAAGATAATATTTTATAAAGGTGAAATATTAAAAATTTCCAGAGGAAAACAGAAGCGCCAAAATTAATACATAATATACTTAACTTGACTTTCTTACCTATATTGTACAGATGCAACCCTATTACTAAGATACCTATGCAAGTTTAAAATAAAAATTAACAAATATTGTAAGGTAATATTTTGTGGGTAGATACAATCTGTAACAAACTATATAATAACTTTCGAGATCTCTAAAACCTTACTCTCTCCCGTGGCTATGTTTGTCATAAATACAAAGTATTCGAAACGTCGGGAACAAAATAAAACCGCGACAAAATCTGAAAAGATAGTTTCATTTAAAATGTCCATCCATTTATCTGTTCTGTCTTAAAGAGCCTGAATCTTGTAAACTACAATAGGTGTTAGGCTTTTATAAAATTTCTAGTAAGATTACGTAATAGCAAAACAAAGTTCAAAATTGTTGAAATTATTATTAATATTATAAAACATGTTCTATTTAACTCTATACATTTAGATGTTTTAGGACAGGATTTTACAAGTAACTTCTATATGTAAATATGTTTGAAAAACGACGAATCGACACAAACTTATTTCATTTAACCCTTTCAGGGATAAACTTCCAAAAACTCTTCCTAAGTATCTACTTTCGATGTATCCGGACTCCCGGAGCTCTTGTACAAAATATCATGCCTCTAGACCCATAGACTGTACTTTGTAACATTCCCTGAAAGCTGTTCTCAAAAAAATGGTATTCTTACAGTTGCTTTACAATATACTGGTATATCTATTGTGTACTATATTACTTGTTCGCAAAAATTTAAATAGTTATTTAAAAAAACAGTGATAAACACATAATAAACACTATGAATAGAAATAAGCTTGTTACGCCTAGGTTTCGCCTCCAAAAGGTGATAAATCCTTCATGGGCCTGAGTGTACGCATAATAAGATTCCACAAAATTTTTGAAAAGGTAAATCTAGGAAGACTTACCTTTTCAAAAATTTGAAGATAAAATTATGAACAATTTATTGAGCAAAGCGTTCACTGTTCAAGAGTTTCTTGTTGATGGAAATGTTTAGAATTAAAGTATATTGACTCATATGCCGGCTATCTGTAATATTATGTCTAGTAATGTAATTACAATATTTAAAAGAGCAACTGTTGAGTTTCTCGTCGGCTCTTCTCAGCACAACTACTTTCCGAGCCGGTGGTAACTTTCTCACGGATTGACTACACTGACGCTCTTTCAATTGACGATTCAAAAGTGCTTGTAATAAGTCTATTTAAATAAAACTTCATTTCATACCATTGTCTGTTAAAAAGCAAATGAATGAATTGGTCGACTATTCAATAACGCCCAATGAATTGTAGAAAAAATCTAGAATAAATAAATCCCTTTTCTGTAAACTAATAACAAGTAACTGAATTTAGCAAGCCCTACCGGGAAGGAGTGTAATATCTTCAATATTGTGCTCTCATTGTTCCCTAAATACGAAACAGCGTTATATTTGTTCAAAAATTCAAATAACTGGAGGGTAGGATGGTATACCCTTGTATATACTAAACTTGCGACCCACATTTTATATGTACATAGGAGAGAATGACAAATAAATTGGATGAAAGTCTAAGAAAATTTCCCTAAATAAATATATTTAAAAAAATAATAAATATATGTATACCTACCTATACATATAATAAAATAGTAACTTAGCGAAATCTGGGCATGGGATATTTTTAAAGCAATAACCGTAACGTTTTGTGTACAGAATAAAGGTACCAAAACTACAGTTATGAAATATTTTGTCTGTTTGTCTGTTTGTGTGTGCGCGTTTCACGCAAAAAGTACTGAACCGATTTTAACTAAATTTTGTGTAGTGATAACTTATTACTCCGGTCAGCATTTAGGATACCTGTTACTACAGAAAAATCTTTCATTTCCTCAGGATAACATCAAAACTTAGCCTGTCAAGTCGTCCGTCCTCAGTTTACATGGCTAATGTTCTAGAAAATTGTAGGTCTAAAAAAGGCCTATAGGAAAATCTGCAACAGCTTATGCTCTTCTGCTTTCTTTCTCTCCTAAGGTACACTCGCAGTAACTATTCGTGCGAAGCGAGGGTAAGTCGCTAGTTCAACATAATTATTAGAAGATTTTTGGGACCCAAAATTTATTTACTGTCTAGAGTTAGATCAAGAAAGACCTCTTTAAAAAAAAATTGTCATTATTTGTAACATCCTGATAAAATATGTTTAAAAGCCTTTATTATAACATTATATTCAAGGATTTTTTATCGTATATATTTTTTAGCAGTGGAAGCCTATGGTAACACGCTTGCTTGAAAACCAAGAGAAATGGATTCAAGACCCAAGTATCGCCCCTCTGAGATTTTTATGATCCAATCTCGTTTTAATACGATTACCAATTTGCATTAAAAAAATTGTGAAGAAACCTGACTAGTGTCTAATTTTTAAATGACGTGTATATTTCAGTTTCCCGCATTTTTCCAGAATCGTGTACATTGACTCAAATGACCTCGCGCTACAGGAAGGCTCAGCAGTAGAATGTTAAAATTTGAAATTCGACAATAATCATTTGTATTCAGCCCTTTTTAACATCCCACTGCTGGGCACGGGCCTCCCTTCAATACGAGGTGGATCAGGCCATAGTCCACCACGCTGGCCAAGTGCGGGTTGGCGGACTTCACATGTCTTTCGAAAACTTGCTAAGTTCTCTCAGACATTTCCAGGTTTCCTCACGATGTTTTCATTCACCGTAAGGCAAGTGGTAATCATGTTAGAAATGATTCGCATATGAAAATATCAGAGGTGCGAGACCCGGAATTTGAACCCGCGTCACTCGGTTTCCCAAGCGAGCGCGTTACCACTGGGCTACCACTGCCTGTAATCATTTACGAAAATGTTTTCATCAATGCTACTTAAACTCGTCAATGGCTACTTAACAAAGAAACAAGAAAATCGGTTGACAAACAGAGGAGGTAAAGGTACTGAACAGTTTTGTCTTTGCCATTTTCAGTATAAACTTATTTATTTGCCCTTTACAATTATTATCGAAGCGATTCCCTAATAAAATGAAATTTTGAAAATTTTCGCTGTTCAAAATTGTAATACAAGGAAATATATCCTTTGCGGTCTGTTCAAACAGAAAGAGGGTATTCATTTATTTTAATTACTTTTCCAAGCAACATTTTATTATTATTCAAATACTTCAAATACACGATATTTAAAGTAACGTTGATTTATTAAATTTTATTTACCCTTGTTTAGCCGTTTGGAGCTCTCACAAATCAATTTTTAACATTTTTTTCGTAGTACAATAATTTATTTTTCTATAATTTGAATCGTTAGCTTTTTTAATTTAGAAATGTGTTTGCCACCTGGTTCTGGATTTCCGGTCGTGTTAGAGCACTAGTTCGATATTTGTTTGACGTTGGTTTTTATATTAAGGCTTCCATCTTAGTTTTTATTCCACAATATAATGTGTTAACTTCTTTCATCAGAGATTTAATCAGATTTAATCATCAGTCGGTAAAACAGATGGGCTTAGTCCTCTAAAACACGTATATAACTAAATTAACTGCCACTAAAAGGTAAGTTATATATAAATGTTTTGTCATTTTCTACATTCTTAAGCCATAGTACTCCTATCATAAGATCTACATATTTTTTTCATAAAATTTTCATAGATACTCGTACGTATAAAATACGCTAAACGTTTTTACTTTTGCAAAATTACTCTTCCATATTGCAAATAATTGTGATATTTGAAATATCGAATATACTGTAAAATAGATGTATGACGGTGCAATACGTTTCAAATATATTTATTTTACCTTTCCAACATAAATATTTATCTATTTCTAGTAAAAACCTTATTCATGAGCCACAGGAAGCGTATCAAGATCTTCAGTGCAGATACTACTAGGCCAGACTTTTATATATTTGTGAAGCTCGCCAAAAATATTATGCCACACTTACAAAAATTTTACCTACAATTTACTAAACATAAAAATTAAAGTTTGTATGGGAAATATTTTTCAGATATCAAAGTGAATCCGTACTAATATTATAAATACTAAAGTAACTCTGTCTGTCTGTTATTTTTTCATGTTTAATCCCCTCAACTGATTTAGATGACTTTATGGAGATAGGTTGATATCCTGGAAAGGACATAGAATAATTTTATCCTGGAAATAATTCCTTAGAAGGTGGAAAGGGGGCAGATTTGTATGGGGAATCAATAATTTCTTAAGTATGGGATATGATTTTTATTTTTAAAAGTATTTTCCTATCTATACCTATGTATGTACATTGTACATATATTATAGTCTATGCTATACTAACCGTTAAAACGTATCTACGGACGAACCTGAGTGAAGCGAGGGTGAGTCGCTTGCTATTAATATGTTAAGATATAGTAAGAAAAAAAAGTTAGATTATTATTTGAAATTCTATACCTTTTGTTTTATATATACTAAATCCTATTTATAATATAAAAGGTAGGTAGCCCAGTGGTAACGCGCTTACTTGGGAAACCGAGTGAAGCGGGTTCAAATCCTGGGTCTCGCACCTCTTATATTTTCATGTGCGAATCATGACCATCATGATTACCACTTGCCTTACAGCGAAGGAAAACACCGTGAGGAAACCTGCATGTCTGAGAGAACCTAGCAAGTTTTCGAAAGACATGTGAAGTCCGCCAACCCGCACTTGGCCAGCGTAGTGGACTACGGCCTGATCCCCCTCGTATTGAAGGGAGACCCACCCCCAGCAGTGGGACGTTAAAAATGGCTAAATACATACATATATAGTATATGTTTTGCTTAGTAAAAATATTTTTCCGTGAGGAAGTTATTTCAACCGTTTTCAATGCACATTTAAGTCAACCTTTTTAACGTAATTTCTGTTTTATTCAAATACTTTCTATACGTTAAAATATTTATGTCAACGATACTTTATTACATTTTGTTTGGTCTTTTTAAGTGGTTTTTTTAAGTGTGGTAATAAATTTTAGCGAAAATATTTTATGTATTATGTCGGAAATATATATTTTTTTATGAAAAAGGTTTTTGTCACTGAAAAAGATTACTCGACTGGGTTTTATGAGCTTGCAATATAAAATATAAATGCTATAGATAACTTTTGAAAACGGGGAAATTTTAAGTTCAGAGAGAGTTGTTGCCCAAAATGGATAACAATTACTTATAAAGTAGATAAATAACTAAAAAAATTAACAATTAATATCTGTATTATCTATACTAGATATAAACATTTTTTCATTAGCAATAATAAATTGTTAAAAAAGTATGCATATGGTATATAATAAATATTATGTTATGTAAAAAATCTATAAATATACATATATAGTTTTATTACTCTTGTATGTCTCTGTGAATTACATTTAAAGAGCTATGTATTCAGCACTTTTTTAACGTCCCACTGCTGGGCACGGGTCTCCCTTCAATAAGAAGAGGGTCAGACTATATATAATCTACCACGTTGGCCACTTGCAGGTTGGCAAACTTCAGATGTCTTTCGAAAACTTGCTAGGTTCTCTCAGACATGTAGGTTTCCACACGATATTTTCCTTCACCGCTAGACAAGTAATAATAATTTTGAAAATGATCCGCAAATATAAATTTCAATGGTGCCCTGAATAAGAATCCGCTTCACTTGATCTCCTAAGAAAACGCGTTACTACTGGGCTACCACTACGTTTTAGCTATTTATGTAATCTCAGTATAATAGCTATAACTTTTGAGATGTCAAACATCTAAGTAAATCTTTCAATGTTTCCTGTAAACCATTCGAAACATTAGTAAACAAAGAGTAAAACAACCGCAAAAAGATCTAAATGTTACACAAATTTTTATATACAACAGTATAGTTTGCTTCCCCATACAAATTTCCATCCCCATTTTCACCCTTTGAAGGGATGATTTCCGGGATAAAAACTATTCCATATCCTTCCCAGGGTCTCAAACTATCTTCCTACTCAATTTTATCTAAATCAGTTTAGAAGTTTCGGAGCTTATTTGGTACAAACAAACAGACAAAAAATCTTTCCTCTATATAATATTAGTATAGATAGTGTATTATGTAACTTACTTAATGTCTTTATTTTTAGAAAGAAAAAGCACAAAGGTTTGTGCAAAAGTTGGTAAAGTTGATACGTATGAAGAAGGGCAGAGAAATTTAAAGTAAGCAATTCTTTATTGCTCATTCTTGGTTCCCGATACTTCGGGAGTCGATTTATCAACGAATTGAATTGTAAATAAAATGTATTTTCTTCCCTACATTTCTTTATCAGATACCTATTTTTGAACTATTTTTCTTGTATGCCAAACATATTTTTTTTAACTAGCGACTATATATATAAAGTTATATAAGTGTAGTGTATCAACTATCTGGTACCCATAACACAAGATTTGTAGCTTACTATGGAACTAGATGGTGCTGTGTGTTAAAGTCCATAAACTAACAAAAAAAATAGAAGAATCTAAAATTGTATTGAAATGACAGAAATCGCTATATTATAGAAAGTAAATCTGTCTGTTACATTTTTACGTTTAAAGCACTGAACAGATTTCGATAAAATTTGACAAGGACATAAAATGCATAATAGCAGATGAGGACAGATATGAGTTACCCTTGAATCCTATTACGCGAAGCTGCGAGAAAAAAATTGTATGTCATAAGTCTGTTCCAGACCATTACCACAAAATGCTTATCCAAATTGAAATTCACTAATAGAGCTTTTAAATAAATATGATATCATAATACTTTCTTAGTTTATACGAATATTTGACATCTATATATATAAAAGAAAGTCGTGTTAGTTACTTCGCTTATAACTCAAGAACGGCTGAACCGATTTAGCTGAAAATTGGCAGGGAGGTAGTTTAGAGCCAGGAGAAGGACATAGGATACTTTTTATCCCGTTCGACCGCGTTCCAATTTTTATGATATTTTAATTTTTGGATTTCTCTTAGTCCGGAATAGGTAAGTATTAAAACATATAATTAAAATGTGAGAAAGAAAGATTTTTTTTTTTTATATCTATTTAAAACGTACCTAGCGACGAACCCGAGCGAAGCGAGGGTGAGCCGCTAGTTTTGAATAAAACTATCTTTTTAGATTATTTCGCGGATTTATTTTGATTTTAATTTAATAAAAAAAAAATGTTTACAATATCATAATTTTAAAATGTTTAGAATTAAAATCAATACATATTGTAATGTACTTTGGTGGCATTTTTGAATTTTTGAAATCATTTTGTAAAATTGTGGGTAGGCACTGTCTGTAACAAGTATATAACGCTTTTAAGACATCTAAAACCTTAGTCTCTCCCGTGACCATGATTGCTGTAAAGTATTCGAAACGTCGAGAACCAAAAATAAAAAAGAAGATAGTTTTATTTAAAATATAATATAAATTAAATTAACTATAGACTTCCCTTCACTCAACTATCTATATGTAGCGATATGCTCATTTTTTGACCAGCAAAAGCTCTTCAGTAGGAACTTCATTCAATTACTTTAAAGAAATAACTTATAGTTTCACGTTATTGGTTAACAGTAGCTTTAACTTGAACTTATTCTTATCTAAGCTGAAGTTTAACATCTCTTCTAAAGTTCACTGTTCTTACTTCAAACTGACTACACTGTAACTGCACTTTACTGATTCGAAAAGTTTCAGCTTTATTTTACAGCTTTTTTATCTATTTAT
Organism: Brenthis daphne; assembly: GCA_947093115.1. Taxonomy (NCBI): domain Eukaryota; kingdom Metazoa; phylum Arthropoda; class Insecta; order Lepidoptera; family Nymphalidae; genus Brenthis; species Brenthis daphne. Next base: position 14,698,559 of record OX352475.1, on the reverse strand, counting down.
ATATAAGATTTTAGTTAATTACTGATGTTCGTAGTAAAACGTACTTGAAGTAACCCCTACTTTAGAGTAAAAGGTTTATTTTTTCGAGCTTATACCGTCGTCTCTTCGTCGCATTTTACCACTATCACTAGAGGCTCACCCTCGCTTCGCTCGGCTTCGTCCCTACATACGTTTTAACGTTTAGTATAGATTTCTCAGAGATGGGATATTTTCTCGCAGTAAAAATTATCCTATATGTTGACCCGAATAACCAGATATTATTATATCTTCATCAAAATCCCCCCAGTGGTTTTTTTCGTGATGCGGTCACAGACAGACAGACAAATTTTTTAAAAACGATAGATTCGGCCTGTGTATCTTTTTTTATGAAATTTAATGTTTATGAAACATTAATTTTATATTTTATAAAATAAATTAATTCTTGCATATTTCGAAAGCTTCTTTTAAGTTGCTTTCGTAGAGCTTTGTAGCCATTAACACAAAACCCTTAGTTGAGGAACTCAATTTGGTTTTTTAAATTTACATTTTAATGAGATACAATTTAAAATACTTGTTATAATCTATATACAAATAGGCAAGGACCAAACAGTACTTTTTTCTCCTCTGTTTACCAACCAAGTCCCTTTTTTGTTTAATAGCCATTGACAAGCTTTAGTGTCGCCAATAAAAAATGTTTGGAAAGAGTTTTTTATATAGATAGGTACAGAAAAAACAATCCAGAACATTTTTCCACTGTTTCTCAACCAATTTTGTTGTGTTCTTGTTTTTTTGTAGCTATTTAGTATATAGTTATCAATAAAAAAATTATTATGGTAGAATGTCGGCCACTTTGCGAACACTAGTTGTAATTAATACTGGTTACTGGTAATATATATATGATATATTAGCGACTCACCCTCGCTCCGCCCGGGTTCGTCCCTACTTACGTTTTAACGTTTAGGATAGATTTTTCAGAGATGAGATATTTCTCGGCAGTAAAAAGTATCCTATATGTTAACCAGGATAACCAGCTACCATCATGCCAAATTTCATCAAAATTTCTCCTGTGGTTTCCCACGATGCGGTCACAGACAAACAGATGGACAAAAATTCTAAAAACTATAGATTCGGCCTCTGTAACGATAATAATAACTATTTTAATAAGATTTTCCAAAAAATATAAGAATATATATGAGATTAATATATAAGAATTTTACTATATGTATAGATTATATTGATTATACTAATATTTACTTCGATACAATACGTAGTATGTACCTCTGTTTGTCAAATCATTTTAGCAAAGATTTAATTGTAGTAGTAAAATTTGATTTTGTTTACATCACATTACCAATTCTTTGCTTATTTAGTCCTACATAAAATTTCGTTATGAGTTATTCTTGAAAGAAACACTTATGTTTTGTGTGTATTTTACGAACCCCTGACAAATAACACAAAATATATTACACAGTAAAAGCAGGGTTCGAATTTGTGTCCTTCTACGTAGAGACCCAACCACTTTGCCAGGCGGACGTCATATAGCATTATAAAGAGATAAGAAGGGATGAAAGGGATGAAATTAAGCTTATGTCACTTTCCGGTTCATAAGCTATCTCTTTGTTGTGAATAAAGGACGACATGACGTGTACAATAAAATAACATTTATAAATCCTATCCTATAAATATTAAAAACGCGAATGTCTGTAAGAATCGATGGATGTATGTATATATGTTTGTTACTCTTTCATGTAAAAACTTCTTAACTGATTTTGATCAAACATTACTGTAATATAGCTAATATATTATTTTAATACATTGGCTATAATTTATAAAGATATGTATGTATTCAGCCCTTTTTTAACGTCCCACTGCTGGGCACGGGCCTCCCTTCAACACGAGGGGGATCGGACCATAATCCACCACGCTGGACAAATGCGGGTTGACAGACTTCGCCTGTCTTTCGAAAACTAAATATATAGTAATACATAATTGAAATAAGCGGGCAGAGGCTTGCGAAAACGTAACTACTTTACTATATTACTATAAATTTGCTCTACTCAGGTTTGTACCCGCACCGTAAAGAGCCTACAAAATCTTTTATATGGTCAATATAATAAGGCACTACTAATATAAGTGCGAAAGTTTGTGTTTGTATGTTTGTTACTCCTTCACTCCTAAACTGCAGCTGGACGGATTTGGATGTTTAGTACACAGACAGACTATGACCTGAAGTAGCACATAGAATAGCACATACATAGCTATCAGTCATAAAATTCCCAAAACATATGATATATATATAAATAAATAACATTTAAGTGCCTGTTTGTAGTGTGAAAAAAAACATTTTTTTGTCTATTTGTGTATCTGTCTGTCTGTTCCGGCTAATCTCTGAAACGGCTGGATTGATTTTGACAGAACTTTCACTGGTAGATAGCTGATGTTATAATGAACCCTTAAGTTACTTTTATTTCAGATAAAGAATTAGAAGAATTAAACTAAAACCCATCAAATTATGAAGAAATCCGCGGCCCTTTATAAATATTGTAGTTCAGTAAAATTTGGCTGTCTGATTACATATAGAAAAAAATCTCTATAAATTCTAAAATTATTTATCTGAGTACTGACTCCCATAAGCTATTTCTGTCGCCATACTGGTAGAATATCCCAAGTAAAAACTGGTAATTTTTATCGCGTATCCTATCAAATAAAAATTTAAGCTCAGATGGCACAAATAAATCCATCTTGCAATAATACTCCACAGAAACGCTCAAATCTAATATTTTAACGTTCCCAGGCTTAGGTCATAATTTACGGGCCTGTTTTGTTATGTACGTACATACATCTGCATATATTTTACTCATGGGAATGTCATATAATAAATTAGATTGTTGGTTATACAGAGTATCTTCTCTAAATAGTATAATACGAAATTACTATTTCCATTTAGACATTTTCGTAGATAATTTCAATGTGGTTTTGATCATAGTTAAAAGGTGTCGTCATTTCGGAAAAGTAAAAATAATTTCTATCGAGACGGTTCTATTTCCTTGTTAATATCACAGAATATTTCTTTTCTTTTAGAAAAAACACGTATATATGAGAAGGTGGCCAACTTCGGTGAGAGGTGTACCATGCGGGTTGCTCCTGGTACTAATCTGACGGAAGAGGTTAGAGCAACCCCATGGTTGTTGTGATCTGCTTCGGCAGACCTGCCGTCGGTGTCGTAGCTGAGTGCGTATGTGATCCTGCGACGTCCTATTAAGACGGGGGAAACATGACTGTGAATTATTTTCTTTACTTGCGAAAATTGTTTTGGCTAATGTACTATGACATTAATTATATTCATATTATATATATATATATATATATATATATATATATATTATATATATATATATATATTATATATATATATATATATATATATAAAACTGTATATATTTTTTTATAAACAATTATTATTTAGTAACAATTGCAACACTTACATTATGTGACGTAAATTAATTTGTATGAGTTCCAGTTTTAAGGAGGTTTATTTCATTTTAAATTAAATTTCTTATTCAAAACACACTGTCTTATAATCAAAACAAAAACGACTGAAAAAGTAAGAAAAAAATTCTATTACATCATATAAGAAAAATCTATACCAAGAATGGACAGTATCCTTTCGAAAGGATCTCGTCTCGTCGATAAAATAAATGAAATACAATATCGTGTTTTATTTATCAATACATAAATAAAATTTTTGCTTATAATTGTATTTGATTTGTGTTATTTTTATTCAAACACCAAGTTTATATCGAACGACGTATTTATAAACATAATATTATTTATTAAAAAGTAATATATAAACTCAACCTTAATAAATATTTTCTTTTTTAAATATGTTGGGACATTAGCACACAGCACCATCTAGTTCCATGGTAAGCAACGAGGCTTGTGTTATGGATACCAGATAGTTGATACACTACACATATGTAACTTTAAATACATACATATTATAAATATAAACACCCATGACTGAAGTACAAACATTCATGCTCATCACACAAATGAATGCTCCCAGCGGGACTCGAACCCGCGACCGCTGACACAGAAAGTAGGGTCATTACAAACTGAGCCAAACGTGTCGTCGTCGTCTTAATAATAACCGTAAGAGAGTAAACGATATTATGTAAACTTATGTAAAAAAATAATATTATGTACACATTACTTACACCATAACACTTTCTTAGATTTACTCGAATATTTGGCATTTTAATTAAAACTATCTTTTCGGATTTTTTCGCAGATTTATTTTGATTTTTGGTTGCCGATGTTTTGAATACTTCACAGCAATCATGGTCACGGAAGAGACTAACTAAGGTGTTAGATGTCTCAAAGGTATTATATAGTTGTTACAGACAGCCTACCTACAAATAACATTTGTTACATTGTACATAATAAATTCATTTTGTTATTTGTGGGTAGGTTGTAACCTTTCTCATTAAATAGAGTAAAATGCTAAATAAAAAACAAATCGGACCCGTAACTCAGAGATTAGCAGGCGCAGACAAGCAAACAAACCAGACCAACCCGACGAATTTATACATAGTAGGTACGTACAGTATTTCATAGAGTATGTAACCTTTCAGTATTTCAAGTTGGGTCTTACGTAAGATAAGTAGATATTAGCAATACAATATCGCAATATTGTAAAGGAATATTATTTTAAAAGAGCAACTGCTGAGTTTCTCGCCGACTCTTCTCAGCAGAACTGCCTTCCGAGCCGGTAGTAGATTTCTCACGGACTTACATACTGACATTTAATATAATTAAAAAAAAAAGATGAATCAAAGTGCTTGTAAAAGTCTATTTCAAATATATTTTAATTTTATATGATTTGATAAAATTGACAATGATTATAAGGTTATCTAATTTAGAAGATAAAATACACACGTACAAATTTTCGCATTCAAAATGGCAGTCCTATAATCAACCTTTACACATATATTACATTATTATATAAAAACATTTTGATATAACTTTTATATAGGTATAACAATAAAAATCGTTGTTCAACTAAAAGAAAATTGGATCGCAGTGTCCCCGATTTATTAAAATTACATACATAATAAGAGAAAAAATATGAAACCAAACACAGTTTAGAACACACTATACGAGTTTCGAAGCAAATTACAATACAGGGAGAAGAGGAGTCGTAAAATCTATTTCATGGAATTGGAAATTACTTTAGCTATTCTATGATATTTGCTTTCTTGAAACGTTGGTAGAAAATCGTAAATACTTGTATTACACAACACTTGTATCTACAATCGATATAGAATAGAAAGTGTGAAAATTGTTTTAAAATTATTTTTTTGTTGTTAATATACAGATTCGGCTTAGTTACAATTTTATAATATGTATAGATTAAACTAGAAAGAAAAATTGAAATATATTTCAAATAATTATATATTAATATCATTTTCTAAAATCATTAAATGAACTAAATAAAGGATTGTAACGTGCTCAATTGAAACATCAAGGAAGTGGGTTAAACCCTTAGATCCCTAAGATTTACATGTACGCATGTCGTTTTCAACATAATTAATTACAAAGCACTTATATATAGGACAAAGGAAAATATCGTCATAAAGCTAACTCATTTTCATGAGTAAAGTTCGACACACTGCATTTGTTCTTGTTAGAATTGGTCTGATCCCCCTCACAAAATCCAACTATCGACATAACTTCGCTTTGCTTGATTGCGATCATAAGGACCTTTTGTATCTAAAGTATTACTAGCATTGCCCGCGGCTCCGCCCGCGTTCAGATGACCAAAAACCAAATTCTTAAGTTTTACATGTTAGTATACTTGTTACATTGCAGTTTTGTATGTTTTCTCAGAAATGAGACATTTTACCGCAGTAATAATTATCTTATATGTTGACTCGGATAACCAGCTATCATTGTACCAAATTTCATCTAAATCCCTCTTGTAGTTTTTCCGTGATGCGGTCACAAACAGACAGACAAAAAATCTAAACACTATAGATTCGGACTCTGTATCGATAATATTGTCTATTTCAATAAGATTTTCCAAAAAATATTTAATATACAGATGCGGCTTAGTTACAATTTTATTATATGTATAGATATGCAGCAGTATCACCTTTTGGCAAATAGACTTTCAAAAAGCTTATTTATTTGTCAAAGCAATGTGATTGTACAGTGTCTTTGGACACATATAATATGTTTATATTATAACGCTATTATTAACGTCTGACATTAAAATAATAGTGACTTCAGTTCCGACTACATCTGGTATTATATAGAACTAAAGCCATTATCATGATTTTTAATCTTCCCTCCTCGGTGAATGATTAATGAGTTATCTCTTAAGTGTTGTTTACTCAATCGATTCTGTCCTCACCCCTCACAAACACTGGAGATAAGTATGGAAGATGGGGAAGCAAATATAAGTAACACTTTCACTGGAAAGCAAAATTGCCTAAAATCGAGATAGTCACGCACAAGTTAGGGTTGTATATAGCATTTCTAAAATTGAAGAGATTGTTTTTTTTTTGTTTGTGTGCACTTATCTTGGAAACTACCGGCCTATTTTACCTTTTTCCTTTTTTGTTTACATTAACTTGTCTTATTATAACGTAATTTCATGCAATGAATATGTACGCCTGATATGGGAAGGTACTAGCTCCTGAAACACAGTTTTCTAGTTCAGGAGTTAGGGATGTGTGTATTTGTTACCATTGTGTTGGTTAAATAAAGACAGTTTTTTTTATTTAAATATTCGTATTGCATTTTATTTCGTATTTATTAAGTAAAATCTTTATTGGTATATCTATCAATAGATTATGCTACGTTTCTTAGAAAGGGAAAAATTGAATTATTACTATAATTGCGAAAGTGACTCCTTCACGGTGAAGCGGCTGGATAGATTTGTATAATAAATATACTGGGATATTAACATAGACCACCATCTAGTTCTAAAGTAACCTACGAGGCTTGTGTTATGGATACCAGATAGTTGATACACTATAATATATGTACTCGTAACACAAAGGCTACTGTTTCGCTCCCAAGAATACACCCGAGCAAAGTGAGGTTAAGTCGCTAACTATACATAAATACAATTATACGAGCAGAGACGCGGCTAAACGCTAGTTCACTATATAGCAAAAGTTAGGAAACATGTAGTTTTTAAATCTTTCTCACGGAATATAAATATTGATTTACTCCCAAATTTTAGATGTTACTATAAATCTGGCTGTAAAATTTCATTTCTTCTGTCTCCGAGTAACTACTAAAACTTTATGGGTACCCTTGTTCGCGAAAGCAAATAGGGACTGTGATATCTAGAGGAATCGGCTTACGGTCATTCGTATACGCTGGCTTTACGATGTACGAATGTTCATACGTAAATTTCTCGTTGACGTTACAATGTTTAGAAGATTCTGCTTTAACTATAAATCTAAAAGTGATAACTTCTTCCAAAAGTTTTAATACAAAATGCTACTTTATGAAAATATCTCGTAAGAAATCTTTAGTTGAGAAAGTGTGCAACAATTTTTATGCATAAATATCCTTATTATCTTGCCTTTGCCTGAGCTTCGCCCAATTGTAGTGCTTTCTTATTATTTTTTCAACCGACTTCAAAAAGGAGGAGGTTCTCAATTCGACTGTATATTTTTTTTTTTATGTTTGTTACCTCAGAACTTCGTCATTTATTAACCGATTTGGACAATTTTTTTTTGTTTGAAAGGGTATACTTCCAGATTGGTCCCATTTAAATTTAAAAAAAAATACCACCCCTAAGGGTGGAAAAATAGCTAATGATGAATTTAACCTACTTCTAATTGTCATATTAACTTTAAATTTGCAAGTGTTTCCATTTCCGTTGATAGTACAGTGGTTCGGTATTATTGACCTGATCTGATGGTAAGGCCAGAAGGTGGATAGGTGGAACTCTTCAACGGCTAATAGTAGATACGTTGAGTTTGGGCTTATTTTGTTTGATTTGACAAGCCTAACACGTTAAAATTCTTACTTCGTTACTACTGTATACACTAAAAAGGGAAAAATAAAAACTTTTTAACAAAAAAATAAAAACCGACTTCAAACAAAAGCACTAAAAAGTAAAAAATAACTGATTGGTAGTTTTCATTTACTATACATACCTAATCAAATATTTTCGAAGTCGGTGTGCTTTGGCTAAGTAATTAAAGCCTACCTATTAAATACATACCTAATTAAATATTTTCGAAATCGGTGTCAGCCCATACAAAGCAAAGCACACCGACTTCGAAAATATTTGATTAGGTATGTATAGTAAATGAAAACTACCAATCAGTTATTTTTTACTTTTTAGTGCTTTTGTTTGAAGTCGGTTTTTATTAATGACTTAATGACTTGAAAAGGAAGGGGGGAGGGGGGAGGAGGGGTTGGGTGGGTTGTGATTAAAATTCGTCTGGATTTAGTTTGTGTGTGTATTGTAGAAGATATCAGCTAAGGTAAAAAAAAATTGACACCAAAAGATAGAAAAGGTATAACTTTGAAGTTATTTTGGAGTCTGAAATGCAAATATATAGTTTTAATATGTAGATAGGTAGAATTATTCATATATATTATCGTCAAATTTTCAAATAATATTTATGGTCGAGCTTCAATAGGCGAACACAAGTACCTATAACTAAAATATTGAAGTTGCATTAAAATGAAACTATTAGACCATGGGAAAGAATTACCAGGATTAAAAGCTTAAAAATCCTATATCAGTCCATATTACTTGGAATTCATTAAAAAAATTGAAATATTTAAAAATCGTCATAAATTGGGCATCTATCATATTAATTAAATATAATAAAACTTTCAGTAATGAATTTAATGTTAATAATAGCTTTTAAAAATATTAGCGAGCTTTTGATGAAATGAAATAACAAGACTTGTCAATTTATTAAAATGAGTTTAAGCTCAAAAGTTTAACTAGTAGCTATTAAGGGTCCCACTATCCAATGATCACTCTGGTTCCATTAGATGAGTCCGATAATATCAAACTGTTGGATTGTCATCTAAAATTCACATAGAAAGGCACAATCCTATACGACAGTTAGCAATAGGTTTTAATCAATCTTAAATTTCGTCACATAATTCTACATATGTGACATAAAAATTAAAAATCCTGAAGATTATTACTACGATATTTGTTTCGAGTGATAAATAATATCCTTTTTCATCTCCTTAAGGGGCGATTTCCGGGATAAAAACTATCCTATGTCCTTCCCAGGGTGTAAAACTATCTTTATACCAAATTTTATCTAAATCAGTGCAGCGGATTTTTAGTTGATCCATTATAAATAAATAAACACACAAAAAGACATTAAAATATAATAAAATTATATAAATAAATAATAAAATAAAATACATTAAAAAATTTCTTTATAATATTGTTATAGATTAAGTAGGTACGTCTATTTATTTATACGTTTATAATATATATATGCAGGTAATATTATTATAATGGTTAATTATAAAATAAATATTTTCGTTTCATCTGTCGTATTTTCACGTATTATTATTATAATAAAATTTGAATATTAATATACAATATATGAGTTATTTATATAATGGTGTTGTATAAATATGAGCTTAAAATTTGAATAAATTAATTTTTCAATGCTCTAGAAGAATCTCTGTTGACTGCGTATATTTTATTATGATACGCTAAGAAGATAAGTACTAAAACCAAGTCAATCTTTAATTAAATATTAAAATTTTATATCATATTTACTACGAACGTTTTAACGGTTAATATAGAATAGATAGACTATGATATATACATGGGTATGATGAGTTGTTGTGGGTTGTATTATAACGTGTTTTCCCGTGGGAGTCAGATAATCTCCCGCGGTAAAAATTAACCTTTGTCACTCTTCAGCCGTCCAGCTACATATCTCTACACAAAAAATCACGCTAATCCATTTCGGCGCTCTGGTTCGACGTGAAAGAAGGACAAATAAACTAACATACTTTCAAATTCATTACATTAGTATAGATTTACTCAAGAATGAATATTGTACGAAAACATCTATTTTAAAAAGAAAAACAAAATAAATGTAGCTAAAATTACTCAGTTTTAGAGGCAAATCGACATCACAACTAGCTCTGTGATGAAATCAAATCTGTTTTGGATGAAGAAAGGCGGGAAGGAAGATGCATTCGTCACATACAGACGATCAGATAAAAAGATGCTGCCAACGTCATGAGACGTATATAAGAAAATACGAAAAATCTACTTCAAACATTCTCAGTGATATTGAAAGCGGTTAGCACGTGTCATTGGGCAGGATTCCAAATATTTGTGATTCGCGTTTATTCAACGAAGTTTTTGCAAAATAAAATTCACTATGAGATACGTCGATTAATTTTTATTTACATTTTCTTTGTCAGTGTGTAATTGAAATGTATAGTCTATACGTATAATAAAAGTGTAACTGATCGCTGTCTGTACATGGAAGATATTTAAGAAAAACTATTATTGGGGGTCTTTATTAACGCAATAGAACCCAAAACAATGATTTTTAGAATGTTTGTCTGTTTGTCAGTGTCTTTGTGCGTGATTATCTCAGAAAAAAGCTTAACCGATTTGAGTGCGGTTTTCAATAATGTATTGTGATACATATTTAGTATTTGTTTTATTTCGATCGGATCGTAAATAAAAAAGTTATGTCAATTTAAAAAATCATCTAGGGACGAACCCGAGCAAAGCAAGGTTGAGTCGCTAGTAGAGAAAAAGCTAAAACGTAATATTAAAGTGATCTCAAATGAAAATGTATACTTAATGATAAAATTATAAAGCTCAATATGAAAATATAATCGTCAAGGACTAAAAATGCTTAAGGCGCTCTTTTCCAGAATTTAGGATATTTTGAACCATTATAAAACCACGAATATAATACATATAGTTCTAAAATACATACATGTTATAGTTAAGGATCATAGCTAAGTACCCGGAGAGGTCAAAATACGATTGGCAGTAGTTCACTCGATAGAAAAAAAATTCAAAGATAGGTCTAAAAATACCTTAAAATCTCTGATACACACAAAATACATTATTATATGATATGAAAGTTATACTCATAGATTTAGCTTGTCATTATTTAGGTATTCGGAGAAACAGATTTTCATTTATTAACTTATATTTATGGCAATAGGCGAAAAACAGATAAAATGAAACGGGTCGTCGCGCGCTGGCGCCTAGGGAGCGGTGATTCTGGAAAAGAGCGCCTTAAAGAGAATTGTCTATATGTTTGTTTGATACAATCCCCGGAACAGCCTCGCTAATTTTATTGACCGAAAAAAGTTTGAATGAGAGTGAATGGTTATTGGCCAACATGTCATTGGACTTGGGTAAATGATTTATGTGTTTACGCCATCTTTGCTAATTCTGAACATGTTTTCATAAATATTTGTTAAAAATAGTACATATATATATATATATAATTAGTTGCAAAATGTAAAATAGCATCTGTCGGTCTGTCTGATCGCGATAAACTCAAAAATTTCTGAACAGATTTTGGTAATTTTTTTACCAAAATCTGTAGCAATCTATGTCAAAGGTTCTAAACCTATAATTTATTAATGTTTTGTGTAAATTGGCTGAAATATGCCGATGATTGTTGAAGATGTCGGAAAATATCATACCGACTGGGAACTTTACTGACGTATGCGTAAACCAATAGAGTTTTATTATGAAAACAATGTATTGCGGAGTTATTCGTGTCCCTACATACCTGAGGGTTAGTTGCTATACCAAATAATAAATGAATTAACCATATATATGGCTATCACAGTTATAAAGGACATGGTTGATTGCCCATACAAACTTTGTTCCCCATTTTAACCCCTTTAAGGGATGATTTCCGGCATAAAAACTATCCTATATCCTTCTCAGGGTCTCAAACTATCATCTTACCCACCTAAATCAGTCCAGTAGTTTCGGAGCTTATTCGGTACAAACAAACAAACAAACAAACAAACAAACAAACAAACAAACAAACAAACAAACAAACAAACAAACAAACAAACAAACAAACAAACAAACAAACAAACAAACAAACAAACAAACAAACAATAAAATCTTTCCTCTTCATAATATTAGTATAGATAGAGAGTTTGACTCTGCACATATTGATGCTAGTTTTCCAGTTCATTTGCTTTAGTTATTTTTACTTGTATTTGTATTTATTCTTGGCTGTAAATGACACGTGTATAGTGTACAGTAAACAGTGTTTGATAATTTTATGAATAGCTTAAGAAAATAAATAGATCAAGATTAATTATCACTTTTAGATATAATTTGATGGGACATGTTATTGTTTAAAGCTAGCGATTTCAAACGGAAGTGTATTTATATATATTTTTATGTCAATTACACGATATCTACGCCTATTGTCAATCAATTTTCATAAAAAAAATTCAGTACAATTTCCTAAAAATGAAACTTCAAAATCAAAAAGACCTTCATAATAGAATCATTTAATTCTGCTACTGGTGGCATAATTATAACAAAATCTAACAGTTAATATAATATTATTCATATTAATAAATGTACATCATACACCATCTTCAAAATCACTCAAAAATATTTTTTTTTATTTATATAAGACCATACCTGTATTTTTTTAAATTAAATTATGAAAATCGACTCACAATTTCTTAAGATGAAAATATCAATCACCAGATGTCCTCTAAACTCTGTAGATAAATATAGACTTAAAAAGATAGCTCGTCTATTTGCTTAGTTAGCAAGCTAATTTTAAACTCTCCTTGACCCATATAAAAACGTCATCTTATAATATCCCTTATGAGTTATGACGTAAATATGTTTAGTGCCAAGTGTTACAGTTCCGGTACAGTTAGTTTTCCTTTTTTAAACATATTCATAATATTTGATGCAGTCAAAAATATTTCTGATTGGTCACAGGTTCAATCCTTATGGAATTTTTTCGCGGATTTATTTTGATTTATGGTTCCCGTCGTTTAGAATGCATTACAGCAATCATGGTCACGGAAAGACTAAGGTTTCAGGTTTTCAAATATTCGCGTAAATCTAAGAAAACGCAAATTCAAATCCCAAGGTAAATGTTTGTAGAAACTTGTTTTAACTCGTTTAATTATATAATAGGTACGTCGATAAAAACTAAACTATATGTATGTATCAATCCAAGATATAAGCTATTAACTTTTCGAACTTCACTTAAATTGGTGTAGTCGTTATAGCATATAAAAAAAGACAAACACACTAACTCACTAACTTACTCATATAAGGATGGTAAGTGAATAATGGGAATAATATGGAGGAATTGCAGTACAACCACAAAATACCCTGTCGCTATGTATCAGGGAGCTTTGAAAGTTAACCTTGACCCCGTTTTAGTAATTGAGTGCTACTCCAGAGGTTAAAATCTCTTCTACATTAACATGTCATCCACTTACGTATTCACACTACTTTTCTCTCTAAGCTTTATATATTTTTTAAACCATACGTAGGATTTTTAATTTGATTTTTTTAAATAAAACTATCTTTTTCGGATTTTTAAGCGGATTTATTTTGAATTTTGGTTCTCGACGTCTTGAATGCTTTACAGCAATCATGGTCAAAAAAATCGGAACAGATGGTTTTATTTAAAATGTCAAATATTCACGTGAATCTGAGTATTATAATGATTTTTTATGTACCTTAGTTTTATAACTTTAATAAATGCGATTGTGGGATAGATATATGTAGGTACTACTTGAAGTATTCTCCAATAAGGATTTCAAGGCTATAAAGAGAAATGGTTCAGCGAGTGGAGTGGCAGCCCATTAGAATACGCTTGCAATAGAAATAAAGTGAAATGTGTTCAAATCCCGGGCGTTGCGCTGTTATTTTCAAATAGTTACACTGTCCCCATAAAAAGTTAGTTTTGACATTGATTAATTTATGTAATTTTTGTTGCAAGCCGTATATATTTTATACTTTTTTAGTACTATAATAGTTTAGTACGATATTAAGCAGATATAATGTATATAAATAACAACCCACTGTTTTATCCATACAAATAAATAAAATTGAAGTGACTGCTTGTAATGTCAAAATAACAGCTTTTTACTAAATGAGATTTTTTTAAATTATTTTTGTTGTCTGTCTGTCTGTTTGTTTCGGCTAATCTACGAAACGACTGGGCCGATTTTGACGAGACTTTCACTGACAGACAGCTGATGTCATAAGGAGTAAATTAGGCTACTTTTATATTGTAAAAAGGATTAGGGTTCCGCGCAAAAATATTAAAACCTTTGAAACTGTGAATAAAATCCACGTACCTAGGTACCCGAGTGAAGTAAGGCTAACTCGTTAGTTTCGAATAAATACCATATACATAAGAAATATGTTAGAAAAGCACTAAAGTTAATGTACTTTTAATTTAATAGCCAAATAAATAAAATCTATCATTCTGCATTAAGACACCGAAGTTTGATAGTAAGTCATTAAAGTGCTTCTAGAGGAAATTCGCGTTGTGTCGGCAAACGACTACTAATGGCAAAAGTTTATCATTAGATAAATCATTTTTATGGACAGACGGAAGTGTGTCTATTATATAGTATTAAGTCCTCAAATTCTTTGGGACTTTATAATGGAGCGAGTGGAGTTCTTATTGACTTACATACATAATAAATCTTTTATTATGCAATGTTTGTTAAATTAATCGTCAGATGGAATATAATTTATGAAATAAACGAATATTTTTGTATAAGAAATTTTCAATTCTGCCTTATTATTATAGGAAAGTATCATGAGTGCCTAAAAAGTGCTTAGTAACAAATTATAAGAATGTATGTTTATATTATACTAGCGACTCACCCTCGTACGTTTTAACGGTTAGTATGGAATAGATAGAGTATATATTAGTATATACATAGGGTATGATGAGTTTTACATATATTTCTTACTTGTGAAATAATTGATTACCCATACAAACTTTCGTCCTCCTTTTCACCCCCTTAAGGAAAGATTTCCAGGATAAAAACTATCCTATGTCCTTTCCAGGGTCTGAAATTATCTTGATACTAAATTTCATCTAAAATGTATTTATGTCAATCAGTACTAATATGTCACAAACATACATAAAAACAAATTTTTCTCTTTATAATATTAGTATAGATGTATAGATGGGCTTAAAAAATGCTATGAAAAAAGTACTAAATGACGATTTCTAATAACTAGATCTAGACTTACTAAGACGCTATTAATGTAAATGCTAAATGTGAGTCTGTATGTTTGTTACTCCAAACGGCTGGATTAATTTTGATGAAATTTAGTACACAGAAAAACTATGATTTTGAGTAACATATACTACTACTCTTGCTACTGTTAGGCCTCTAGAAACGCACCCTAGTGAAACAAGGGTTAACTAGCGTATAATATACCTTAAAGATTTTTTTTAAAAAGGCCGAAATCAAACCCATAATTTTCGAGAAGGAGAGCGAGTCGAAAAGGAAAATTAGAGTGGAATTATATATAAAATAAAATGTGATCCCTTACGAACACACTGAAAAAACTGAAAACGTGAAAAATACACAAAAAATATTCCAATAAATGTGCGAATAATTCGAATTAAGTCGCAAAGCAATTAATCTTGCAACTCAACATCGCCACGCGATCAAAAACGCCCAGCCATCATTAATAAGACTTACACTTAATAGTTTAATAAACGTAACGACGTTTCAATCAAATCTAAACGAAATGGTTTACGGCATAATTAAAGTGTTGAAATTTTATTCTATAAATTATAGACTCTAACGTATCCTGAAGGCTTAGTTAAGATGGAATTCTAGAATAGATATTTATAAAATACTAGCGACTCACCCTCACTCCGCACCGGTTCGTTTCTAGATGCGTTTTAACAGTTAGTATAGATTTCTCAGTAATTAGATTTTTTTTCGCAGTAAATAGTATTCTATAAGTTGACTCGGATAACTAGCTATCATGATACCAAATTGCATCAAAATCTATCCCGTAGTTTTCTCGGTGATGATGTGGTCCCATACAGGCGGAAATTCTAAAAACTATGGATTCGGTCTCTGTATCGATAATATGACTATTTCAGTAAGATTTTCCAAAAAAAATTTAATGTACAGATTCGACTCAGTTAGAATTTTATTATATATATAGAAAACTAAGGAAATCTGTGAGAATGTCATATTATTATGTCTATCATACATTTTTAGGCTTATACCAATGATATCGGTTGAAGTGAGCCTATCCGATGACACTCCAGATCAATACAGCCAATAATCTATCGCACAGAAACAAACGGTGTAGAATATTGCTATTCTAGAATCCCTTTCGCTATAGAACCTATTATTTATGCGTTAAATTACGTGTAATTCTCATATTATTTTTTTATTTTCTTTTGTACCCGCCACTCGCGTACGGTCTAGACTAGCGATTGTATGAGCTTATGCACTACGAATAATTCGTATTTGTGAGGAATTGACGAGTGGATGTTTAAAATCCTAACTAAATTTGAAAGGTCTGTCTTATGGTATGAGAATTGCGATATTAGTCTGAGTCTGGTTGCGTCTAGTCTAGTTCGAGGTGCGTTAGGTAATTACACTAGAGCGTTGTAAAATGTGAATATGGCTTTTTTACACAATTTTTTCACTTGTCTTCAAAATTCTATTTTCTTCTTTAAATTTTATTAAATATTACGTTTGAAGAAATCAAGTGAAGTCATGAAGTCATGTTTCATTTTATATTACACCATAATTGAATTACCCATACACATATTCCTAATTTGCCTAAGTATGGCAATTTAGATAGCGTATAGAATTGACAATAGGCGATCATATATTTTTATGTAATTTTAATTATCTATGTACAATATATTAAAATAAAGACAAATACATCCAAACGTCCTTAAATTGAACAAGTAAGAAATGAAAAAAAAACAATAAGAATCTTTTGTGACTGATTTTTTTAATATTTTTATTATTTATAATTATTTAAATCATATTGATACTAGGAGTATAAATGCAAAAGTAACTCCGTCTGTCTGTCCTTTTCACGCTTAATTCGCTGAATCGATTTAGATGAAATTTGACATGGAGATAGTTTGAGACCCTAAGAAGAACATAGGATAGTTTTTAACCCGGAAATTATCCCTTAATAGGGTGAAATGGAGGAATCAATCATTTCTCAAGTAAGGCATATAAAACTCATCATATTAAGCGAAGCGAGGGAGAGTCGCTAGTATACAATAATAATCTTATTTTACCGACAAATCTTCGTATCTTCTCCATTCTACGTGACATTGACAAAGTAATCTGTGCTCAATTGGCACGTCTTCAAGCCATTAACAAGATAATTGAATTGAATGATTTAAAACGGGATGTTTTCATGTATTTCACTTTATTGACTGCGTATAACTCTTTTTACCCAGCATAAATATGGGTTTTAAAACTGAAAACTTCTTTAAATCAAAATTAAATATAGCCTAAATGCTATATTCGCCAGTGAGTTTAGCTTTCTATCAGTGAAAGAATTTTTGAAATCGGTTCAGTAATTCAGGAACTACTGAACCGATTCCAAAATTCTTTCTTTGTATATAGAGTTTACCCTCTATATACAAAGATTATCTTTTTATCATATTAGTATAGACTACCAACTTACCCTCGCTTCGCTCGGGTGCATCCCTAGGTACGGTTTAGTTTTTTCAAGCGGAACCTTAATTTTTCTAAAATAAATCTTAAGTTACTCCTTATAATATCAGCTATCTGCCAGTGAAAGTCTCGTCAATATTGGTCGAGCCGTTTCAGAAATTTGTTGAAACAAACAGACAGACAGAAAAACAGACAAACAAAAATTTTAAAAGCTGTGTTTTATAAGCTGTCATTTTGTAAAAAGCTATTATTTTGACATTACAAACAGACACTTCAATTATATTAATCTGTATAGATGTATATGTAGATTAAATATGGCAGCATAAAACGCTTGCTTATTATACTCGACCATACACTTACACATACACTTACGTACAATATCACTTAAATGTACGAGTAGAGCTATGTGACTAATTGAAGACAGTCAGAACTATAATTATATACAGATTAAGTACAGCTAAGTTAGCTGAGTTAGTAAGCTAAGCGCAACTGAGGTTCTAGTGATATAATAAAATTTAACGATATTGATGTTTGTTCATGGTACGAATGCAAGCTTCAAATTCGGGTTGTACAGTTTCACGGCGTTTCGCTTATGTAATGGGTATATTACACTTTAATAATCTTATATCTATTATTGGCTTTCTATAATAATTATCAGACAATACGTCTATAATTAGCTTTCTATAATAATTATTAATCAATACGTACAATAAAATAGTAAGTAAGAGAAATCTGTAGAAGTTTTTTTTTAAACAGTGACTGAGTAGTGTGCAGAATATATTGTATTTTATTGTATTCAGCCCTTTTGATGTCTCACTGCTGGGCACGGGCCTCCCTTTAATACGAGGGGGATCGGGCCATAGTCCACTATGCTGGCACACAGTCCACAGAATATACATATATAAACCCCAAAACAAAATTTATTAAAAAGATCGTCTCTTTGTCTGTATGTCTGTTTGTTTGTTTGTCTGTATGCCCGTTTGCGTTTCACACAAAAAGTATTGAACCAATTTTAACTAAATTATGTGTAGTGATAACTACGTAAAATATTTCTTCCTCTCGGGAAAATGTCATAACTGATTCTGTCGAGTCGTCCTTAGTACCTGACTGATGCTGGCTAAACCTTAAGAGATCCATCAAAACAATGTACTAGAAAATTGTAGGATTTAAAAAGGTATAAGGAAAAATCTGCAATAGCATACGTCTATCTCTTAAGGTACACTCGCAATAACTTTTTTTTGTATAGTAGCTCTTGACGAGCTTTAGTGTTATGAATAAAAAAATAGTATGGTACGATTTTAACCACTTTGCAAACACTAATATGATATGATGATGTTCTCTTAGCCGATTCCGGCTACGGCGGCCAATCTCATTGAGACTAGCCAACTGCGGAGGAGATATTATAGTGCACAAGTGTACGTGCAGACACAACGTGCACTCTCTATTCCTGTCACTCTCATACTCCAGTGGGACGACATGAGACACGACCGGTGAGAGTTAAGGCGCAGGACCGACGGCTTTACGTGCTCTCTGAGGCACGGGGGTGAAACACCGCCAACTTCCCAACTCCGGGCTGTTATTGAGACTTACTATACAGAAAGACTCAATAACTAAACTTGGCCCGACCCAGGACTCGAACCCAGGACCTCGGAGTGTGCAGCCGTACATGCTAGCTGCTACACCACCGAGGCAGTTAAACACTAATATATATTATATAAATACTTAGAATTATTATTTAATCTAATATAATATATCTAATTACTTGACGCAAAGCTTCAAAAGCTATCTTTAAATGAATATTAAAATCACATAAAAAAAGGTTTCGTCATTTCTACAGTTAATTTTTTTCGTAAAAATTTAAATTAGTAGCTTTCGCTTCTAATTAGCTAAGTGTGAAATACTCTGAAAAGTAATCATCTAACAACTTCTGAACGCAATTTGAATTTTTGTTACTGTGTAATTTGTATTTAGCATTTCTTAACGCCCCAATGCTGGGCATAGGCCTCGCTTCAATGTAAGGGTCGAGGCCATAGTTCACCACGCTGGCCAAACGCAGGTTGGCGGACCTTACATGTGTTTCGAAAATTTTTAATACACTCGGTCTGACTCGAACCCAGGACCTTCGGTTATGCAGCCATATATGCTAACCTTTTTTTAACGCTGGAAAATGTATTTAGGCATGAATGTGGGACTCACTGGCAAAGCCAGTATTACCGATTAATATCCAACGGAACCTCCCCTGTCTTAATAGGGCCATCGCAGGATCGCTTACGCACTCAACCACGACATCCCGATGGCAGACTGAACTGAGATCTGCCGAAGTAGACCACAACAACCATGGGCTTGCTTTACGGTCCACTCTGCTGTCAGAAAAGTGCCAGAAGCAATCCACATAGCACACTGCCTACCGAGGTGGGCCGCCTCCCAGTGCGTTTCTTGGCTTCGCGCTCGGCTGTACTTCCGGGCACTACTGAGGCCCCCCACCACGACGAGGTGTTCTTGTCCAGCATGTAACCCCTTTACTGACGTTAATGAGTAAGCAACTCAATTATGAAATCGAACCCATTACTAAACAGCACAAAGGCGAGGGTGAGTCGCTATTCTATATTATAAGGTATGCTAATATTATAAAGAGGTAAAGTTTGTGAATTGTGAGTTTGTGATCTCTGGATCTACTGAACCGATTTAGATGAAATTTGGTAAGAAGATAGTTTGGGACCCTGGGAGGAACATAGGATACTTTTCATCCCGGAAATCATCACTTAAGGGGATAAAAATGAGGATGAAAAATTTGTATGGGGAATCAACCAAATCAATTATTATATAAAAAAAACTGAATAAAAGTAGGTTAAATATTTATTTAGCTATATATTTAGCTAACATTTCCAAATCACAACTCAATATCAAATCTTTCATAAAATAAATCTTATCATAACATAAAGCAAGCTATCCAGATTTGTAGTAAAAATAGAAAGGTAATCTGGAAAATTTAGCACGTTGATAACCAAGGTCACGAGATATAAGTTATAAAACCCTTAAATAAGGGTCGAAGCCTCTTGATGAGCGGTGGCGAGGAGAGCTTAGTATAGCGTACGAGTAGGTATATAAGAAAATCTCAACATTCCTGTCTTTACCAGTTTGTACCTTTCAAATGGATATTATTTTTATACCTTTAATATAAATTTCGTCTTCGATTCCGTCCGTATAATTTATTCTTGAATAGTGTTAAATATAAGCGCCTTAAAATAAATAAATAAACTCTTCAGATTTATATAATACTAGTGATTCACCCTCGCTTTGCTCGGTTTCGTCCCTAAGTACGTTTTAACGGTTACTATGGAATAGATAGACTATATATAATTATACATACATAGGTACATAATAAACAGTTCTGAAATTTTCGATTTTCCAGCAGTTTTTTTTTGGGGTTTTCCTTATTTTTTTATACTTAAACCGCCCCTGAGACCCCCCTCCCCCATTCCCTATCCACACCCAACAAAACAGAAAAGAATTATTCAATGCGTCCCTAAGCTTGTATGGTTTTATGAACGCATAAAAACAAATGTCCAAAGGAAAATACTTTTTTTACATAAAATAACCCATCGGAGTTTGCTCACAATTGATCCAATAACTTAGGAAAGTATAGACGGCATACAAACATTCATTTTTATTTATTTTATTATATTATACAAATTCTAGAGGTGTTTTTGTATACTATAATTATTCCTTTTATTAACATAAAGTTATACAATTTAACGGAATAGTACCAAAAGTATTATACGTTAAGTTTTTTAGTGTTAGAAATTATATAGTTTGTAAAAGTATATAGGAATAGTGTTGCTTATTAAGTTGTTTTTAAATAATAGCAAACTAAATTAAAATAATTATCCTTAATTAACTTTAATTTTTTAAATTACACAATTATACAATTATATGGCTTAAATAATTAACACTATATTTTATATTTTTCTTTATGGTTATAAATATAATAATGGCAACACTAAATATAGATTACTAATTAATATTTTAAAATTCTAATAATTATAAAAATAATAACAAAAATTAAATAAATAATATTCCATATTCAATTATAATTAAAATTATAAAAATGTTTAAAGTTAATAAATATTGTAATGTAATTGGTGCAATTTTCATTTTGTTAATTGTGGGTAGGCTGTCTGTAACAACTATACCTCCAAGACATGTAACACCTCAGTCTCTCCCGTGACCATGGATGCTGTAAAGCATTCGAAACGTCGGGAAACAAAAATGCAAATAAATCCGCGACAAAATCCGAAAAGATAGTTTTATTTAAAATGTCAAATATTCGCGTAAATCTAAGAAAGCATTATGTTAGAAATTATCTTACTTATAATACTAAATATAAAAATGTTGCTCCATTATAAAAATTTTAAATGTAGAAAATTTTATTTGATGCAATATTTCTTTAAGCAGATGCAAACTAGTTTTCATTTTAATGACAAAATATTCATATACAAGTGCAAACCGCAATCCAACATGGACTTTCTCTAATAACGTGCAATAAAAAATATGTATAATGCATTTTACGCAAGATTTTCGACTACAGTAATTAAGCTACGTATGTATGGTATATATTGTGATATATACACATAATAAATTTCTGTGTCGACATTAAATATTTTTTTGGAAAATCTTATTCAAATAGTCACTAATATCGATAAAGAGGCCGAATGTATCGTTTTTAAAATTTTTGTCTGTCTGTCTGTCTGTCAGTTTGCGTTCCCATCACGCGAAAACCGCATAACAGATTTTGATGATATTTGGTATGATGATAGCTGTTTATCCGGGTCAACATTTAGAATATTTTTTACTGTGAAAAAATATATCTCATCTCGAGAAATCTATACTAAACGATAAAACGTAACAAGGGACGAACCCGAGCGGAGCGAAGGCGAGTCTTTAGTGTAGGCATAATATAATTCTAGTAGTTGAATAATACAATTTAAAAGTTTATTTGATAATATGTATGACAGCTTACGTCTTAGAAATTATAATGAATACTTGTGTGACATTGGCGAAGTAAGGCACGCTTTGAAGCCATAAACAAGAGAATCTAATTGAATTGAATTTGAACTCGTATATTATATATTGTAATTTATTTGCAAAATCGATATTTTAGTTTTGGAGGTACAGACAAAAAAATGCAAATTTTTTTATATATATAACACGAAAAGAAAGCCTAAAAGCAGGTAGTCATACCTAATTTTTGAAAATCAATTAAAAATGAAATTACATCAACATACACACAAAAAAATATACATACATTTTACGTACCTCCATTTAGAAATCATGCAAAAAATAGTTAATTTTCACATATAATTCAATAGGATTTTCCACTGGAATATTTACCGCTAAGCTTTTCTACGTACTTGACCTAAAAGTCCCTTGAGACAGATTAGACGAAATGCGGGCACATATCAGTATCATAAAAGACGTTTAATTTATAGCGTGAGTGGGATAAGGACGTATTAAACGAATTCCCCATCTTAATGTAAATGAATTCTTCTAAGAACGACGGTAGATGCTGTTTAGCTTGTACCGAAGCCGGTTTTTCGCTTGGCTTTGTAGATTTACGCCTTAGATACTAATGTGGTTTATATCTTGTAAAAATTAACATTTTTTATGCTACATTTCTTACATTTGTACCTTGTAGGGAAAAGAAATTGCTATGTAATTTGAATATTTTGCTGGAACTAAATGTTTAACACATTTAGTTCCAGCAAAATATTCAAATCCTTTCAAAATTGATTAAATAAAATACTTAGATAATATCTACTAAAATCGCAAAATATATAAACATGTTTTCTCTTATAATTAACTATAAGTATCTTATAACTTTAACAATTCTTTATAAAATTGGTGAAGTATCGAATATATAATAAATATCAGTCAAGAATCGAATCTGCACCCACTTACATATTCATCAATTGAAATAGACATTACTGTCGATACAGAGGTCAAATCTATTTTTTTTTAAGTTTTTAGAATTTTTGTCTGTCTGTCTATGACCGCATCACGGAAAAACCACTGGAGGGATTTTGATGAAGTTTAGTACAATGTTAACTGGTTATCCGGGTCAACACATAAGATACTAGCGACTCACTCCCGCTTCGCTCGGGTTCGTCCCTAGCTTAATTCCCATTATAAACTTTCAGTCCCGTTTTAACCCCCTCATGGCATGATTTCCGAGATAAAAAGTATTCTATGTCCTTTCTAGGGTCTCAAATTATCTTCTTACCAAATTTCATCTAAATCGGTTCAATAGATCCAGAGATCACCCCCTACAACGTCACAAAATCACAAACTCTACATCTTTATAATATTAGTATAGTTTTTTTACTGCGGGAATATATCTCATCTCTAAGAAATCTATACTAAACGTTTAAAGTAGTACCAGGGACGAGAACGAAAGCTGAGTGCGGGTGAGTTGCTAGTTGTAACCAAATCTAGTTAAAATATATAAGTTTTGAAACATGATGCTGGCTTTTCCTGAGATATCCTATACACCGTAGTGTCGTAGTTATTAGAACTCGAGAAACATCCTCATGAGAGTGTCCAAGTATTTGTAAGGCTTATAGGGCTTATTTGCATTTATCGATACAAAGCAGTACTTGGCAGATCGTTGGTACTATACGCTGTTTAATTCGAAATTGTGTACAAGTTCTACATAGTTGTTCTAAGCTTTTCCTGATAAGATATTACAATGTAGGTATACTGTATAAAAATCTTGGCTACTTTTGTGTATATTTTAATCTTAATATTATTTTAAAATGTATATTTTAACTATTTTCATTTATTGGCGAGTAGTGTTAGCTCGCGGCTCTGCGGGCATGTTAGGTACATCGATAGGTATATATATATATATATATATATATATATATATATATATATCCATCCCCGTGATGCAAATACCTTTCTTTTCATCGATATATATTGTTTAGCGGTTAAGTTTGAAAAAATAACAAATAGACAAACGGAGATACTTTCACATTTACGATAATACTACGAAATTAGTAATATTGTCATTGATACAGGCAATTTAAGGCAAGCTAGGTAGATATTATCCACTGATTAACGTGTATACATATTTTTATAATGATATTTGTAAATTAATTAAATTTGGCGTAAAAAAATAGTATTAATTCATAAAATATTTACGTAAATATTACTAATATGTCTGTATGACTATGTGTTTATCAGTGGAATATTATTTGATAAATTATGATTGTTATCTGCCCAGTACTATCAAAAAGTACCGGTATCTAATCTCGCATTCGCTTTAAATAGACAGATGTCCGCCAACCAGCACTCGGCTGGCGTGGTGGGCTATGGCCTGATCCCCCTCATATTGAAGGGAGGCCCACCCCCAGCAGTGGGACGTTAAAAAGGGCTGAATACACAAATGTTTTGTATATAGGATAAAAAACGCTGGGCTTGAGCTATATGCTTCTAAAAAAATGTATGTTAGTTTAGAAATTTCTAGAAACCTAAAGAGATGCACGAAAGGTAAATTCATAATGAAAATTCATTCAAAATAATATCCACCATACTTAGAATTAATTTTCATTCTATGAATTTTCCTTGTAACGCTAAAAAACAATTAAATTTATGAATCGTGGTAAAACAATTATAAACAAGGAAAAATTGTAATAGAAAGCTTATTTAAAGATTCTCGTGTACGTTGCGAATTGTAAAATACGAGGTTTTATGAAAATAATAATTCTTTATTTGCTAACAACATTCATTGGAATTAAATTAATTATTGAATTAATTATTGAAGAGCATCGTTTAATAAGCCTGTAGAGTGGTACAAATATTCGTGCTCATCACACAAATGAATGCCCCCAGCGGGACTCGTACCCGCGACCGCTGGCACAGCAAGTAAAGTTACTACAAACTGAACCAAACGTGTCGTCATTATAATTATATTAATACAATTTAGTTGTTATACAGATGACTAGATAACAGCCTCCGATTTCCTTAGTACAGGAAGTGAGCTGTATCATTCGCAGATAAAGCAGCTTTCTACGAGCGAAAGGATTTTCTGCATCGAATCAGTTTAACGCCCACTTCCAAACGGAATATATTCACAAAATGTACTTTCTGCATAATACTAATATACGAGCTATGTTTTTTAATCAATGCTTTTTTGATAGGTGTAACCAATTATATCCATACAATTATATAATGACAGATTGAAAACCTATTTTACTTATACAAATGTTTACCGCAATCGAGATAAGAATCAACGATATCGCCCCAACCTAACACATTATTTATCTTTATACTAGCAGAACCCGCAGCTTTGCTCGCGTTAGAGCTACAAAAAAAACAAATTCTTTGGTTTTATGTTATAAGTAACTAGCGGCTCACCCTCGCTTCGCTCGGGTTCTCGTCTAGGAAATCAACAACAAACCTATCCCACGGGAAACGTACATTTTTCCAGAATAAAAAGTATTCTATTGTATTATTCCAGACAAAATCTATCTCTATGCCAAATTTCATCCAGATTCGTTTAGCCGTTCTGGCGTAAAACAGTAACAAACAACCATACTCACAAACTTTCACATTTATAATATTTGTACAGATATACAGATTAATACAGAAATACCCCCGCTCTAACGCACGTCTTATGCCACCCTCGCGCCACATACACTTCACAAAGAACACATCCTCCAAATTTCATGTCTTTAGGAACAGCGGTTTCGGCTGTCCGTTGATATATCAGTCAGTCTGTCAGGACTTTGAATTTTGATTGATTTTTTAAATAAAACTATCTTTTTGGTTTTTTTTTGGAATTTATTTTGATTTTTGGTTCCCGACGTTTCGAATGCTTTACAGCAATCATGGTCACGGGAGAGACTGAGGTGTTAGATGTAGATAGTTTTATTTAAAATGTCAAGTATTCGCGTAAATCTAAGAAAGAATTATGTTTGATTGATTCATAAAAAAAATAAAAACAAGACGTAAAATGTTGAGATTTGGAAAACATTGTCCTATAATAGACATAGCTATCCGCTCAAGAAAAAGGAAGGATGTTTTGAAATGTAAACCATTCACTTGGCGGACTTCACTCATGTCTTTTGAAACCTTGCTAGGTTCTCTCAAACATGCAGGTTTTCTCACGATGTTATCCTTCACCGTAAGACGATGGTAATCATGTTAGACATTTCCATTATTCACACATGAAAATATCCCAGGTGAGAAACCTGGGATTTAAACCCGCTTCACTCGGTTTCCCAAGCGAGCGCGTTACCACTGGGCTACCACTTTGAATTTATAGTATAATATAATAATAAATATATTCTAGAAAATAATTTCCATTATAATGAATACAAATTGAAAGGGTGAGAGGTGGTGGAACCCCTAAAGGGATGAAAAACTTTTGTGTAATATTTTTCGAATTCAACATCCCAAGCCGCTAGTATATCATATAATGTTCTACTAAATCAATAAGATTTTCAACGCCTTCCAATGTTTTAACTCCTAAATCGACGGAAACCCGGATCCATTCTATAAGACAAAATCTGCCTAAACGCGGTAATTAAAAAACTTTTCTTCATATTAAAAAAGTTCCTTTACGCGTATTGTGCGAGATATTAACTTACTTTATTATAACGAAAAATCATGTAATCTATACATCTATACAGATAAAGAAAATTGAAGTGTCTGTTTGTAACAATATAACAGCTTCTACTAAATGCATATGAAATTATGTATATAACCAAACATTTCGACATAAAAGAAGGACAAACAAACAAACAAACAAACAAACAAACAAACAAACAAACAAACAAACAAACACACTTTCACATTTATAATATTATAATATATGGATATGGATTTATAGAGATACATAAATACGAAATTGCATTTGTAGATTAGCCATCATGTCCCCAGCGGAGTTACAAATGGTCCCTATTTGTGTTTACTAACCCAGAGAGTATGAGTCCATATTAATTAGTCTTTTGTATGTCACCTGGACACATCTGTGTTAAAACAAGGATACGTATAGTCTATACAGATAAATAAAATTGAAGTGTCTGTTTGAATGTCAAAATAACAGGTTTTTATTAAATGTATACATATGAAATTATATACGGTACTTATAAGGAAAACACAATTTTCTGAATTTTTGTCAGTATGACTGTTTGTGTCTGTCTGTTTGTTCCGGCTACTGGACTTTCACTGACAAATAGGAGATGTTATAAGGAGTAAATTAGGCTTTATTTTAGAAAAAAAATAGAGTTCCGCTTATAACGTACCTAGGGATGCACCAGGCCGAAGCAAGGATCAGTCGCTAGTGTGTACTTAATATTATAAAGAGGTAAAGTTTGTGTGTTTTTGAGTTTGTGACTTTGTAGGAGGTAATCTCTGGATCTACTGAACCAATTTAGACAAAATTTGGTAAGAAGATAGTTTGAGACCCTGAAAAGGACATAGGATACTCTTTGTCCCGGAAATCATCCCTTAAGGGGGTGAAAATTGGGATGAAAGTTTGTATTGGGAAGCAAGCTAGGGACGAACCTGAGCAAAGCGAGGGTCGCTAGTATTGAATAAATTAAAAAAAAATACATAATTTATTAAATGTAACACGATTATTTATGTTACCTTTAAATTATTCTAAGAACAAAAATTATATTTGCCTAAATGTATAATTTGTTCTCAATCTACATCGACTTATATAAATATTACGTCAAACGAATCAATAATTCAATTCCATTCACTTGTTAATGGCTTCAATAAATAAATATATTAGTAAAATGTATCTATTTAAAGTTATATATGTGTAGTGTATCAACTATCTGGTATTCATAACACAAGCCTCGTAGCTTACCATGGAACTAGATGGTGCTGTGTGTTAATGTCCCAACATATTTACTACAGCATTGCCCACGGCTCTGCCCGCGTTCAGATGACCAAAAAGCAAATTCTTAGGTTTTACATATTAGTATACTCTTACAATGCAGTTCTTGTATTTTTTCTCAGAAATGAGATATTTTCCCGCGGTAAAAAGTATCCTATATGTTGACCGGAATAACCAACTATCACCATACCAAATTTCATCAAAATTCCTCCAGTGGTTTATCTGTGATGCGGTAACAGACAGACAGACAAAAATTCTAAAAACTATAAATTCGGCCTCTGTATCGATAATAATGTCTATTTCAATAAGATTTTCCAAGAAAATATTTAATATACAGATTCGACTCAGAATTTTATTATATGTAAAGAAGATAATTAATTTTGTCAATTATCGAAATGATTCTGATGAAGCCCTCATAGCATTTCAAAGATTTATGTTAGTAATGTTTCAAACGCTTTAGATTACACTGTACGTAGCTTAGAGAAAAAGTGAATATTTTTTTTACTAGATAAACTAAATTACCATACTAAATTTCATTTTACGTTAGCACCTGAGCTATCTATTGTAATATTTTTGCCTAGAATTTCAATAACTCTATTTTTACAAAGAGATCTTGTTGAATAGAATACGAATATAAAATATATTTTTTAATAATATTCAACGTTTTCTAGATCTAATATTCTAATCTATACATATAATAAAATTGTAACTAAGCTAAATCTGTACATTAAATATTTTTTGGAAAATCTTATTGAAATAGACATTATTATCGATACAGAGGCCGAATCTATAGGTTTTAGAATTTTTGTCTATCTTTCTGTCTGTCTTTTACCGCATCACAGTAAAAACCACTAGAGGGATTTTTATGAACTTTGTTATGGTGATAGCCGGTTATCCGGGTCAACATATAGGATACTTGTTTCCGCGGAAAATTTATCATTTTTGAGAAAAAATACAAAAACTGCAATGTAAGAGTATACTAATATGTAAAACCTAAGAATTTGGTTTTTGGTCATCTAAACGCGGGCGGAGCCGCGGGCAATACTAGTAAATATATAAAAAATATTTTTATATTATACTTACATAAAAGATGATTTTACTATGTGTGCGTTTTAAGTAAATTTAATTCAATTCTTATGTTAAATGGCTTCTAGGAGAGCCGTTTGGGCGGTTTAATTAAAACTAAAATACGAACACTGTATGTAAAATTAGTAGAAATATTTGATTTTTATAAAAGAATTTTTAAATATCAATCCCTAAAAAATTTAAAAGCTCACAAAGCTAGAACAGTAAGGTAAATTGCAGGACGATTCGATAAAAACTACCGCTATAGAAAAATAGTCGCGTTTTTATTTCATGTAATTTCACTAGAAATAAAATTTTTAGCACTTTCAATTCGCAAATTTAATTTCCAATAAAACTTTCTTAATTTTTAAATCAAACAGTCGTAAATCTAACAAATAATAATATATGTTAATTTAACACTACAAAATATTTTAAATTATAATGATGAAGATAATATTATAATATTATGATAATTTATTATTTATTGTCCGAATTAATTAAAAAAAAATTGAATTTTAATAATAAAATTTTATATGTAGGTACATTGTATATGTACTTTAAAACATATAAACTATACAAAATATTAGAGAGACTAGAGATTATCGTGTAAAAATAGAGCTGAAATCGTTTATTATGGTGTAATTTTTTTTTAAATACAAGCAGCGAAAAATTTTAATTTGTAAAAATTTTCAAAAAATTTCCTACACAATTAAAACTTTATAATAAAAAAATTACTTACATTATGAAATTCCGATCACAGCGAACACTTGGAATCAAAACGAACTGTTTACTTGCAAATTATTTATAATTTTCAATTATTATATTATATTACAGGAAAATTTGCGGAAATTTCCTATAAATATAATTTATTATTATATATAACTTACATCATAATATTCCGAACACTGCACTAGCACATACACCACAAAATTCACATAAACGAGCGCGTTTCAGCACGGCGTGCGGGTGACTGTCGGAGACTGCGACAATAGCGCCACTAGCCATCAGCTTTTCCTACGAAACTACTAACTTATTATGAAATGAAAAAGCTCTTCTCTATAATAATATAGTTTAATATTTATTAAATATTTCATGGAGAAATTATTCTGATAAACATTTTATTGAATTTCTTTAAAATCTATGGTTTTTATAAACGGTGAAAAATCCAAAAATCTGAACTTAAGGCAAGTTAATAAATATTTTTATTTACAAGAAAAAAGTCCACATCTTAAAATCTCCTAAGATGATTTTGATGAAACTGTTTTGGAATTAAAAGATGCTTATCTTAGCCGTAGTTATAAATAAAGTATTATTAAAGACTCTAATCATTAGAATCTAATGTATCAAAAATCGATACAAAAGCAACACAAGTAATTTGATAGAAAACAAATTCCTAGTTAAAAAAAAAATATTTTTTCATGGATTCGTAGAATCTTGGGTTATGTTTGTATTGTCTAAGGTAAATGCTCATTTTGATCGCGCATTCACTCGCATTTTTGTCGAATTTTTGATTACTGTATTGCAATAAAAACTTTTTAACAAAAAAAAAAAACCGACTTCAAACAAAAGCACTAAAAAGTAAAAAATAACTGATTGGTAGTTTTCATTTACTATACATACCTAATCAAATATTTTTGAAGTCGGTATGCTTTGGCTAAGTAATTAAAGCTTACCTATTAAATACATACCTAATCAAATATTTTCGAAATCGGTGCCAGCCCATACAAAGCAAAGCACACCGACTTCAAAAATATTTGATTAGGTATGTATAGTAAATGAAAACTACCAATCAGTTATTTTTTACTTTTAAGTGCTTTTGTTTAAAGTCGGTTTTTATTTTTTTGTTAAAAAGTTTTTATTTTTCCCTTTTTAGTGTAGACAGTAGAAGCAAAGTAAGAATTTTAAAGTGTTAGGCTTGTCAAACCAAACAAAATAAGCCCAAACTCAAAGTATCTACTATTAGTCGTTAAAAAGTGTTCCACCTATCCACCTTCTGACCTTACCATCAGATCAGGTCAACAATACCGAACCACTGTACTATCAACGGAAATAGAAACACTTGCAAAGTTTCAAGTCAATATGACAATTAGAAGTAGGTTAAATTCATTATTAGCTATTTTTCCACCCTTAGGTGTGGTATTTTTTTTGAAATTTAAATGGGACTAATCTGGAAGTATACCCTTTCAAACAAAACAAAAATTGTCCAAATCGGTTAATAAATGACGGAGTTCTGAGGTAACAAACATAAAAAAAAAACATACAGTCGAATTGAGAACCTCCTCCTTTTTGAAGTCGGTTGAAAAATGTGACTTAACTTTGTTAATATGGTTATAGATTTAATAGCATATTAAGTTGTAGATTTCAAGAGAACTAAAAAATATCCAATGGTGTTAAATCGTATGATTAGTACGTTAATTCTCCAAATTTATAAAAATAATAAAATGAATATCTTGGGTCATTAATACACAGCATCTAGTTCCATGGTAAGCTACGAGGCTTGTGTTATGGATACCAGATAGTTGATACACTACACATATATAACTTTAAATACAAACGTATTATAAATATAAACATCCATGACTGGAGTACAAACATTCGTGCTCATCACACAAATGAATGCTCCCAGCAGGATTCAAACCCGCGACAGCTAGCACAGCAAGTACTACAAACTGAGCCATACGTGTCGTCAATATCAGTGTACATGTACATAATATGTATCGTCGTCTCAGTGTTTATTTGTACAAAGAACCTTATTTACGTAAAGAATTTTTATACCAAATTATCGACTTTAAAATGCCAATTCTATTGTTATTAAATACTCATTTAACTTCAAAAAGCCGTAAATATATATTTTATCTATATATTTACACGACACGTTAGGCTCAGTCTGTAGCGACCCTACTTGCTGTGCTAGCGGTCGCGGGTTCGAGTCCCGCTGGGAGCATTCATTTGTGTGATGAGCACGAATGATTGTACTCTAGTCGTGGTTGTTTATATTTATAATATGTATGTATTTAAAGTTATATATGTGTAGTGTATCAACTATCTGGTATCCATAACACAAGCCTCGTAGCTTACCATGGAACTAGATGGTGCTGTGTGTTAATGTCCCAACATTTTGTATATAAATCTTAGAAATAAAGGTTTGTTTTTGAAATAGAAGAAAAAGCCTCTTAACTGTAATGTAAGGCAAGTATTGATCATTTGAGTAAAAAAGTACAAAGACTACGATATATATACGATATATTTTTTTTTCTAGTTTAGTACTTTGCCTGCTATATGCATGGTATTTCGACAACAAGCTAGTTGATTATAATATAATTAAACCACTCTTTAAATATATTATTAAAAATATTAAGAATTAAAATCAACAAATATTGTAAGGTATCTTGGTGCCAATTTTAAATTTTTGATATCGTTTTTAAAATTGTGGATAGTCCCTGTCTGTAACAAGTATACAACGCCTTTGAGACCTCTAAAACCTTAGTCTCTCCCGTGACCATGATTGCTGTAAAGCATTCGGAACTTCGGAAACCAAAAATCAAAATAAATCCGCGAAATAATCCGAAAAGATAGTTTTATTTAGAAATCTACTCTCTACCACGTTATTGAGATTATTTGATCATCTTGTAGTTTGTATTATTCATCTCAATAGAAAGAAAATCTCATATTGGCTTTCTTAATTATCTAATATCAGAGCATCTCACAATTAGTTTTTATATTAAAACATATATTAGTTTTAATGTTGGAGTTATGATTATTTTTACATTAGGTGTAAATCATATTATAATATAGGTTCAATTAACTACAAATATATATGTACATGGTATTTAGAACAAGACGTATGTATACTTAGTTTATTCTACATATTAATATTGGTATTTTAGTTTGTCTGCCTTGTTGATCTAGAGTCCAAATCCTAGGTCAGCCCAAATATTGGATTTCTCATAATATTTTCTTAGATTTACGCGGATATTTGACATTTTAAATAAAACTCTTTTCGGAATATTTCGCAGGTTTATTTTGATTTTTGGTTCCCGACGTTTCGTATGCTTTGATTGCTGATCATGGTCACGGGAGAGACTAAGGTTATAGACGTCTCAAACACATACTTGTTACAGACAGTGCCCACCCACTATTTTACAAAAATGATTACAAAAATTCAAAAATGGCAATAAAGTACCTTACAATATTTGTTGATTTTAATTCTAAGCATTTTAATTTTTTTAATAAGTATAATAATTAAATATAGCAATATTATTTATTTAATTTAAGCTGTTATTATTATAAATATTACTTACAATCTTTAAAAAACTTTATTATTTACTAATATTATTTAGTGTTACTATTATTATATTATGTAAACCTTAAAGAATATTAAAAATTAAAAAAATATTAATTATTTATCGAAGCAATATTATTGTTTTATATGTAATTTAAAAGAAGTTAAAATATTAATTTAGATTGCTATTATTTAAAGTTAAAATTTAATATTGGACTTCTGTTAAGAAATTCTTAGTAACAGATCGGAGTTGGGACCTTAGCGGTGCTACATACGAAGAAGAAATGAAGAAATTTTAAAGCTGTCGGACCTCTGTCTAAATCTCTCTCTGGTATGTGGGATACATATAGACCAACAAATAATTTCTCACGCTTTGATTTACCTATAGTTAACTATGGAAACAAACTTGATAATTAAATTTTTATCTATTTCTATAGTCATTACGTGAATTCGAATATATATAATAAATTGATACCGCTGACCCGATATGATGAAGGAACCAACAGGTGAGTGGTGGAACTTTTCAGTGGATATCAGTACAGTTTTCGACTTTGGGCTCATTTTGTTTACTTTTTAATGAGTCCCATACTTTTTTCAAAAATATGTGTCACAGTCAGACACTTCAATTTTTTTTAAGTATATTTGTAGATAATTTATCAACACGTTTCGTAAACACAAATTTCTAATTATACATGTTCATATAACAAAGCCATTTCATATAACTGTTTGTTCATTTTTAGACTCATGTTATCTTTGTTTGGGTAAAACAATGGGGTGTTTTACACGAGGACCAGTGAGGGCGCGAACAGCTCTCAAATCTGTCCGCAGGGCTCGTAGGGTACTACATATGTTGTAATGATTAAAAATACACGCGATGCTTTGGAAATGAGCATACTTACAACTTGTTTATAATTAAAGTTTTAAAGTATGTGCATAGTGCGATATATGATATACTAGCGACTCACCCTCGCTCCACTCGGGTTTATCTTTACTTACGTTTTAACGTTTAGTATAGATTTCTCAGAGATGAGATATTTTCCCGCAGTAAAAAATATCCTCAATGTAGAATCGGATAACCAGCTATCATCATACCAAATTTCATCTAAATCCCTCCAGTGGTTTTCCGTGATACAGTAACAGACAGACAGGCAGGTAGACAGACAGACAGACAAAAATTCTAAAAACTATAGATTCAGCCTCTATATCGATAATAATGTCTATTTCAATAAGATTTTCAAAAAAATATATTTAATGAACAGTTTCGGCTTAGTTACAATTTCATTATATGTATGGATTTAACTATTTTATTTTTGACCCGTCCTTTCCTTACCAATGTGTAATGAGACACGCTATTGAATTAAATACCTTTTCTTTTTCTAAAGTTGAGAAATACAGTTACACTTATCAACAACAAGTGGTTAGATCGGAAGAAAAAGCCACTATTTTCCACAAAAACCCAATGAAATCTTCCGCGATCCCATGGCCAACTCTGCTATCAGAGAAGTACCGGAAGCAATCCGCATGATACACCTCCCCAGCTCCCCGTATCGAGGTGGTCCACCTTCCAAGTACAAAGACTCTTGCTTTCACGGCCAACTGGATTACCGGATGCTACTGAGCTCTCCTACCTGCACAAAAAGAAAACATTCAGGGAGGATCTAATAAAATAAAGAAATATCTATTACAAACAATTGTCAAATTATTATTAATATACGTATATTATACGAGTATGTATAAAATATTTGATGAAATGCTCACGCCACTTATTTACAAGCGTCCCTTTCCATGTAACCTACATGGTAACATTTAAGCACCATAAGAGATGCACATGCTTGGGATAATTTGAGTATTTCATTATTTTTTCACACTGAAACGGCTGATTCGTTTTTGATGACATTTCGTGCACGGATAAATTATGACCTGGAGTAACCAATAGGCTACTGTAAGGCACCTAGGGACGCATCCAGGCAACGCGAGGATAAATCACTAGTAATAATAATAATATCGAAAAAAATGTGGTGCTGATTATATCCCATAATAAATCTTAGAAACACAAAAGTTTGGATGGATGTCTGTTACTCAAACAGGCCAGAATGGCTGAACAGATCTGGATGAAATTTGGCACAGATATAGAATATAGTCTGCAATAAGACAAAGGTTACTTTTCATCCCGGAAAAATGTACGGTTCCTGTGGGATAGATTTGATTTTGCTTTTCATTAGGAAAGAATCTGAGCGAAACGGAGGTGAGTAGCTAGTTATTATTTTTTTCTATTTGTAATATACCATAATTTTCTATTGCATAATTTTATTAATATAAACTGGGGATGACCTAATTATAAACATTATTCTCATATTATAAAGGTAACGATTTGGCCAACGCAGGCCGGTAAAGTGGCTGTTTAACGCATTTTACTCTGACTTGATTTGCAAATATGAAAAATTAAAACTGAAAACTTTTTAAATCAAAATAAAATATAGCTTATATCCGTCAGGGATAGTGTAGCTTTCTATTAGTGTAAGATTTTTTGGAATCGGTTCAGTAGTTCCAGAGATTATCCCCTTCATACAAAGTTTACCCCTTTATTATATTAGCTCATATTTTATGAGTAAGCCTTTTTTTGAACCATATTATTTAGTCTATCTCTTCTTCTATACATACAATAAAATTCTATTTGAATCAAATCTGTACATTAAATATTTTTTGAAAAATCTTATTAAAATAGTCATTAATCGATACAGAGGCCGAATCTATAGTTTTTAGAGTTTTAGTCTGTCTTTCTGGGAACACATCACGAGAAAACCACTGATTTTGATTAAATTGGGTATGATGATAGTTGGTTATCCGGGTCAACATATAGGGTACTTTTTACTGCGGGAAAATATCTCATCTCTGAGAAATCTATACTAACCGTTAAAACGTAAGCGGGGACGACCCGAGCAGAGCGAGGGTGAATCGCTAGTTATATACAAATTCTAAAGGATATATATCAATATTTTATCAAACAAAACTTCCTCTTATATAACACGCCTTTCCTTATCTACCCTCACGTAGTAAAACCACCAGCTGTCAAACCGTAAACTTTTTATAGTACTGCGTATATTCAAAGCGGATATACTCGTATATAAACAATAGGAATTTCTATTGGTTATATTCACTTTTTCATATTAGGTACTTATGTTGTTTTGTATATTTAATTTTGCTAGCTTTTACTCGTGCCTTTGCTTGCGTAGTTTATTTATATATTATGGAATAGGTTAGTATAAATAAATATATATATATATATATATATATATATATATATATATATATATATATATAAATTATTTCGTGTTTCTTAGAAGCGGCACATACGATTTAGGTAAGGTTTTGCTTTTTAAGTTTATCTTAATCTCACACATATAATCACATACATATAATAAAATTCTGAGTCGTATCTGTACAGCAAATATTTTTTGATAAATCTTATTGAAATAGTCATTATTATCGAATCTATAGTTTTTTAGAATTTTTGTCTGTCTGTCTGAGAACGCTTCACGACAAAACACTGGACAGATTCTGATAAAATTTGGTATGATGATAGCTGGTTATCCGGGTCAATACTGTTTACTGCGGGAAAATATCTCATCTCTGAGAAATCTATACTAACCGTTAAGTAATAAACAAAAGTGTCTTTTCCAAAAAAAACACCGAGCAAAGCTCATGGCAAAGTCTCTCCAGCGAAAAAATTCAAAAATTTATTTTTATTAAAATCATCAATTGTTTTTATATTAATGGAAAATAACAAGATCATGTAGCAAAGCAGTCACTGAAAGCTATGTACGTAAATGTTAGCAGAATTCGTCTTCACGAATGATTGAATAAGACACCTGTCCCAAAACTAAAGAGGGTAGAATCATAATGTATTTCTGTGAATAATTTTCTAATATTATGAATACTATACATAGTATGGTACGTTGAAATTGTATAAAGGATTACGGAATTGACTATAATATGTCATTTCCATATAATAATTATAATCCTTGGATACTTTATTATCTAATACATACTCGTATAATAAAATTCTGAGTCGAATCTCTACATTAAATGTTATTTGGAACATCTTCTGGAAATAGTCATTATTAT
The DNA here is from genome assembly GCA_947093115.1 of Brenthis daphne. NCBI lineage: Eukaryota > Metazoa > Arthropoda > Insecta > Lepidoptera > Nymphalidae > Brenthis > Brenthis daphne. The sequence continues at coordinate 14,660,496 of OX352475.1, read as the reverse complement.
CGATACCAGAGACCGAATCTATAGGTTTTTAAATTTTTGTCTATTTGTCTGTCTGGGAAAGCATCACGAGTAAGCCACTGGATAGTTTTTAATGAAATTTGTTAAGTCGATAGCTCATCTCTGAGAAATCTTATAAATGCTAAAGTATGCATGCTGTTTACTTCTCTTCCTGGACGTATAAACGGTATATGTATAAATTCAGCTCTTGTTAACAGTTCAGTGCTGGGCACAGGCCTCCCTTTACTACGATGGGATCAGAAAGTGCGGGTTAGCGAATTTCACAATATATAAGTCTTTTGAAAGCAGGTTTCCTCACGGTATTCTTTGGAAATCTCTTTTTCATTTAAGTAGCAAATATAGCATTCCATTATTAATACTTAACGTATATTTTTATTTTTAGGAAATTTTAAATTCAATGCATAAAATCTTGTAATAAAAGTCTCAAATTAATAATAATAAATAATAATTATTTTGTTTGTCACATGGACATGAGTTTTCAACCGACTTTCTCAAAAAGGAGGAGGTTCTCAATTCAGCTGTTTTTTTTTTATGTTTGTTACCTCAGAACTCCGTCATTTATTAACCGATTTGGACAATTTTTGTTTTGTTTGAAAGGGAATACTTCCAGATTGGTCCCATTTAAATTGTATGGGCTGGCACCGATTTCGAAAATATTTGATTAGGTACGTATAGTAAATGAAAACTACCAATTAGTTATTTTTTACTTTTTAGTGCTTTTGTTTGAAGTCGGTTTTTATTTTTTTGAAAAAAAAGTTTTTATTGCCTATAAAAAGAGTAAAAACCGAAGTAAAATAAAACCACAGCAGGCTGATAAAGGTCATATCTTATAATTTACATTATTTGAATTATTTATTACACAACAGTAACTAAATCTCAATACGAATATATCTATCAATCGCTCTCCAAGCGCAAAGCTCATGAATAAAGGCTTGGAACCCTGAATTTAGATTTATAACCGTACTATCTCCCATCTAACAAGTTCCAATATTTACAACTCAGCTATCGATTGGAATTAACAGTCAGACACTAAGGTTTGACCCATTTCATTGCTAAAAAATTAAATCTTCTAGAAGAGCCTTCGGAGATAACTATAAAATTGTCAAGTTTACCAAGTTTATCTGTACTAATATTGTAAAGAGGAAAGATTTTTTGTTTGTTTGTTTGTTTTACCGAATAGGCTCCGAAATTACTGAACTGATTTAGATAAAATTTAGTAAGAAGATAGTTTGATCCCTGACATCGAATAGTTCTTACCCCGGGGAATCATCCCTTAAGGGGGTGAAAATAGGGATGAAAGTTTTTATGGGGTAACAACCTAGGGATGAACCCGAGCTAAGCGAAAGTGGGTCGCTTTGTAAAACTTTAATGTGTCTTCAATTACTTATAATTCCATGATACTATAGGGCCGTTAGTAGTGCGCATAGTAAAATAAATCACAAGCTCAAGACGACTCTTATTGCAATGTTGAAAAGATGATTTTCGAACAACCCCAATCGCTAGCACTTTATTTCAAGACAAAATTCTATTTTCTCATTGAATGAAATCTTTTGAATACGTAATAAGGACTGTTTTGGCTATCTTACAATATCTAGAAACTGTAGTTTTAAGGAGAAATTTGCTGGTCTTTGGATTTATAGTATTAATAGTTCTTAATAAGATGAACTACGGTGTATTTTGGAGACAGGTTGTCATATAATGTTGTTTTGTAAACTGCTTCAAAGGTTTAAAGTAGCGTCTAACATCTCCATTTCTATGTAGAAAACGAAACGATGGTCGGAATTCAAGCATAAAAATTATTGAAATAAAAATTAAAAATTTGTCTTTACCTAGGTATAGATATATAAAAAAACTGTTTCCAATAAAAACATTGAGTATTAAAGTTCGAGTGGGTTGAGTTGTTTTATCTTCGCCAATTAATATATATATATAGATGTTGGCCTAATAAAAGGCCTAAGTCTGTTATGATAACAGACTTCAATTTTGTTAAAATTATAAAATATTTAAGCTTTTAAATGTTAAATTCAGTAAGTAAAGTAGTTGTTTAATTTGCGATGGGATAGCTTTTGACCTTTCAATTAACACCTCATCATTGAAAAATTGGTTTAGGTTGGACAGTAAAAAATATATGATAAAAAATATATAATCACTAAAAAGATGAAAACAAATTGATGAAGGAATATAGCATTATCCAGCCGAAGACATACACGTTTTATTCTTGCCGCGAGATGTACATAATTGTGAGATAGACTGATAAACACATTACCCTCCTTCGAGTCGCGCAGTCGGGTAAAAACAAGGTAAAATAAAGCTATGAAAACAATAAGCGGAAAACTGTTATAAAAATTAATATGTATAAGTTAAAAATATTAGGATAAAAAAACTTAGAAACATTTAAGAATTGAAATTTCATCACTTAACACAATATTTTTGAAGGAAAATTACAATTTCAAACAAGAATAACATTTAAAATCTAATTCAACGCATAAAATCGATCAAATAATTAACAATTTCGTAGTAACCTTATATTTGAAAATCCTTAATTAACTCATCGCGCGAACTTTCTAAATCTAATTTATCTTCAATTGAACTGGCATTAAAGATAAAACTAAACAAATACATAAATATAAAATAAATTGAAGTGTCATTTTGTGTTGCTTTAATAGGATGAATTAAAAACTTTATTCATCTCTGTCTCTTTGTGCGTTTGTTTCTTTAAAATATGTAACTGTCAGTTTGTAAAGTTTTTTTTTTCAGAAAATACTTATCATATGCAGTTTAAGCGTATTATATATAAAAGAAACTAAAGAAAAATCAATATTTTTCGATGAATTTCATTGGCGGGTTGATAATTTAAAAATATTTTTTACATTTTCATATCATATGTATGTAAAAAGCATATTATTGTTAACATTTTGTTTCTTGTTTATCTATATAGGTAAATCTCGCGACAAGCTTTTATATCATATAAATTGTGTAATGTAATAAATTGTTGGGTTTAATTGAATTTAAAGTTTGTTTTTTTATTTTTAGAGTATTTAAATAAAAGCTTATTTTAAAAATATTTTAAAATTTAGTTCTCTTTACAATTATTTTTTTTGTTATTCGTATTCTTTTCAGCAAACGCTTTCATTTGATATCCATATCATGGGGCTGCATAAAAAAACGTAGTCCACCATCTTTGGGAGTCCGTTATGTTGGTCCAAAATGACGTCACTTAGCTAACAATGCATTGTCATCTAAACTAAATATGTATACAAAATTTCAGCTCTATCGCTTGTGGATAACTGCTTTAAAATTCATTTGCAAGATTTGGCCAAACAAACATACATACAAACAAAAGTCGTAAAAAATAAATAAAACTCTCATATATATTATACGTTTAAATTCAAAATTGCTCGTTACAATTTCATTCCTTGCAGGTCGATGTATAACATGTTGCAGATAGCTTACCTAAAAACTGATTGATGCTATAATCACTACAATCTAGACGTTCTTTAGGTTGCTAATTACTTTGCGAAGTGAGCTTAAAAGCTTGTATAAGTTTTGTTGGAACAAGTTTGATTACTAAATCAACCGTAGTTTCAAAAATATCTAACTTAAAATTTATCAGGGAAACTAAGTAGTTACAATCTACTCGGCAATGTTTATACCAGTAGTTGTAGGTTCGATTCTCGTATGAGGAATCAAATTAATATATACATAGATACCTCAAATATTATCTATACCATGTGTGGTTATGAAAAGGGAGTATGTTTTAAGAAAGTAAAAAGATTCATTAACAACAGCTGAACTCCTAGTAGTGAAAAAAAATATCCCGTCAAAATCAGTCTAGCCGTTTTGGAGATTAGCGGGATCAAACAAACAGACAGACAATTTTTTTTAAAATTGTATTTTTATTATAAGTAGGGTATATAATTTCATATAGGTTTAGTAAAAAGCTGTTATTTTGACATTACAAACAGTCACTTCAATTTTATTTATCTGTGAAGATATGTGTATTAACATATTAATATTGTATCCATAGCAGGATGTTAAGAGGTAACATTCGTTTGTTTCTTTAATATTTTCTACTCTCTATATCAACAAATTTTCTTTTTTTTGTCAAGTAGTTTTTTTATATAGATATATATAGCTTATACTGGAACTAGATGGTGCTGTGTGTTAATGTCCCAACATATTTATTTAACTAATAGTTATATAATAAAAGAAACTGAAACTTGTTCAAAGGGTTTGCAGAATGGTCTACTTTCCATAGAAAAAGGTGTCAAGGGGCTCATTCCATGAACTCTACGAAACTGTTGAGAAGGCATGTTATTATGTTAAAACAAACTTTGTTAGAAATCTTTTGAAATTGCGAAACATAGTGATATACTCGTATTTTTATTTGACTGTATCTACACAAATATATGTAATAGGAAAAGAGATTGATTTTTGTCTGTCTATTTGTTTGAATGCTAATATTTGGAAGTAGCTGTTCGATTTGAGAATTTTATTTTTAAATTTTATGGCCTAGAAGTAATAAAAGTACTCCAAGAAAGGTATAGATGGACTCTGTGAGAAAGAATATGTGTGTGAAAGATGTGTGGCATAAGTAGAAGGAGAATAAGAAAAGCCTATTAATGAGGAAGATATAAGGACAATTTAACCCTTAGGAGTAGATACTAAGCATCGACGGTCAGCCCTCATTAAGTTAATTTATTTAATAAATTAGCACTGCCCGCGGCTCCGCCCGCGTTCAGATGACCAAAAACCAAATTCTTAGGTTTTATATATTAGTATACTCTTACATTGCAGTTTTTGTATTGATTTCTCAGAAGTGAGATATTTTTCTGCAGTAAAAAGTATCCTATATGTTGACCCGAATAAGCAGCTATCACCATACCCACTTTTATGAATATCCCTGCAGTGGTTTTTCCGTGATGTGGTAACAGACAGTCAGACAAAAACTCTAAAAACTATAGATTCGGCCACTGTATCAATAATAATGTCTATTTCGATAAGATTTTCCAAAAAATATTTAATGTACTTAGTTACAATTTTATTATATGTATAGATAAATAAAGTATGTACTAAACGGTCCCTAATACGTTGATTTATTTTCTTATTAAATATAGCATATATAAATCACTTACATATTAAGACGGTCAAGAATAGAAGATCCAGGACGATTTAAATGATTCAGATTTTTCTTCTTGTTTCCGACGTTTCGAATGCTTTATAGCAAACATGGTTATGGGAGAGACTAAGGTTTTGCTATTTCAAAGGTTATTAAAATTAAAGGTATATAGTTGCTATGATACTTCTGGAATAAAAATATAAAATAGAACCACAACAATATCCTAAAATACAGTTTCATTTAAATTGTCTAATAAAGTAAACCTAATAAAGTATTAATATGGGCAATGTTAGAATTTACTTTAATCGGGACTTCAACTCGCGACCTCCAGCATTGATACTATGCGGTGTTTCAAAGGTTGCAACCGGAATACTTAATATTTTAACCCAATCGAATGGGCAAAATTCAATGAATATTTTTTAAAATATGTATGTTTAGGACGTAATGTAAGCCACCATGTTTGTTTTTTTTTTCTTATATGCCTTTTTGCTTTATCTATAATGGCTTCACTGAACGGCTAAACAGATTGTCATTATATTTTTAAGCCGTAGTAATGTAAATTAAAAATGTATCCAAAACAGCTGATAAAAGAATTATACTCAATACGATTAGATACTGGAAATAAGACACCAAATGTGTGGGAAATCATATGTCGTTACTAGTATCAATAGATTATATTAAGTTTCTAACACTTTTACTGTTAAAAATATCTGTGACCTGTTTCAGAAGCAGTTCTTGACGTTCAGTCAAAAAAATGTAATATTATGAATTTGAATGTTTATATTTTATCATTCTTTGAAAACATACAAAAATATTATTTATTTCCCCTGTAATTGAAATTGTGATCCACCCCTCTCTCAAGCCTATGTCTTTTTGTGCCTGGGATCTCTGACTCGGTGAATAGAAATCGGTATTGTAATAAAATACGGCTATCTTTATGAGATACATTTGCCAAATAAAATGAAATGAAAAATTAGCCGTTAATTATAGTTCTAATGTAAGTCCACTCACTATTAGCTATCAGATGTAAATCTCTTTTTCAATTTTTCACATATCAAAATACACATAGACATGAAACCACATTAAGTTTGATGTGAATATCTTTAGCATTATTAATTTTATTAATTGGACTAGCGATTCACCCTCGCTCCGCTCGGGTGCGTCCCTACTTACGTTTTAACGCTTAGTATAGATTTCTCAGAGATGAGATATTTTCCCGCAGTAAAAAGTAGCCTATATGTTGACCCTGATAACCTGCTATCATAATACCAAATTTCATCAAAATCCCTCCAGTGGTTTTTCCGTGATGCGGTCACAGACAGACAGACAAAAATTCTAAAAATTATAGATTCGGCCTCTGTATCGATAATAATGTCTATTTCAATAAGATTTTCCAAAAAATATTTAATTCGGCTTAGTTACAATTTTATTATTATTATTATGTATAGATGTTTTTATTTCTCTTTTTTCAATGTACTCTGTTTTACATTATATTATAGTTTAAAGGGCTTCCATAACTTATTTCTATAGTTAATTATTGTTGAATATCGAGTAAAACAAGATTTTCAGTTCTAAATATTGTCGTGAAAAGAAAAATGAAATCTTAAAATAATTAAACCCAATAAAGCAAACGAAAGCTCTCCATTTACGCTACTTGCCTTGTAATTAGCCATATATTTTTTATTCATCTTCATTTTCTACCAATAGACATCTAAGAATCGAACCAACAACCTGCTGACGTACCAGTTAATTCAAATTACTGCTTCTGTAAACAATAGCCATTTTATGGATTTTAGTAAGAATTTAATTTAAACGAGCTCATTTTAGTTTCTTTATCACAGCTGCAAAATGAAATATTTTAAAAGTATATTACTCACCAAGTCCTTCGGGACAGCACGCTGTGTATTAAATCTGAGGCTTTGAAAACCACAATTAAAAATCACTACAACAGCTTTTATTTCAACGTTATACTTATTTATTTATAAATTATATCATACCAATTAAATAAATAAACATTAAGTTCTCTATCTTAAACTATAGTAAAAATAGCATTCTTATTATAATATCGGGATATTTTTGAGTTATTGATTTTAACTATAATTTCCAATATATAGATATTCAAAGCCCAGTTTTGTAATATATAGAGACTTCATTTTGTCTTTCCATCCATGGTTACTTATAGATGGATCCCGGCCAATACGACATATGAAACAAATTGTAATCTCTTAAAGGGCCTTTTCATCTTCGACTGTCCCTACGTAAGCCTTTCATAAGACTGGGCTAGTTTGAGGCCGTGAAATCTAAAGAGATCCAAGTAATAATATGAAGAATGATTAAATTTATATCATAACTAGCATTTCTCGCAGCTCCGCCCGCGTTCAGATGACAAAAAACCAAATTCTTAGGTTTTACGGATTAGTATACTCTTACATTGCAGTTTTTGTATTTTTTTCTCAGAAATGAGATATTTTCCCGCAGTAAAAAGTGTCCTATATGTTGAACCGGATAACCAGCTATCATGTTACTAAATTTCATCAAAATTCTTCCAGTGGTTTTTCTGTGATGCGGTAACAGACAGATAGATAGACAGACAAAAATTCTTAAAACTATAGATTCGGCCTCTTCGATTTCGATTTTGATTCGGATAATAATGTTTATTCAATAAGATTTTCCAAAAAATATTTAATGTACAGATTCGGCTTAGTTAAAATTTTATTATATGTATGGATTATACATGTAAGAATAGTTTAGATTACATCAGTGTTGTATTTTTGTCTTTGTCATGTAAAAGAATTAAAAACTCTGCCGTGTTGCGACAGTGTAAAAAATCGTGTATTGGATGTTAATTTAAGTAAGTTATTGTTTTTTTTATATAAATCTATACTAATATTATAAAGAGGTAAAGTTTATATTATAAAGGACATAGGATACTTTTTATCCCGGAAATCATCCCTTAAGGGAGTGAAAATGGGGATGAAAGTTTGTATTTGGAACCCGAGCGAAGCGAGGGCGAGTCGCTAGTAAAGTATAAAAAAAGTATTGTATATCCTTCTTTCACTCGTTTCAAACATGTTGTAATTATACTTCATAGCATGAGATAAAGTCAAGGAGAATAGGAAGAAGAAAGTCAGACAGATAAACAAACAGCATATGTTTAGTAATAGATGGAACGTAACAGAAGGTTTTTGACTACGGAACTCTAAAAACAATTTACGAACCATAATGATTTATGCATCTTCAAGGTTCACAGAATTTATATCTACATAAGTCATTAACGTTTGCTTCGAATATACGTATAATAAAATTATTATGGGAACATAAGGACAAATTTTAATCTAGATATTTTACGTAACGTCATAACACAATATGATGGATCATAACTTTATAATGATATGAATACAAGTTTGAATGGATTTAGGATATAAAAATACATCAAGTATGTATTCATATTATTGAAGACATGGTTAATTGCTTTTGTATTAGAAATATATGTACATTGTACATATACATATTTTTAATCTATACGTATAATAAAATTCTATCGAATCTGTACATTAAATAATTTATGGTTTTTTGGAAAATCATATTGAAATAGTCATTATTATCAATACAGACGCCGAATCTATAGTTTTTGAATTTTTATCTGTCTGTCTGGGAACACATCATGAGAAAACCATTGGACAGGTTTTGATGAAATTTTGTATGATGATAGCTCGTTATCCGAGTTAGCATATAGAATACTTTGTACTGCTTTAAGATATCTCATCTCTGAGAAATCTATACTAACCTTTAAAAGGTATCTAGGGACGAACCCAAGCGGAGCGAGGGTGAGTCGCTAGTAAAACCATAGCGCTGACTGAGGACTTACTTGCCTTAAATGAGAACGAAAGAAATGTGGACCTTTTTCGTGTGTTATTCGATTTATTAATAAGTTGCATAAGAAAACGGAAAATTACGGAGATAATTAAAAATATATCTCAAATTGTGGGCAAAGATATTAAGTACTAGATCGCTAGTACATAACAAGTATATAATGTTATTAAGAAATGAAGAAATTCTTTTAAGAAAGGACACTATGTTGGAAGGTGGTTCTATAATTACGAAATATGTAAATAATATTAATGTCAATTTTTTTGTTTAAGACAAAGCCCGATTTTAAATACCCCTTGTATAGTATTCTTAATTTAATTTAAACTAGTGTTCACCAACTGTTCGAAATTTAAAACTAAAATAATATTTTTTTATTGATAACACGAAAGTTCATCAACCAAAACTATACTATAACTACTAACAAAAAAAAAAGAAAAAAATATGCTGAAAAACACAGGAGAAAAAGGCACTAAACTACTTTGTCTTTGCCTATTTATATAAAATACTAGCGACTCACCCTCGCTCCGCTCGGGTTCGTCCCTAACGTGGGCCACCCTTATCACTTAGGGTTATGGAAAATAGATAGTAGCCGATTCTCAGACCTACTGAATACGCATATAAAATTTGGTAAAAGTCGGTAAAGCCGTTTCGGAGGAGTATGGTAACAAACTTTGTGACATGGAAATTTTATATATAAGATAATATAAATACTACATTGTTTAATATTAGGTATATAAAATAAACGTCCAATTATTTACTGAATATGTTTTTGACTTTTAATCATTTTAAGAATTTTCATCAAATTGACCCGTTAATTAAAATTATTTTACACAACTTGTATAATATCAATGTGACCTTTGCTGTGTGACTTTCTAGGAATTTTTCGAAGTTCATCAAATATCTCTTTAATTATTAAGAGTTACATTTTGCAGTAGATTTTAATTGAAATGTCTTAAATATTTACATACAATATGACAAACCTTAACACCGAAATATATAAAACAATAAAAAGTTTTTTAGCAGATTCATTTTTATTGCGGTTCCGGTAAAAACCGCTCTTGACGTTTCGAACGCTTTACAAAAATCATGGTCACGGAAAAAAATCGAAAAGATAGTTTAAAATAAATAAAGTAAATGAATATTTCAATTCACATAAAACTAAGAATTACATTATAAATAAAATAGTCTTTTAAGGAAAAAAATAACAGCCTTCCAATTTTTAATTTCAACTCCTCAGCTTTATAAAGATAAATAAAATTGAAGTGTCTGTTTGTAATGTCAAAATAACATCGTTTTACTAAATGCATATGAAATTATATACGGTATTTATAAGAAAAACACATTTATTTTTAATTTTTGTCTGTCTTTCTGTCTGTCTGTCTGTTTGTTCCGGATAATCTCTGAAACAGCTGGACTAATTTTGACGGGGCTTTCACTGGAAGACAGCTGAGATTATAGGGAGTAACATACGCTACTTTTATTTTAGAAAAGAATTAGGGTTCCGCTCTAAAAAAAAAAACGTACCTAGGAACAAATCCGAGCAAAGCGAGGGTGAGTCGCTAATTTACGTCTAAATGAAAAAAATCATGGTATTTGTTATGCTTTCTAACAAACAGGCTAGTTTACAAGCAACCAATTCCGTTAACACATTCAACAAACAAAGTAATCCCTTATGGCGAAAACTCGAAGCAAAATAAACGTTTAGTTTGGTTTGGGACCATCTGCCTCGCATGTTGACGTTAGAGCTTACTTACCTTCCTTGCTCAAGTTATTTCTAGGTAGTTACTCATCATATTACCAAAATGACTTTTGGTTTTTATTTTGCATAATATTTAATCATATTAAGTAGGTGATTCCGAAAGATAGTCTTGTTGAAATTTATTAAGACAAACAGAATATAGGCAAACATTGTGTATATTTAATTTCTTTTGCTGTCTCAGTTGTCTAATAACTAGAGTAGGTATATGACAGCAGATCCAGAGGTCTTGGGTTCGAGTCAGTCCGGGTCAAACCAAGTATATTGGGGCTTTTTTGCCAACAAATTCTCAGTAATAGCCCGGAGCTGAAAAGTTTCCCGGAATTCGACCCCGTGAGTTACAGGGTGCAGTTTAGGACTGATGGTATGACCGTCAGTCCTGTACCTGATCTTGATTTATCGTCCTATCTTAGTATAAGAGCGATAGGAATAGAGAGTGTACAAGTGTGTTTGCGTGTATGCTTGTGCAGTATAATATCTTCTGCGCAATTGGCAATTTATTTCAGTGAGATGCCCGTCTTGGTAGAAATCTTCAGGGAGACAATAATGTATTTATAATATTAATTTCATATATTTCATATATTACTACTAGGGTAAATTTTTGCATGCCATAGTTCATCCCGATTTGATAAATGTAAAAGCAATGATTGTTCCACTTTATAATGACAAGTAGGTACTACCTTTTCCCTAGGCTAGTAGCATACTATGTAGTTCGTAGGCTATAATGTATTCCGCTACATCTTTCTGAGGGGAATATTATATTGGAACAAGCAAAAGTCTCTACCTAGAACATCTCCCTATTTCATAAAACCTTTTGCTTAAAGGAAAGGTATTTGAATGACAACACATTATATAATTGAAGCCAGTAGTAGCCCAATAGTAACGCGCTCGCTCGGGAAACTAAGAGAAGCCGGTTTCAAAGCCCGAGTTTTACACCTCTGATATTTTCATGTGCGAATGATTTTTCAACATGTTTACCATTCGTCTTACGCTGAAAATAAACGTTGTGAGGACACCTGCATGTCTGAGAGAACATAGCAAGTATTCTAAAGACATGTGGATTCCATCAACCTGCACTTGGCCGGCGTGATGGACTATGGCTTGAACCCTATCGTATTGAAGGAAGGCCCGTGCCCAGCAATGGGACGTTAAAAAGGGCTGAATATGTTACATAATAAGTATTTCATCTTCCTATATTAATACAATAGCAGCTGTTGATTTTCAGTTTAAAATAATTATTTATATGATGAATCTTATCAACCTATCGTTTCCACCATACTTACCATATCACTACATGTACTTACTTCGCTACTTACCATCCTAACCTTACCATATCATAACTACTTACCATAACAATATACATTAAAATAATTATCCCATCTTACCACCACAATAAATACATGTCATCTGTAAAAACTCAAGGCAATAACACTGCAAGGATATTTCACATTTCCTTTCTGTAATAATGACAATATTCTTAACAAGATCCCGCACCAGCGACTCGACTATAATAATTATGAACAAATAATTCAAAAAGATGATTGTTCTCCATTTTAATTAAATTCAATCGTAAAGTGTGCGGCGGTGGAAGATTTATAGCGCAATCTCGCTTATGAAAATAAAACGAAGTGTATTAAAGTCACTGCTTTTGTTTGTTTAACTTCTATATATTTCGGCTTTAATCGACTTTTACACTTAACCTAGTGATTTACTGGAAAAAATACATTATTTCCTCTACAATATGGATTTGTTGTTTTCAATTTTATTTTTTCATTCGTCTGATGGCACATACTTTGAAAATCGGTCAAGTGCCAGTCGAATTCGCACACAAAGGGTTCCGTATCATCGTACATGTAGGTACTTTTTATTAATATGATTTTTACTCTATGTATGTAGTATATTAACTTCTATGAACGATAACAAACGTTAAAAAAATGTTTATTATATTATTTTTTTTATTATTTGATATTATAGCGGCAATAGAAATACATACTCTGTGAAAATTTCAACTCTCTAACTATTACAGTTCATGAGATTCAGCCCTATGACAGACGGACGGATGGCCAGACAGTGGAGGCTTAGTAAGAGAGTTCCCTCGGCACCCGTTGGGTATGTAACCCTAAAAATAAAAAGAGATCAGGCGTATCACTACTGACTTTATAATATGCTTTACGAGCCATATAGGTCTTTAACTTTGAAATTTTTTTAACCAACTTCAAAAATTTAATTAAAATTTTAAGTAAATTTTAAAAATTTCGAAAACAGAATAGCAAAAATAGAAATATATAGCTTAAAGTTTTTTTTGTATGTATATTTGTGTATGTATACAATAAATTGCATCACAACTTTTGATTATAAGGATGCTATGCTCCTACTTATACCCTACGTCTTATTGAAAGAAACTAAATGTAAATTAAATGTAAACTCACTTAAGGCTAAGGCTTGTTAACCGTTCTTCTGCTCTAAAGTACCCCAAGTTGAGAATTCATCTATACAGATAAATAAAATTGAAGTGTCTGATTGTATTATCAAAATAACAGATTTTTACTAAATGCATATGAATATATATGTATACGGTACTTATAAGAAAACACAATTTAAAAAAAATATTGTATGTCTGTCTGTTTGTTTATTCCGGCTAATTTCCGAAACGGCTGGACTGATTTTGACGGGACTTTCACTGGCAGTTAACTTAAGTTATGAGTAACTTAGGCTACTTTTATTAAAAAAAAATAGGGTTCCACTCAAAAAGATTAAAACGTACACAAGGGCGCACCCGAGCAAAGCAAGAGTAAATCGCTAGTATTATAATATAAATAAAACCCCTATGATGTTGTTTTAAGTATCTTAGATACTTTTACAATAAAATTATTGCTAAAAAGCAATTTTAAGGTTTTTAGGGCTATATGAAACCCATGAATCTATATAATATGTAATTCAATGTAACTCGCCTTGTCTTAGCGTAAACCATGTAAGCAAGCATCTTAAAAGGTTTTTTACGACTTGATTACAAAAGATTGAGATTTTTTATAGCTACTTCTTTACCTTTTTGACGTAAATGTGTTTCAAAAATTTTATTAGGGGATCTATACATATAATAAAACAGTAATTTAGAGAAATCGACGTGCGCCTTTCACGCTCAAAGTACTGAACTGATTTTGTCTAAGTTTTGTGTAGTGATACCTTATTATGCTTAAAAATTTTGAATACATTTTACTACAGTAAAACCTTTCATTTCCACGGAAAAACACTAAAACTGGTTCTATCGAGTCGTCCTTAGTTTACATAGCTAATGCTGGCTAAACCTTAAGCGGTACATCAAAGCAACGTACTAGAAAATTGTAGATCTTAAAAGGGCCCACAGAAAACTCCGTAATCGCATAATGCGTTTTGCTCCAAAGGTACACTTGCAATAATTATTTTTATCTATTTTAAATGAATTGGGACACATCCAAGCGAAATGAGGGTGAGTCGCTGCTCATGTACCAAGAAGCCTGTTCTCTCAGTTTGATAATAGCAGGTGCGATGGGCATTTCTCAGTCACTAAATATAGAATTTGTTATATTCTATAGGTTATTCTAATTGGGGCTAATAAACTATATATGTCTCATCAATTGTCTTCACTCCGATTGACTGAAAAAATCCAATTGTAAAAAATGTTTTTTTTTAAATGAGATTACATGAGACTTTCGAGTCAAATATGAAATGCTAATAAAATAAGGGTATAAAAAAATTATATATTTTACATTATTTTTTACTTATTATTAGTAGATAGATAGTTCTATTTGTGGCAATACAAAAATAATCTTATATTAATATTATACTTCATTACAATAACACCTGTTTTCTGATATTGGCAAATTCCGATTGAAAAATGCGGCAACGTAACCTAAAGCAAAACAAAGCCACACATAAAAATTAGAAAAAACCTCAATTGTGCAAAACGTGTCATAAATCAAAGAAAATATATAAAAATATTTTTACAAGCCAATAACTGTTTATATTCTTTTCTCAATAGAAATGTTTACGTTTATCCCTGCACTGTAAAAACTTAGACTCATTTATTTATAGGGGACTGAATGCCGTGTCATGGGACGCCATATTGGATGGTGTATTCAGTGTACGAGATTGGCGCTGTGAATAGCTTGAGGCCATAGAAGTAGCGTTTTAATTAAATTTATATGGGAAAATTAGTTTTTGATTATATATTATGTAACCTGTATTTACATAACCACACGCTATGTCACTTGTGTGGCTTCTTTCAATGTCGAATAATTACTCCTTTTATAATCATGGAAGTTAACGACTTCTAACCTAATTACACTATTATTATAAAACATGAAAGTGTGTATGTATATATAATATATTGTGTATATGACTGAGAATTCCACATAGCCAACAGTTTGTTATAAATAATGTTTAACAAAATGTGGTATTGCCTGTGTGTAATACTAGTGTTCGTCTAGTGGCCGAAATTCGACCATATTGAGGAAAATTTGAGGAAAACGTATATGAATAGAATTTACCTATGTATATAAAAAAAAATAACTGTAACCAATTTTTTTATTGATAACACAAAAGCTATAATAGCAGCTACAAAATAAAAAAAAAGAAAATCGGATGACAAACGGAAGAGTTTTGTTAGTGCATTATATACATTATATGTATAGGTAAAATCTAGGGGACACGCCCAAAGCGAGGCTAAAACGGTAGTAAAATTAAAAAAAAAAACGAATACATATATTATAAAAACCAAAATTTCTTCAAGAATAGTGGTGTTACTTTTTGACGTTATAATGTTTACTTACAACAGATTCTAAACGAATAGATATCCTATATTTACAGGCTACTTTAGAAATTATACTAACGGTCTCTTGTATATTAAGCAGTGCTTAATTATCTTCTCTCTTGAACAATATCAATATTAAATAAGTTTTTCTTTTAATGCATAACTGCTAAAAAGAGCAAAACGAATGTCCATACATTTTTTTATGATTTTTCTGTAACATAGGTTATTTCAACGCTGTTTTCATAGCCTCATTGTTAGGTCTACGTTCACAGTATCACTTGATTTCTTACTTTAGTGCTGGCATTGAAAAATCTATTCCATCAAGTATTCTATTGTAGGGTTTATTGCAATAACGCGACAATAGCTTATAGCTTTTTTAGAACAATTTTGTAAGTTTGTAAAGAAATTTAGAACACCAACTGATTCAACATTTTTTTAGTATCAGTAACTACAATAGCTTGTTAAATTTTCTGAGAATTTTTATACAATCGTTGAAGTTTGAAATGAAGAACTGATATATAAAAAAATAAAAAGTTATGTTTTTGATTTTGTGACATAATAATTAAAAATGGAAATTTTTATACACATTTTAAGCTTTTATAAGCTCTTTTAAAAGCATTATTAGATCAGAATGATCCTCTTGATTAGAATGACAATATTTGAACTTCATACCGGCATATAGATATAGTACTATTTTAGTTTAACTAAATCTTGAAAAATATTTGTAAAAATACAACGTAAGAAAGAAGAGCTTTAATCAGGAAAAATATATTGCTGGAAAGATAACCTTCACCCCACCAAGACACTAATTTCACGTTACTCTTATTTTAATAATATTTTATGATGCTTATCTATACATATAGGTACCTAATAAAATTGTAACAAAGTCGAATCTGTACATTAAATATTTTTTTGGAAAATCTTATTCAAATAGGCATTATTATCGATACAGAGTCCGATTCTATAGTTTTTAGAATTTTTGTCTGTCTGTCTGTTTGTCTATCTGTTACAGCATCACGAAAACCACTGGACAGATTTTGATGAAATTTGGTATGATGATGACTGGTTATCCGGGTCAACATATAGGATACTTTTTACCGCGGGAAAATATCTGATTTTTGAGAAAAAATACAAAAACTGAATTGTAAGAGTATACTAATATGTAAAACCTAAGAATTTGGTTTTTGGGTCATCTGAACGCGGGCGGAGCCGCGGGCAGTGCTAGTCTTCTATATTTTCTTTTATAAGTTTTAAAGTTGAAAATAATCAATATATCAATATTTAAGAGTTGGTTTAAACTACTAATCTGATTGGAAAAATTATTTTTGTATTAGATATCCGTTTATTGAGGGAGGATGTAAGTGATATATCATATACTATTATATAGTCTATTTATTCTATGCTAACCGTTAAAACGTAGCTAGGGACAAACTCGAGCGGAGCGATGCTGAATGGCTAGTATATGTACTTATAATTTTGAAAACTTCAATAAATTAGAAGTACAGATAACAAATAAATATAATATTTTTTTTAATATTCAGAAACGTTGTATAAAAAGCTTTAGTTTTACTGAATAGTCTTTTCACAGAACTAGTGTCAAGTGTGTGTCGGCGGCACTTACATTTTGAATATGAATTTAATTCGTTAGGTTTCCATTCTGTCTTTTGAAGAAGCCATGTCAGCTTTTCATATTGAAAAAAGCTCTTTAATTTAATAGCCTTTAACTGTACACTTTCATTGACCTCTAATTTTCAACTAATCTGACGACACGCTTGGCTCAGTTTGTAGTGACCCTACTTGCCTAGCGGTAGCGGGTTCGAGTCCCACTGGGGGCATTTATTTGTGTGATGAGCACGAATGCTTGTACTCCAGTTATGGATGCTTATATTTATAATGTATGTCTATTTAAAGTTATATATGTGTAGTGGATCAACTATCTATATATAAATATATATGTGTATATAGGTTTACCTTATTTTATATTTTTTCTCTTTATTAAAACTTTCCGTGTACCTTAAGGAATATAAGGTTTTGTGCTTAGCAACATTCATTTTTATTTATATAGATAAGCATCATCTCTCTCCTGACTATGATTGCTATAAATCATTCGAAACGCCGGTAACCAAAAAATCAAAATAAATCCGTAAAAAAAACGAAAAGATAGTTTTATTTAACTCTATTATCTTTTCTACATAAATAATTACATCTATAATACCAGTTTTCGTTCTAGTTAGTGAGTTATACTGCATACACATCTATACTAATCGAGATGAGGATGCTGATGAATTTGCAGGTAACATAATTAAACATGGGGATGACAGCTTCTCATCTAATAGCATCTCATCCAATATTAAAAGCACGTATAGAGCTCCATAAAGCTCCTGACGTACATTATAAATGTAACTGACACTATAAATATGTATATGGACACAAAAAATAAACATTTTAAGATAAACTCGTGTTTAATGCACAGTATTTTATATTATTTTTACAGTAAAAAATTCAAGATATCTCGGCTAACAGTGTCACTGCGGTTAGGTCAAGAGCTCTACGAGTAATACAGTTTCATATTTTCAATATTTTTAATAATACTCGGTTTACTGTACTATGATGTCAAGAGATATCGAGTTATTATGAGTAACGAATCCCTAACTATTTATATGGAATTATTTTTATTACTTGAAAGTAAAAAATAGAGCCACTCTAATGCAAGTCGACTAAACTCCGTAAATAGCGTAAACTCAAAGTTAAGGTTTTAGTTTATTAAATTTAATTTTATTTCTTAAGATAAAACTTATAGATTACTATGTGATGTAATCTGGATATGTAAATTGTGTTCTTTTAATAATACTAGCAACTCACCCTCGGTCCGCTTGGATG
Source organism: Brenthis daphne (assembly GCA_947093115.1). NCBI lineage: Eukaryota > Metazoa > Arthropoda > Insecta > Lepidoptera > Nymphalidae > Brenthis > Brenthis daphne. Next base: position 14,642,064 of record OX352475.1, on the reverse strand, counting down.
CGTACCTAGGAAGTTTTAAAGCTTAGTATAGATTTCTCAGAAATGAGATATTTTCCTGCAGTAAAAGGTATCCTATATGTTGACCCGGATCACCAGTTATCATCATATCAAATTTCATCAAAATTTGTCCAGTGATTTTCTCGTGATGCGGTCACAAACAGACAGACAGACAAAAATTCTAAAAACTATAGATTCGGCCTCTGTATCGATAATAATAAGTATTTCAATAAGATTTTTCAAAAAATATTTGTTATACATATTCGACTGAGTCAGAATTTGTGTACCAAATATTTTTTTTGCAGTTTCGAATGCTTTACAGCATTTATGGTCACGGGAGAGACTAAGGATATAGGCGTCTCAAACACATATACTTGTTACATCCCGTCATCATGATTGCTGGAAAGCATTCGAAAAGTCGAGAACCAAAAATCAAAATAAATCCGCGAAATAATCTGAAAAGAAAATTTTATTTAAAATATAAAAAACCTGCTAAATCTACATCCATAGTTAAAATAGTCTTCATGTTTAGTCAGTCGAGAATAACCTTTCATACGAGTACTTAAAATATATCATATATGTAGATTTATGGAGGAAAATAAATATAAATTAATCAATCTAATATGACCTAGCATTTATCAGTATTGTATACGGTAATAAACCATGAGAGTATGTATATCAATGTGTATTGTAGCTTTCTAGCCATCTGGTTTCCATAAAACAGGGGATAAGGCCGCCTTATATAAAGTAATCAACTGAAAACTAATCAACGAAGAATCTGTTATACCTACTTATTCTATAAGATTTATGAACCGATTATAATAAAACAAATAACTACTTAATATTAAGTGAAGTATATCACAATACATTAGTGAAAATCGCACCCAAATCGGTTGAGCCGTTTCTGAGATTAGCGCCCACAAAGACTGACAAAAAGACAAAAAATCTAAAAATCATTGTTTTGCGTTATTTGAAGACTCCCAATAATAGTTTTTCTCAAATAACTTCCATGTACATACAACAATCGGTCACAATTTTACTATATGGACAGATAAAAGGGTTTTTTATAACTTGAATACTAAGATTTTTTTTTAAAACAAAACTATCTTTTCGGATTTTTTCGCGAATTTATTTGGATTTTTGGTTCCCGACGTTTCGAATGCTTTACAGCATTCATGGTCACGGGAGAGACTGAGGTGTTAGATGTCTCGAAAGTATAGTTGTTACAGACAGCCTACCCACAATTAACAAAATGAAAATTGCACCAATTACTTTACAATATTTTTTAACTTTAAACATTTTTATAATTTTAATTATAATTGAATATGGAAAATTATTTATTTAATTTTTACTGTTATAATTATAATTATTACAATTTTAAAAATATTAATTAGTAATCTATATTAAGTGTTGCCATTATTATATTTATAACCATAAAGAAAAATAATATAAAATATAGTATTAATTATTTAAGCCTTATTATTGTTCTATGTGTAATTTGAAAAGTTAAAATTAATTAAGGATAATAATTTTAATTTAGTTTGATATTATTTAAAAAGACAAATTACTAACCAACACTATTACTATATACTTTTACAAATGAAAAATGAAAAATATTAATCTGATATGCTGACAGTAAGAACTTACTACGTCTACCTGTCTGTTATGTAAGTAAGTAGTTTTATTATTCTTATATACCTAAAAATGTTATTTCTTTACAAAATATGTAGTATCTTTCATCACGTAGATATTTAGTTCATCAGACTATAATCTACTTACTAAAGCACTTAATCACGCTGTTTGAAATGAAAATGTTTAAAAAAAAAACTAGATTCCTGCATAACGAGACAGCGTCGTGTCGCCGAGCTGGTCTCATTTTACTTGACAAATTGCAGACTACACGAACGGCTTTGAAAATTGAATTTTCATCAATAACAAGGAGCTTCGAATAAGTGATGCGGTGTTTTCGTATTTTTTTATTTTGTTTATATTAAACGCCATTATATATAGCGATATTTACGATTTATGAAAGAACGGTATGTAGTCCATCTGCCCGTATTTGGCCAACAGTGGGCTTTGAGCTAATCTATCACTCGCCCATCTTATTAAGGACAGGCTCATGCCCAGCAGTGGGATGATACTTTGAGATGGAATTGATTTAATATAAAAAATGCGAAATTGTTTGTTCATTAGTTTCTTTCTTTGACCAGTCTACAATGATGTAACAAATCGGACAACTATTACACATGTTAGTTTGTATGTGTACACACGCTTAAAATTGCTGGATAGATTTTAATGTAATTTAGTGCACAGATAATCTATGAACTGGACTACACATAGGGCACTACTTGCCGACTACAGACACACTCAAGACATTATAGTTCTATATTTTCCACTCAGTATTTGCCTCGTAAATATAATGTACCTTAATTATACCATATCAAATATGTTCATCAAAATCCATGCCGCCGCACGTTCTGAGAAAGGAATTTTCATACAAATATCTTTCCGCTATCAGTAGTAATCATGTCGAGTTACATGATCATCTAAGAGGAAATTCTTGTATGGTAGTTAAATTCTTATGTATTGTATCCCGCGGATAATTTTGTTTTTTTTGTTACTATACGAGGTATTCTAAGTCTTGAAGATGACACTTTTAATAAAACTATCTTTTCGGATTTTTTCGCGAATTTATTTTGATTTTTGGTTCCCGATGTTTCGAATGCTTTATAGCAATCATGGTCACGGGAGAGACTAAGGTTTTAGATGTCTCAAAGGTATTATATAATTGTTACAGACAGCCTACCCACAAATAACAAAATGAATTAAAAAAAATGAAAAATAATAAATAAATATATGTTGGGACATTTACACACAACATAATCTAGTTCCATGTTAAGCAATGAGGCTTGTGTTATGGATACCAGATAGTTGATACACTACACATATATAACTTTTAAATACATACATATTATAAATATAAGCAACCATGACTGGAGTACAAACATTCGAGCTCGCCACACAAATGAATGCCCCAGCGGGACTCGAACCCGCGACCGCTGGCACAGCAAGTAGGGTCACTACAAACAGAGCCAAGCGAGCCGTCGGCAACCAAAGCACCTTACATATTTTTTAATTTTAAACATTTTTATAATTTTAATTAGTCTTATAATTGAATATGGAATATTCATTATTTATTTTTAGCTGTTATTATTATAATTTTAAAGATATTAATTAGTAATCTATATTTAGTGTTGCCATTATTATATTTATAATCATAAAAGAAAAAAAATACTATTTAAGCCAAATAATAATTGTTCTATGTGTAATTTAAAAAGTTAAACTTAATTAAGAATAATAATTTTAATTTAGTTTGCTATTATTTATAAAACAAAATTTAAAGATTTTAAAGTTCTGAGTTCCAGGAATATATAAGTATGCATTTCAAGCTCTGTATTAAAAGCCCACTCCATACATTTAATCATCATTAGTGACATTTGTAAACAAAACCGAGTATCAGGCAAGTATATCATTTGAAGTACGTAATATCTTAGCCTACAATTAATCATCCTCTAGGAAGGAGATAAAAGCTAAAGAAGAGATAACAAATTAGTTTTATGTCTTAAATAAGACGTCGCTTCACTAAATGTAAATGCAACTGGACGTGACCCCGAAAATTGAATTTTGTGGCACTGCTAAGATGCTTGAAATTTTACAGAATCTTCATTGACGTAGATTGTACTTAAATATCTGTACTATTTTACTTATATTATTAACATAGTTATGTACATACAAACACATATGACCATCCTCATTTCCTTAGGATCTAGATCCTAACAAGCCATATAATACTACAGGGTACTAGTCTATCTCTATATTGAATTTCATCCAACAAACTACACACACAAACACACATCTACATTTTACGCTTATAATAGTAGCTTAAAAGTAGCACCAATGACAGAAAAGTTGAAAGGAAATCGTCTGGTTGATATGGAGAATGGACATGTAATCTGAAGGGGTAAAACGCATATGTCAATAAGAGTAATGGAGATGAATGGAGAGGATGAAGATGACCAAAGAAAAAAATGGATAGATTGTATGAGACAAGGCATGAAAGAGAAATGGTTGAATATTGAGGGGACGAATAAAAGGAGAGAGTAGAAGAGGTCTTCGTACCGCGCCGACCCCAAGTAGTTGGGAAAATGGGTAAGGAGATGATGATAAATTGTATTCTGAAATAAAGCGTTGGTTTGTTTATCCTTGTTTTACGTCGAGAAAGAGTACCAGATACGGATACTTTTTATTGCGGGAAAATATCTCAATCCCACGGGAAACGCATTAATATATAACTGGCTAAGAAATTATGGGACCATAATGTCATTGATACGATACACACTATAGTGACTTCTTAGTTTTATAGTTACGGCTTCGCACTCGTATATATACACTATACTGTATACATACATACATATGAACGTACTTGGTCGATAAATCTAAACAAAACCCTCATTTTGTATGGAAAGCACGTAAAACAAGAAGTTTAACTGTGTATGTAGTTGATTCCAGTTAGACTCTACCATTAAACTTCTATTGTAAATTCGAAAGTTTGTATGTGTGTATGTTTGTTACTTATTCGAATTCAATAAATCGAACGAATTTCTATAAATTTTCAATTATTACATACAAATCTGGTTTAAATTTAATACTTAAGTAATAAAATATCTTTGATTTCCAATATTAGTATGAACTAATAAAGAAAAAAAAAGAAAGAAAAAAGAACTAATAATAAAGACACTAACACTAACGTTTTAGGGACTAATTTTGCTAAAATCGACTATAAAGTTTATGGTGATTTTTGCCTCTTAGGCTTGTGCAAATCGGCAGATTATTAAATTGGACACTTTTCAGAATGTGACTAGCCTACCACACCTTAATCTGACGGTTTCAAGTATTTCTACCTTATCAAAACATTTTTTAAATATTTTAATCGGCTTCCCTAGACGCGCCCCTTTATATAGAAGACTTATATTGTGGTGAAAGTACTCAATAGAGTGCAAGGTAACCTCTTTTATGTTAATCTGCCGCGCTCGAGTAACTACAGAAAATCCCCTCTTGGGCTCCCCTACTATAACAAAAAAATACTAAAAACCGAGTCAGGCGGATGTAAGAAGACAAATAGAATAAATCCAGATTTTTTTCAGTTTTTTTGTTTCTCTGTCTGTTTGTCTGTTTGTACGGGCAAATCTCGGAATCTGTTGGACCGATTTAAATGAAATTTTACATGGTGGTACCTTATATCTTCGAGCAACATGTTAGATATTTTTTATCCCGGAAAATTGAAGGGTTCCCGTGGGAAAGTTAAAAAACTATAGTATCTTATATGTAGCTTAGTACATAACAACTTATGCACCTAAATAAGTAAAATTTAACATTCTGATACCTTATATTGCCGGTCAAACAACAGGTTACTTTTCATCCCGGAAAAAATAAACGGTTCCCGTGGGAACTAATAGATCTCTATTAGTGTTTTTCTAGAGGCGAACCCGAGCGAAGCGAGGGTGAGCCGCTAGTTATATATAAACTGAATAGGCCATAACAACAAATGTGGCTTACAGTAAAATACAATAAAACAAAAGAATATGGTTACAGGGTAAAAATTATAACTATAAATAGGTAGATACTAGGGATTTATAAAATAATAGCAGAACCCGCGGCTTCGTTCGCGCTAAAACTACAAAAAAAATCTCTAAAAAGGTAGTTCTATAAAAACTTTAATCCCCTATTTTACCCTCTAATAAGATGATTTTCGAAGAATGCTAAAACACTTATTTATTTAATTTTCAACCGACTTCAAAAAGGAGGAGGTTCTCAATTCGACTGTATGTTTTTTTTTTTTATGTTTGTTACCTCAGAACGCCGTCATTTATTACCCGATTTGGACAATTTTTGTTTTGTTTGAAAGGGTATACTTCCAGATTGGTCCCATTTAAATTTCAAAAAAAAAAATACCACCCCTAAGGGTGGAAAAACAACTAATAATGAATTTAACCTACTTCTAATTGTCATATTGACTTGAAACTTTGCAAGTATTTCTATTTTCGTTGATAGTACAGTGGTTCGGTGTTGTTGACCTGATCTGATGGCAAGGCCAGAAGGTGGATAGGTGGAACTCTTCAACGGCTAATAGTAGATACTTTGAGTTTGGGCTTAATTTGTTTGATTTGACAAGCCTAACACGTTAGAATCCTTACTTTGCTACTGTCTACACTAAAAAGGGAAAAATAAAAACTTTTTAACAAAAAAATAAAAACCGACTTCAAACAAAAGCACTAAAAAGTGAAAAATAACTGATTGGTAGTTTTCATTTACTATACATACCTAATCAAATATTTTCGAAGTCGGTGTGCTTTGGCTAAGTAATTAAAGCCTACCTATTAAATACATACCTAATCAAATATTTTCGAAATCGGTGCCAGCCCATACAAAGCAAAGCACACCGACTTCGAAAATATTTGATTAGGTATGTATAGTAAATGAAAACTACCAATCCGTTATTTTTCACTTTTTAGTGCTTTTGTTTGAAGTCGGTTTTTATTTTTTTGTTAAAAAGTTTTTTATTGAACAGCATTAATACCAAGTTTGAACTAATTCTGATCATAAATATATTTTTTGGATTGTACTATAAAGTATTTTCCCGTGGGAATTAGATAATCTCCTTCGGTAAAAATTAGCCTATGTCACTCTCCAGCCCTCCAACTATCTATCTCCACACAAAAAATTACGCCAATCCGTCACTCCGTTTTAACGTGAAATAAGAACAAACAAACAAAGAAATAAACAAACGCACTTTCAAATTTATAATATTAGTATGGATATGGATATTATAATAGTGTATGAAATTAATATATTATGAATAAAATATAATAATAAATCTAAAATAATCAGCGAAGACATGGCATACCATCCCTATTATAGATGTGAAAGTAACTCTGTTACCTTCCGTTGAACAGATTTCGATAAAATTTGGCAAGGAAAGGAAGGTATACAATATTGCATACTGAGACCTACCTACGGCTACCTTTGATCCTTGCCCATTTCTTATGCAAGCGAAGCCGCAAGCAAAAACTAGTTCATATTAAAATTTATAACTGCAGTTACCTCCATTTTTACGAATTCGGCAAAAATTGAAGAAAGAAATGAGAAATCATAGGACATCTAACCCAAGGACCTAGTAGTAAATGTTATAAAAAATTATAATTAAAGTAGGTTTGAGCTCCCATTTTAATTAAAGTGACGTCTCCTTAGCGCTTTGCAATTTATTTCACATAGTTCGTTTTAATCTATAATTGAAACTTATTAGATTATTTTCTGCGTAGTATTTTTTTTTTGTATATAACATACTAGCAACTCACCCTCGCTCTGTTCGGGTACAAGATAGATTTAAAGTTTAGTATAGATTTCTCAGAGATAAGATATTTCCCCGCAGTAAAAAGTGTTCTATATATATGTTGACCCGTATAACCAGCTACCATCAAACCAAAATTTCATCAAAATTTGTCCAGTGGTTTTCTCGTGATGCGTTCCCAAACAGACAAATAGATTCGGCCTATGTATCAATTATAATGACTATTCAAATAAGAGTTTCCACAAAATATTTTATGTAGGGATTCGACTCAGAATTGTATTATATGTATAGATATAGATAGTGTGTTACTTAGCTTTCACAAACGTGAATCTAATGTACAAAGTTTACAGTTAAATGAGAAAAACGATTCTGAGCTTATAATTAATTAACATTTGCTCACGGCTTTGCTCGTGTGGTAATCGAATGCTTTACAGCAATTATGGTCACGGGAGAAACATCTCAAGTTAAAGTTAAATAAAAAGTTATATTAAAATGTCAAATATTCGCGTAAATCTAAGAAAGTATTAATTTATTTAGAACTTAAAATTAAGAATTTCACCCACTTAAAGTCGCAAAAAACAAAATTTATACTAAAAACTATAAGCTATAATTTATTATTTTTATCATAAATTGTAAAAGCTGACGAGCACGATCTCTTTAAATTGCATTTTATGATCAAAAACATGAAAATTAGCAATCTACATAGTACTAAAAACTACTTGTTAACAAATTGCCTTAGCGAGGTTCAAACACGTTGAAGATTTTTTAATAAGCACATGATTATTCACAGAGTATATGTTGAAACAAGCGTAGGCATATAAAATACACTCAGCTCGATCTCATGGCACGTGATGCTGTATACATCTATTTTAAGGCCACGTCGACTAACATTTTTTCCTCCATCACTGTACATTGCTGGTTACATACACGTAAGAATAGTTAAATTAAAGAAAAACACGTAATGTATGCGAAAATTATGACATTTTCTTGATAGTACACGGGTTGTAAACGTAATAGTGTAGATATTGCTCCCACAAGCTAAGTGTCAAGTCTTACAGACCGTGCCTGGAATAATAAACATGGGTTCTTTACAATTTCGTACCGTACGGCTTTGTTGAACAAGTGGCAAACCGTAATTTCAATTCTATCGCGTTTTAGACCTTGCTAGTAGAATTTTCTCTATATTCAATGGCTTTAAGAACTTTTATAAGGCATTTATTTTTATTTTTTGATTCCCAAACTGATACATTTTGGCTGCAGTTTAGTATGTGGGACGCGGCCTCTGGAGGAGTCGTGGTATTTTTGGATAGGGAAGGCAATAGGGAGTCCAAATATATAAAGTTTACTTTGAGGAAACGATAGAGTCAAAAGTTATTGAGGCTTAAATTTACAACATATCCATACATTATTATGATATTACTGCCATTTTGACACTTGGAAATGTCAAAATGTTACTCCCATATGCTAAAATGATCTTCAAATAATGAGTCATATCTATCTCCAAATTTTAAATGAACATAAAGCACTTATGATATCATGGGTTCTGGGTTTAAAATAAAAAAAAGGACCTAACGGGGAGACCTTCTCAACCTAAATTATCCAAGTCGGGCTATCACTTAATCGAAAGTAAATAATACACTTAGATTAAAGAAAATAGTCAACTTACGTTTATAAATAGCATTAGTACACTTAAAACTATACTAATACTATTAAAACAAAAACTAGAAACGAGCTTATATGAAAAATAACAAAAACTAATAACTACTGGAAAATAATATGAGAAAAATAACTATGAAAAAGAGTTAAAAATATAAAAACCTGAACGCGTTTAATGAGTACAGATCGTATTCATTCGTGTGATCATATTTTGATACTACCCGCCAAAAATACTGAAAATTATTCACAGATAATAAAACCAAATAATGGTTTTTTTTTTGTTAAATGTAAATTAATTATATTACTCAATATTTTAGATAAATCAAATAAAAACTCGTAAATACATGCATGAATTGAAAATAACATATTTCTATTTTAAAATCTTAATAATCTGATGACAATTTTCACTTTTAATAATATGTATAGCTCTTAACTAATTATTACGCGATAATCTGTTGTCATGAAAGCGGTATATAAAACAGAAATTGACAGTTTTGTCAAAATTTAAGATTGTTTTGTTTAGATTATTGTTATTAGTGAAATTATCAAAATATTAATACAATAAAGCCTTAATTCTTATGAAAATATGAATTTTACACGAAAAAGGTTGTTTACTATATGTATGAAATGTATGGAAATGTTCTAAATTTAAGTTTCCACAACTGTATTTTGTACTACCGACTTATACTCGCTCCGCTTGGGTTCGTATCTTGGCACGTTTTAAAGATAAGTATAGATTTCTCAGAGGTGAGATATTTTCTCGCAGTAAAACGTATCTAAATATTGACACAAATAACCAGCTAACATCACACTAAATTTCATCAAACTCTGTCTAGTGGTTATTGAAATTGTCATAAATTTAAGAAGTCACGACTTAGTATATTCGTATTTATGGTAAAAAATATGCAATACATTTTGCAAACATTTCATGACACAAGCACTGAATAAGCTCAAATATAAAATTGCTTTAAAACTTTGTTGACAATGTAATAAGGAACCAAGAAACTGGTCTAACAATGTAGCCTAAGTCATAGAAACTCTTTAACAACATAACATATTTACTCCATCGTTTTACTCGTTGAATTTTGACATGTACATGATATTCTTGATTATAACGACACGTTTGGCTCAGTTTGTAGTGACCCTACTTGCTGTGCGAGTTGTCGCGGGTTCGAGTCCCGCTGGTTGTACTCCAGTCATGGATGTTTATATTTAGAAGATGTATGTATTTAAAGTTATATATGTGTAGTGTATCAACTATCTGGTATCAATAGCACAAGCCTCGTAGCTTACCATAGAACTAGATGGTGGTGTGTGTTAATGTCCCAACATATTTATTTATTTATTTTATTTAGAGTACAATGATGGTGTAGAAAGGTGGCCAGAAGAATCCCATAACTACGAGTAGGTAGATAAGTTAGCCCTATTATGTCAGGGCTCTTGTATATTTTAGCAAAATTATAAATGCGAAAGTTAGTGAGAATACGAGTATAATCAATCCTTCATACTTCTTAGCTCTCTTCGAAGTCAAGCCACCACTCAACTCTCATACGCAAACGAATCTGCTAGCATTCTCTCCTATGTACAACTATAGAAAGTAATTTCTATCATATCAGAGAAAAACTACTGCGAATAAATAAAAAACCATAATCTACTATAAAGACTTTTCAACCCTTATATTTTTTATACGTACAATTATATGCATAGCCCCACAATAGTATCCAAGTTTGAGTAGTAATTCCCAAGCATTTATTCTCAACTTCTTGTATACAATTGTTTCGCTTTGTTGAATGGAAAAATGCTCTTCGTAATAAAAGCATTGGTAATGTACAAAAGTATTATGTGCAAATAGTTTTTTTTTGTTCTTGTAAAAGTATATCATAAAAATAAATCTTGTACACGTGGTTAAAGTCTTTAAAAATTTTGGACACTTTTTAAGCTCAAACTCAATCATCTAAAGTTATTTTATTGTAATAAAACTTTTATTTTTCAATATAGAGAGTAAAGTAGCTGATTTTATTATGTTATCTAATTACTAGCGACTCACCCTCGGTTCGCTCGGGTTCGTCGCTACGTTAATTCACCATACAAACGTTCATCCCCATTTTCACCCGTTCTAGGTATGATTTTCGGGATAAAAGTATTCTATGTCCTTTCCAGGGCCTCGAACTATCTTTTTACCAAATTTGATCTAAATCGATTCAGTAGATCCAGAGATTACTCCCAACAACTTTACCTCTTTATATTATTAGTATAGATTAATAGAATCTAACAAGAAAATTAAATATAACAGACTATTAGACGTAGTTAGTTCATACTGAGTGGATCGCAATAACAGTAATTCAGATTAATGTTTTTGTCTACAAAGGTAGCAATAGTGTTGCTGAATATTTTAACTGTTAATAATAGGAATCTATATTAATATTTTAACTTTTATAAATACTATAAATAATATTATTAATTAATAAAGTTTTTTAAAAATTGTAATAATTATCAAGACACGCGGTAGCGTATCCAGCCAAGTTCAACCCAAAGGAACTGGCGACGCAGCACCGTGTGTAGGTATATTTATAATAATGACAGCAAAAATCAAATAATTAATTGCCAGATTTAATTATAATACTTATTAAAAAATAATTAAAATGTTTAGAATTAAAATATTCTAAGGTACTACTTTGGTGCCATTTTTGAATTTTTGAAATCATTTTGTAAAATTGTGGATAGGCATTATCTTTAACAAGTATATAAGCCTTTGAGATGTTTAAAACATGATTTCTGTAAAGCATTGAAAACGCCGGGAACTAAAAATCAAAATGAACCCGCAAAAAATCCCAAAAGATAGTTTTATTTATAATGTCGAATATTATCGTAAATCTAAGAAAGTATTATTCTGTGACAATCTATCTATATTATTCCTAAGGTTCTAATTATAGTAAAGAAATAATTGAATCAAATATTATTGGAAGTAACTTTGGTCTAGAACAAGCTGTAAAACAATATTTCAATTAATATTCTTCGTAAACATGTGGACATGATAAAATATTGTGTAAAAAATGAAACTGAAAATAAATTCTATCCCATAATACAATTGGACAAACTAAGTTAAAAAAAGCGTCGGCTGCATTTAAAATAGCCGGGTATTATAAAAACTCACCAGTGAATAAGTGGGTTGTATTACACTATGCTCGGGTTCGTCTCTAGATATATTTTAACGTGATTTCTCTAAGATGACATATTTTCCTGCAGTAAAAAGTATGCTATATGTTGACCCGGATAACCAGCTATCATCGTACCAATTTATATCAAAATCTGTTCAGTGGTTTTCTCGTGATTTGATAGTGCGTTCCCAGATAGACAAACAGCAGACAAAAAATTTAAATACTATAGATTCGGTCTCTGTATTGATAATAATGACTATTTCAATAAGATTTTCCAGAAAATACTTAATGCACAAATTCAACTTAGTTAGAATTTTATTATATGTATAGATTTCTAAATATTGTACGTATAATTTTTTAATCTTCTAGTATATTTCTAATGTTCTAGTATATAATATTCTATAAATTTCTAATCTCTTTCCAACAATTCAAGACGCAAAAAAACCGATGTTATAAACGATTTATATAGGACTAATTACCAAGACGATTTATAGTAACGTCCTAATTTTAAAGGGATTTATATAAAATTACGTACGTAGTAGTAATTGGCTAATTATTCGGCTGATTCTATAAATAGTCTACATATAAATAGGGAAAGAGGGAACAGCTCAGTGTCTTTTTCTCCTCTGTTTTTCAAACTTTTTTTTTTTGTTTAGTTGATAGTTTTGATGAGTGTTAGTGTTATCAATAAATAAAATATTATTATTTGGTAAATTTCTATCACAAACATGTTTTATGGCAAGGAAGAAATCTATGTATATTATTATACCCATCTCGCATTTAACCGATTTGTTTAAAGTTTCCAATTATTTTGCAGGCAAAAAATTTTTAGGTGGTTTATATCAGAAATTCCATTCTACACCGCACTTACCGCCCGTAGCCACAAAGCGTACCAACTTTTTAATTACGTTTTACTTATATTAAATGAAAAGTATCTCATTCGCTTAAAAGTTCAACCGCTGTCTGGCGTAATACGTCTATATATTATGTATACCTATCTATATTTTTAACATTATCATTTATACTACCTTGTCAGTTTAATCACTAGTGGGTAATTTATAGGTACAGATTCGAAGGACTTGGGTTCAAACGCGGGTTAGGCCAAATATATACATTGTGTGTTTCTCTTCAGAAATTCTCTGAAAAAGCCTGGAGTTAGGGAGCTGATGGGCTTCTCCTCTTGACTTCGGTGACCACGTAAAGCCATTAGGGCAGAGCCTGTAAATTATAACAATATACATATCATATGTACTCGTATATGTTTATAAAACATACATTTACAACAACACGGCAGAATTATGTAGTTTATGGTAGGTACCTAATACAAATAATCTTTTCATACAATAAGTATAGCAATTTACTTTTTAATTCTGTTCAGGAATAATTTTTTTATACAAAGACAAAATATTTATAAATATAAATTACATTCTCAAGGACTTATTTCGTAAAGTTAACAAGCGAGCGAAGTGATAGTGACATTCTACAGAGTATACCGGAAAATACTTTGAAGTTTTGAATGACACACAGGATCCGTTATAATATACTTACCTACATACATAAATTGTAATGGATATTATTTATATTATTATTTAAAAATATGTTAAAACATAAAATTATACAGTAAATTATAAATGGCAAATTCCAGAAAAATATTTACTAACTTTGTAATAAATATATAATTTCTATTTATATTAAATGTATTTTGTTACGTCTATAAAAAAAATATGTATAATCCATAATAAATGAGCTTTCTCTTTACTAAATTAGACATAACCATTTTTTTATTTATTTATTTAGTAAGAACATTATATTCAACAGTTACAGCGTGATGAACAAACATACAATCACTTTTCACAACAAAAATATTATTTTAATAATTATAAAATATATATATATATATATATATATATATATAGTACTTGTAAATCTTTCAATTTAATTATAAAAGGGGGAAAAAAACAATTTGTTTTGTAAAACATGAAGGAGCAATGTATTCACGGCTAGAATACACTTCAATGCCGGACGACTCCGCGATCGAGCTTTTAAAGCTAAACGCTATTGTGAAATACACACAGATGTTAAAAACTAATATAATTATTTTGTTGTAAATAATTACAATATTATAGTTAACTAGCAACTCACCCTCGCTGCGCTCGGGTTCGTTCCTACGTTACGTTTTAACGTTTAGTGTAGATTTCTCAGTGATGAGATATTTTCCCGCAGTAAAAAGTATTCTATATGTTGACCCGGATAACCATCTATATCCATAACCATCATACAAAATTTCATCAAAATCCCTCCAGTAGTTTTTCCGTGATGCGGTAACAGAAAGACACACAAAAATTCTAAAAACTATAGATTCCGCCTCTGTATCGATAGTAATGTCTATTTCAATAGTATTTTCCAAAAAATATGTAATGCACAGATTCGACTCAGAATTTTATTATATGTATGTATAGATTTCCTTTGTTTATAAATGGTAAATACTTAAGCCACCTATGATTTGCGGACGACCTAGTATTGTTTTCAGAAACTACCACTCAATTACAATGTATGATCGAAACTCTACACATAGCTAGCAGAGAAGTAGGCCTACAAATAAATTTAAGTAAAACAAAAATTATGACCAACCACACATAATCAACCATTACAATAGACGATGAACCATTATAATACATAGATGAATACATTTATGTCGGCAAACAAGTTGGATTTAACAGATATAACAACGAACTAGAGGTGGAAAGAAGAATTAAACGTACTTGGAATGAGTACTGGAGTTATAAAGAAGTATTTAAAAGTAACATGCCATTAACATTGTAAAAGAAGGTTATGGACTCATGTCTAATATATGCATGTCAAATATGGAAATTTACAAACAAAACCCGGAATAGAATAATAACCTGCCAGAGGGGTATCGAGCGTAGCATAATGAATGTGAAAAAACTACAAAAAATAAGGCACACCAAGATAAGAGCGAGCATAGAAACAATAGACGCTTTAAGTCACGCTCAAAGACTGAAATAGAAATGGGCTGGGCATGTGATACGATTAAAAGACCACAGATGGACCAAAACGGCTACAACATGGAAGGGCATAAGAAAATACGACATAAAGAAAATATCCGGAAGTAATTGGCACCTTATAGCACAGGATAGAGAGAAATAGCAAGCTTTGGAAGAGGCCTTCATCTAAGAGGGGTTCCTGCAATTATAAATATATATGTATGTACTACCTAAAATTAACCTACAAGATTGTAAGCAGGAAATAAAAGGCTTTTTTATTTTATTTATTTATGTATAGATTACTTACAATTTCGTGTCTGTACTGTTAGCCGTTGAAGTTGCTTTTCCTGGAACCGTCGGTCGTAATTAGCAAAGAAATTCGTTATCATTGGAACTGAACCCATACGTAAAATTTGTAATGTCTCGACTCGGGACTTGATCCCAGGGCCTCCGGATGAGCAACCGTACATGCTAGCCACTAGACCACCGAGGCAGTTAACAGAATAGAAGTAACAAGCACACAAGTAAACAAACATTTACATTTATAACAATATTTATTAGTAATTTTTTTCTCTACAGCTGTATGTTCCGTCGGTTTTGTTAAGCGACTAAGCGCTCGCCGTGTATTGCACTCGTAAATGTAGCGTAGCATTATGTAAATGAAATACAAGATAAGGCGTACAAGTACATCCAGATACTAGCGGTTCGCTCGGTCCCTTTCATTGTGGAATAACTTTGCTACCAAGAATAATATATTATAAATCAAATGCTAAGTAAAAATTAATAAGAAATCACAACTAAACTAGTATTGCATACGGCTTTCCATGTTAAAACATTGGAATTTTTTTCATTGTCAATTTCAATAGTACATCTTTCATTTTAACTTAATTAGATTTTACTTCTTTTCTATCTTTTAATAAAGAATTTACTGAATTGACCACTTGATAAATTCCCGCTCGTTTATATATGTACATACACACTAGCAGAACCCGCGGCTTCGCTCGCGCTAAAACTACAAAAAAAGTTCGAAAAAGGTAGCTTAGATACAAGTTTAATCCCCTGTTTTACACCCACCCATAACGGGTGAATTTCGAAAAAGACTAAAATAATTTTTTATTTAATTATGTTGAAGTGCATTAATACCAAGTTTCAAGTAATTCTGATCATAAATATTTTTTTGAGTGGTGCTGTAACGTCTTTCCCGTAAGAAATCGTTCCAAATTACAAAAAATATTCTGTATAGAAAATTATCCATCCTTTTTTAATACATAGCAATCTCCTACTGTCCGTCCTTATCGTAACAAGAAAAGATGGGTTCAGACATTCTTAGATAAACATGGATCTTAACAGCGAAAACATAACAATTCAATCGCTCTTTTAAAAAATAAATTACTCTTTATCTGATGGTTTGGGCTAGTGGTAGCACAATGGTAACGCGCTAGCTTCGGAAACCGGGTGAAGCAGGTTCAAAACCCGGGTCTTGTACCTTTGATATTTACATGTGCGAATCATTTCCAGAGTGATTACTACTTGTCTTACGGTCGGGAAAACATTGTGAGGAAACCTGAGAGAACCTAGCAAGTTTTCGAAAGACATGTGAAGTCCGTTAACCCGCACTTGGCAAGCGTGGTGGGCTATGGCCTGATCCCCCTAGTATTGAAGTGAAGTGAGAAGATGTGAGAAGACCTGTGCCCAGCAGTGGGACGTTAAAAAAAGGGCTGAATACTTCAATCTAATCCCGTTTAAATTAAAACAATGCATGTTAAGCGGCGATTCGCAAAACCACATATCTTAGCTAGACCGCATGAATAACCTCATGATCAATATTAACTTCTAGAGTTCAGTTGAAATACGAAGGATATTCCCACTAACTTCAACCGCATCCAAGAGATACTAGATTAAATTATTCTATACATACTACGTTTGAATATTTTATAAGATACTATATTTTCGGATTGTTTCGCGGATTTATTTTAATGTTTGGTTCCCAACCTTTCCAATTTTTTATAATTAAATAATGAATATATTTTAAAACATATTGATAATGTTATAAAAATTGTTATAAATGTTATAAAATATTATAAAATTTACGAATATTATAAGGTAATTGTATTGTAACTTTTGTGTCATTTTTATATTTTATTACATCTATATAACGACTTTTGAGACGTCTAAAACCTTCGTCTGTTCCGTGACCATGATTGCTGTAAAGCATTCGAAACGTTGGGAACCAAAAATCAAAATAAATCCGCGAAAAAACCCGGAAAGATAGTTTTATTTAAAATGTCAAATATTCGCGTAAATCTAAGAAAATACGTAAATAAATAAGGAAGTAAGTAAATTATAATTTTGTTATATTAAAAAATTACTTCATAAAAACTTTTTAACAAAAAAATAAAAACCGACTTCAAACAAAAGCACTAAAAAGTAAAAAATAACTGATTGGTAGTTTTCATTTACTATACATACCTAATCAAATATTTTCGAAGTCGGTGTGCTTTACTTTGTATGGGCTGGCACCGATTTCGAAAATATTTGATTAGGTATGTATTTAATAGGTAGGCTTTAATTACTTAGCCAAAGCACACCGACTTCGAAAATATTTGATTAGGTATGTATAGTAAATGAAAACTACCAATCAGTTATTTTTTACTTTTAAGTGCTTTTGTTTGAAGTCGGTTTTTATTTTTTTGTTAAAAAGTTTTTATTTTTCCCTTTTTAGTGTAGACAGTAGTAGAAAAGTAAGGATTCTAACGTGTTAGGCTTGTCAAATCAAACAAAATAAGCCCAAACTCAAAGTATCTACTATTAGCCGTTGAAGAGTTCCACCTATCCACCTTCTGGCCTTGCCATCAGATCAGGTCAACAACACCGAACCACTGTACTATCAACGGAAATAGAAATACTTGCAAAGTTTCAAGTCAATATGACAATTAGAAGTAGGTTAAATTCATCATTAGTTGTACCCTTTCAAACGACACAAAAATTGTCCAAATCGGTTAATAAATGACGGAGTTCTGAGGTAACAAACATAAAAAAAAAAAAAAAACATACAGTCGAATTGAGAACCTCCTCCTTTTTGAAGTCGGTTGAAAATTAGATTTAGCCACCACACTACATGTGTTTACGAGCTTTTAAATGCTACGAGTGTTCTACGAAACTATAATTTCAATCTACGATAATATTCCTTTAATTCTTAAAAAGAATGTACAAGCAATAAAACTAAATAGAGAAGTTATAAACGTGAGAACTCGTTAAAACGTAATTCGATTACAACCTTCACTCGAGTGGAACGCTTGTTGGGTTCATACTAAAAGATCGAAAGCAAATGAAAAACAGGGTGTACACTTGCGTTATATTATGCTATAATTTTTAAATAACAATTTTTCTGCACATCTTATATATTTTTCTTGCTTTAAATTTTTTTTTATATATTCAATTATTCCTCTACAAAAAACACTTGAAAAACATTTTTTTCGAACCCAACTTTGCCACTCTTATCATCCGTTTTTGAGTTAAGTTTCACAGAATTATAGATGGCGTAGCATCTACTTAGCTCTATTCATCCTCATAGTATCAAAGGTAGCAATTAAGAGTACAACGAACACACAGACACAACTCACTAACAGTCTTAACATTATCATCACCTTTTAAAATAACATGAAAAGAGCAAAAAATTGTCAAATTGCTAGCAAGACGACCACATATGAAACATTAAGGATAAAAAGAAGTTTATATATATGTCTATTTACGAGTATATACAACAAGGTCTGTCTGCATGAAATAATTCATGCAAATCCGTTCAAGCGTAAAGTAACATTCCTCAACCCTCTCATCTCTTCAGCTGGTTCTAAATTGGGATTAAGGGCGATTCTTTAAAGAGGTTGTCTACTTCCCCGTCCATGACTAACAAGGGTTACGGTCTTGCCCTTATGGTCCATTTTACTATAAGAGAAGTACCAGAAACACTACCACTATAACCTTCCCAGTAACGAGGCCGGCCGCCCTCCATGCAGTGAATCTTGAAGTTATTGGTAAACAGTGTCAAGTATCCAAACTTCTTTCAAATGTAACGTTAAACGGTACAAAACATATTTTTTGACTTAACACACTTCAATTAATAATAAAATTCATCCTGGAAAAATGAGTGGTTTCCGTGGGATAGATCTGTTTGTGCTTATCTAGAAACAAACCCGAGCAAAGTGATTGTGAGCAGCTAGGTAATAAAAACTTTTTAACAAAAAACAAAAACTGACTTCAAACAAAAGCACTAAAAAGTAAAAAATAACTGATTGGTAGTTTTCATTTACTATACATACCTAATCAAATATTTTCGAAGTCGGTGTGCTTTGCTTTGTATGGGCTGGCACCGATTTCGAAAATATTTGATTAGGTATGTATTTAATAGGTAGGCTTAAATTACTTAGCCAAAGTTCGTTCAATATGTATTTAAACTATAATATTTTATGATAAACTATATATTATATAATAAATAATAAACTATTTACATAATAATATAATTAATAGTCAAACTACTGGTAAAATAAACTTATTCAAATAAAATAAAAAGCTTAATCGTATATAAATCTTTAAAGGAACAAATTAAGTGTGCACACGCTCTAATTGGCAAAAACAATTTTTAAATAAAGCTGCAGTTATCGGAATCTTAATTAATCCGCACTTTGCATGCGAGGCAATTTTACAGTGCAATCTTCTGAGATATAAAAATGAAAACAAAAATGCCAATGTGGATACAACTTTCGTAATTAAAACATAGATTTTTTGTAGGATTTATTTTATTGATTATGGATAAATAACTATTAGTTATTTTAGTAGCTTTTCATTATTATTGCCGTACGAATTCTGTAATGGCAAAGAAAAACCAGTTACGTATATTATAAAGTGTAGTGCTAGTTACCCTATAGGGTTTTTTTTTTATAAAAAAATATCGACCTAAAAGATACCCATGGTATTTCGGCTTGATAACTGAGAGTATGAGCACAACTGGTTAGAAAATTATTGGATCTTTGAACTCAATACGTTTTTATTAAATACGTATCAATAGTGAACGAGCATTCAACTCTATTTGAAGCCCCACTACTGGGCAGGGAATTCCCTTCAATGCCAGGGAAATCAGATCAGAATCCACCACGCTGGTCAAGTATGGATTATCAGGTCTATTGAAAACTAATTAGATCCTCTCAGACATACAGGTTTTCTTATGATGAGTTACTTCATCGTAGAGCAGATGGTATACACGTTGAAAATGATTGGCATATGAGTAATATCACAGAAAACCCTGACTTTGAACCCGCTTCTTCTTCTTGGTTTTCTAAGCGTTACCACTTGGCTACGTATAAATTATATTTGTTTATATGTATTTTGCACATCGAGACTAAGAAAGACAAAGTGTAATATTGTACTCATATTAAGTTCAATAATTTCGCTGTGACAGACGCTGTCATATTAAAAATAATTTAGAAAACTGCGTAAACGAAACATGAACATTACTAGAAAATATTCAAATTTTTGAATACTAAAATATTCTTTACATATAAAAAAATGGCAATATGTTGAGAGTTCTGTTGAATTTCGGTGCTAAGATAAGCTTCAGAAGAAATACGAAAAAAAATAGTGAAGAAATATGGTGTAAATTATTAGTGGAAGTGTGGTTTTAATTTTGATCCTGTGAAGTTTGGTAGCGATCGGAAGTTTGAACACGGGTGAAGCCGCAGGTACTGCTAGTATAATTCAATAAAGTAATGGTTTATATTAATTTCCAAAACCTTTATGAATAACAGATAATTAGATTAATCGAAATACTCTGTCGAAATAAATGAAATCATGTGAGCGCCTTAAATAAGCAATTACTCATACCGAAACATGAAAAGGGTGAATTGGAGTTCACTGATTCATTTAAAGTTTATAATAAAATAGATAACTCGGTGTTTATCTTTATAAAAATTAAAACCACTTCTGGTAGCTAACGTACATGTATTCAGCTGTTTTTAACGTCCCACTGCGGGACACGGGCCTCCCTCCAATTCGAGGGGGATCAGGCCATAGTCCACCGCGCTGGCCAAGTGCGGGTTGGCGGACTTCAGATGTCTTTCGAAAACTTTCTAGGTTCTCTCAGACATGCAGGTTTCCTGACGATGTTTGACCGACCGTAAAACAAGTAGTAATTACTCTGGAAATGATTCGCACATGAGAATATCAGATATGCAAGACCCGGGATTTGAACCCGTTTCACTCGGTTTCCCAAGCGAGCGTTGCCTTAAAATTAATAGGTACTTATACTTAATTTACATGTTAAATTACAAAATAGTTTTTTCGCAGATTTATTTTGATTTTTGATTTCCTAATCATATTCTTCACTAGCAACTTACCCTCGCTTCGCTCGCTTTTACCAAAAACAAATCTATCCAACGGGAACCGTATATCTTTCCGGGATAAAAAGCAACCTATTTGTTATCTGATGTATGAAATATATTATTGTAAAGTTTCATTAAAATTCAATCAGTAGTTTTTGTGTACTCAGCTGTATAAGTTAATATAGTTCTTTAACTATCCCACGGGAAATATCTTTAATTTTCCGGTTGAAAAGTATCTAAAATCGGGGACATGCAAAATTTCATTCAAGTCGGTCCAACTGTTTCGAAGATTAGCCCGTATAAACATACAAATAGACAGAGAAACAAAAAAAATTAAAAAAAATCTGGATTTGTTCTATTTCTCTTCTTACATCCTCCTGACTCGGTTTTTAGCATTTTTTTCTATGTACAGACATTCGACGTCTACAGTTTTATTATACGTAAAGATATGTATTTATGTAATTACAGCTTCCACTATAATTGTACTAATGACTTACCCTCA
This sequence comes from Brenthis daphne, assembly GCA_947093115.1. Lineage (NCBI taxonomy): Eukaryota > Metazoa > Arthropoda > Insecta > Lepidoptera > Nymphalidae > Brenthis > Brenthis daphne. The sequence goes on along the minus strand of OX352475.1, from coordinate 14,619,964 downwards.
TTTCTCTATGTGCTATTCCACGTATATATTATATACTCAATCTGTGTAAATTTCATCCAAATTAGTTCAGCTGTTTCAGAATAAAGGAGAAACAAACCTAAGCACAAACAAACTTTCACGTGTATAATAATGGTCTAGTTATTTTAAATCATAACAAAGAAAAGAATGTAAGATAATTCGAAATTTTGAGATTATGTTGCAAAACCGATACAGTTTCTTGTGTTTATATTTTATTAGTATTGCAAATATTCTACTTAAAGTTTGGATTGTCTCTATTTATCGTTAAATAGTATCAGATTTAAAGAATTTAGCTATCCCCTAGATATAAAGATATCATGATATAATAGAACTGTCAAGTTTTATCGAAAACTAAATTTTTATTTATTTCGATGGATGGATGTTTGAACTCTTTCACGCCAGAACGGCTGAATGGATCTGGATTAAATTTGGCACGGAGATAGTATAAATTATAGTCTGAAATAGTACATAGGTTGCTTTTTATCCTGGAAAAACGTACGGTTCCCGTAGGATAGATTTCTCTTTGTCAACGGACGAACTCGAAAGGAGGTAAGTAGTATAATATGTATTCGTAAATAATTTGAAGATTATGTTTTATGAATTACCGGAGAAATAGTTTTTGGGACATTATATCTTCGGTATTTAGATCAAAGCGTTTACCACTTATTAAACGATGACAAGTAAGGATAGGTTTGTATAAGTGCGTTTAAGAGTATAAAAACTTTTTTTTAAAAACCGACTTCCAGGCACTAAAATGTAAAAATCTAATATTTAAGTACCGACCCGGGACTCAAACCCAGAACCCTGGATCTGTAGCTGTACATGCTACAGCCACTATTCAGTAAACCAGTCAGTCTTAGTCATTATAAAAATAAACTATTGAATAATCAGCCCGCTAGATCTAGTGATGTAGTTTCCAGGAAGGAACAAAAGATATTTGATAAATTTTATTCTTACCATAGATTCTATTGATTAGTTCGAAAAATAGTTACGTTTTACTTTTTTCTGCTTTCAAATTAGTTCGATTACCGGCTCAGATTTTTTTTATGGGACTAAGGGGGCAAACGTGCAGGAGGCTCACCTGATGGAAAGTGATCACCGCTGCCCATGGACATCTGCAACACCGCAGGCTTGCAGATGCGTTCCGTAGTAGTTATGCGCAAGCGATCCTGCGGCATCCCATTAAGGCGGAGGGGAGGGGAATGTCGGGTTTTAGTGGGTAGTACCGGCTCTTCTAGCCGGTGAGCCCCACATCACCACCTGGGGGATCAGGTGGTATGCGTAAATGCATTTCCCGACATAAAAAAAAGGCTTGCAGATGCTGGCCTTTAAGCAAAGAATACGCTCTCTTCTTGAAGGTGGCCAGGTCGTAGCGGTTCGGAAAGACCGCCGGCGATAGCTGGTTCCACAAAGTGGTTGTGCGAGGCAGAAAATGCCTTAAAAATCGCACTGTTGTGGAACGCTAGACATCGAGGTGGTGTGGATGGAATTTACTATTTTGGCGCGATGTCCGATGATGAAATTCAGCAGCAGGGATCAGTCCGAACAATTCCTCGGAACACTCCCCGTGATATATGCGGTAGAAGATGCAGAGTGATCCAACATCTCTACGCAGAGCTAAAGGATCAAGCCGATCAGAGAGAGCTTGATCGTCGATAACTCGAGCCGCCCTACGTTGAATGCGATCAAATGGAAGTAGCTGGTACTAGGGAGCTCCCGCCCAAAGATGAGAACAGTACTCCATGTGGGGCCGAATTTGCGCCTTATAAAGAATAAGACGCTGACGCTACGTGAAGTACTGTCTCTCCTTGCTGAGCACACCAAGCTTCTTTGAGGCCAGTTTGGCCTTTTAGATTTCTAAAAAAAAATATACAGATAAATAAAATTGAAGTGTCTGTTTGTAATGTTAAAATAACAGCGCTTTACTAAATGCATATGAGATTATATACAGTACTTGTAAGAACAAAGCTATATTTTTTGTCTATCTGTCCGTTTGTTTATTCCGGCCAATCTCCAAAACGGCTGGACTGATTTTGACGGGACTTTCACTGGAAGATAGCTGATGTTATAGGGAGTAACATAGGCTACTTCTATTTTAGAAAAAGATAAAGAATTAGGGTACCGCTCAAAAAAATTAAAACGTACCTAGGGACGAACCCGAGCGAAGTGAGGGTGAGTCGCTAGTATTTTTATTTTTATAAAATAAAGGAACTTTATGGAAGAACTTTTTATATATCTTTAATATTCAAAATACTTTTCTTCCGAGTGCCATTCGTTTGTTCCACCCTAATATATGATACACGTTTTAATTACATTTTATCGTCATGTTTACTCGCGTAGTAATCGCGTAGTACGGATCCGTGGGCTTAAAATAGCTTAATATTATGGATATTGAAAAATTTACTATTGAATTCATTTCATGGAATTCAACAATTGATGTCATACCGCAAAGATCGCAACTTGTTAACTGTCTCCACGTACTGTCAGCGTTTTAGCTCGATATTCTACATTGTATTCTTTGAGCTATTCATATTTAAATACAAGATTGTGCTAGCTCACAATTTCAAGCAGTGTTGGGCCAAAATTGTCAAAGCTATCTTATGCTAGATATTGAAAATTTATGCTTAAAATATATGTACCTGTAAATATATTCGTATATATAATGATATATTTCTATTGCAGAAAGAAAACAAATAAATAAATCCCCCCTCCCCCCATGGAACCTCCCCTCCCTAACGTTCGTTCACGTTGTCGCGGTAGGAGGTTCATTAGCGTCCGGCAATCCAGCCTGGCGCGAAGCCAAGAAACGCACCAGGAGGCGGCCCACCGGGTGGGCGGTGTACCATGCGGATTGCTCCTGGTACTTCTCTAATAGCAGAGTGGACCGTTGGAGCAACCACACGGCTGTCGTGGTCTGCTTCAGGAAATCTGCCGTCGGATTCAGTACGTGCATCGTGGTTGAGTGCGTAAGTGATCTTGTGACGACCCATTAAGACGGGGGACCTTTTGTTGAGTTTTAGTGGGTAGTACTAGTTTTTCTAGCCATTGAGTCCCACATAATCATCTATGTATACAGGTGGCATGCATAAATGCATTACCCAATATTAAAAACAAGACAAATAAATATCATAATATAAGGTGTTAAGAGATGTTTTCGTAGCGACCAATTTACATAATCTATACTAATATTATAAAGAGGTAAAGTTTGTGATCTTGTGAGTTTGTGAGTTTGTGATGTTGTAGGGGGTAATCTCTGGATCTACTGAACCGATTTGCAAAATTCTTTTACCAATAGAAAGCCACGTTCTTTTTGAGTGTCATAGGCTATATATTAACCCGAAAAATGAAAAGGCTTTTTCGTGGTAGTCGGATTTGCAAAGTAAGTCGGAGAAAAAACGGTTGAACGAAAACGTTTCTTACGAACGCTGCCTTAACGATGAGAGATATATGATTATGTTCTAGAGAAAAGTTGTAGAGCTTAATAATGCCTACAAAAAGTCAGCGACAGCATATGTCTAACTTTTATATTTAAGTTACAAAAAGTAGTTTTTTATATTAAAAAGATAATTTAAATCGGTAGGTCATGTTTATTGGTCATATTATCAACAATTATGAATTCTTATCAAAATAAGTAAATTTATCATCTAAAATGTTTAAAACAAAAGACTTTTCCCTTTTACTGCATATAATTTGGACAAATGGTTAAAGAGATAATACAACATATTCGTAGGTATGGACGAACCCGAGCGAGCTGTTCGTCTGTTTTTCTCTTTGTACGGGCTAATCTCCGAATCTATTGGACCTATTTAAAAGAAACTTTGCATAGTAGTACCTTATATCCCCGGGCAACATCTTAGACACTTTTTATCCCGGAAAATTAAAGAGTTCCCGTGGGATAGTTAAAAAACTATAACAACTTATACAGCTTAGTACACAAAAACTACTGATTGGATTTTAATGAAACTTTACAATAATATAGTTCATACATCAGAATAATAAATAGGTAACTTTTTATCCCGGAAAAATGTACTTTTCCCGTGGGATAGATGTTTTTATTTATCTATAACGTATTATGTACACAACATAGACCCCAAAACAACAGTTATAAAAAAAAAAACTATTTGTCTGTTTGCGTGTATGTCTGTTTGTCTGTTTTTGTGTGCGCGTTTCACGTGAAAAGTAATGTACCAATTTCAACGAAATTTGGTGAAGTGGTAACTTATTACTCGAGTCAACATTTAGGGTACCTTTTGTATGTATGTATGTATTCAGCCCTTTTTAACGTACCACTGCTGGGCACGGGCCTCCCTTCAGTACGAGGTGGATCAGGCCATAGTCCACCACGCTGACCAAGTGCGCGTTGGTGGACTTCACATGTCTTTCGAAAGGTTCTGTCAGACATACAGGTTTTCCTTCACCGTTAAGACAAGTGGTAATTGTGTTAGAAATGATTCGCACATGAAAATATCAGAGGTGCGAGACCCGGGATTTGAACTACTTACTTCACTCAGTTTCCCAAGCGAGCGCGTTACCACTGGGATACCACTGCCTAGACACCTTTTACTGCAAGAAAATCTTTCTTTCCCAAGAGAAAATACAATAACTGGTTTTATCGAGTCCTCTCTAGAAACCTTCCGCTGGCTAAGCCTTAAGACATACATACATCAAAACAATATACTTAAAATTGTAGGTCTTGAAAAGTCTTACAGAAAAGTTCTGAATAGTATATGTCTATCTCCTAAGTTACACTCGCAATATTTATTCTTATCTATACCTATAATAAAACTTAGTCAAATCGATGTGCGCGTTTCACGCAAAAAGTACTTAACCGATTTTAACTTAATTTTGTATAGTGATAAAACTCAGTACTCGGGTCAACATTTAGGATACCTTATATGACAGGCTAATTATTCATTCCCACGGGAAAACATAATAACTGGTTCTATCGAACCGTCCTTAGAAATTTATATGGCTAACGTTGGTTCAACCTTAAGAGATAGATAAAAACATTATGCAAGAAAATTGTAAGTCTTAAAAAGGTCTAAAGAAAAGTTCTACATAGTATATGTCTATCTCATAAGGTACACTCGCTATAACTATTTTCATTATTATATATTACTGTTTTATTATACGTTATTTATTCTATCTGAATATACATATATGAATAATAAAACTGTAGAGGTAGAATGTCTGTACATAGATGATAGAAATAAATGCTAAAAACCGAGTCAGTTCTCTTCTTACATCCCGTAAGGAGAGAAATAGAACAAATCCAGATTTTTTTCAATTTTTTTGTTTCTCTGTCTGTTTGTCTGTTTGTATGGGCTAATCTCCGAAACTATTGAACCGATTTAAATGAAATTTGATACTTTTCATTCCGGAAAATTAAAGAGTTCCCGTGGGATAGTTAAAAACTATAGTAATTTATACAGCTCAGTACACAACAACTTATGCACCTAATTTAGTAAAATTTGGCATGTTGATACCTTATATTGCAGGTCTAACAACAGGTTACTTTTTATCCCGGAAAAATAAACGGTTCCCGTGGGATAGATCTGTTTGTGCTTTTCTAGAGGTGAACCCGAGCGAAGCGAGGGTGAGCCGCTAGTCATTATATAATTTATTATGTACTCATATGCTTATTGTCTTTTATTGCTCTAGTAAGATTGTATGCTTATCTTTTTTTCAAGCATATTTTTTATAAGATAACATAGTAGCATGGAGTTGGTTGAATGATAATATATTTATAAGGTGTGATAAAATCTATAATCCTGCAAAATATTGCCAAGTTATTTTAAAATAATTGATTAAAATCAGTTAAATGGTTTCATTATGATAGTGTACTCGTATGTATATTGTATAATTTCCATATTATAATAAATAATTTTATTCTACATGGTCTACAGAAGCACAAAGATAGTCACTTTCATTCATTCATATTTTAATTTTACGGCTTCGTCTCAACAGAATGATTAACACCATGCTTTTATTGTCCATGGACGCGTTAACGTAAAAATAATAAATGTATGAAGACTATGTAGTATTTAATGTTATTTTTGGTGGAAATATCGGAATTGGGGATTTTTTTTATTTTATGAGCTGACTAGAGTAGGTCCTGATGTTTTATTCCAAGTAAAATATGTGCTAAATTTCATTAAAATTCGTCCAGCCGTTTCAGAGTTAAGGAGTAACGAACATAAATACATACTTTTGACGACACATTTGGCTCGGTTTGTAGTAACCCTACTTACTGTGCCAGCGGTCGCGGGCTCGAGTCCCGCTGGGGCATTCATTTGTGTGATGTGCACGGATGTTTGTACTGCGGTCATGGGTGTCATATTTATAATATGTATGTATTTAAAGTTATATATGTGTAGGGTATCTACTATCTGCTATCTATAACACAAGGCTCGTAGCTTACCATGGAACTAGATGGTGCTGTGTTAATGCCCTAACAAATTCATTTATATTTAATTATTTCGCATTTATAATAGTAGTACAATCATTTGTAGGTTTTTCTTAAGTGTTGGCAAAAAAAGTTTATCAACTTTCTTGTTTTGATTTGACCGATGACTTACAAGTCTAGTACAGAACTAAGATGGATAAAATAGCTTCTTCTGAAGTGGGACTGTGATCTTTAATCATAAATCATATCTCGTCGAGACTCAAGAGGATCTCAAAAGTTTTAATATGGCTATCCCTAGGTAGTAATACAATTATATAGATATAATAAAAGTCTAATACTGTCTACTTTAATCAAATATTTTTTGGATAACTTGTTTTGTGATGTTTTGGGCTAAAATAAAATTGAGCTTACATTAAAAATTGTAATTCGTAAGTCTATTCGTTTAGTCACGCATCAATTGAGTAGATAGATTTCAATGTAAATTTCATGTTATTCTACTCATAATATAAATAAAAAATATGCTTAAGGAATTAAAAACATAGTTAAGGAAGCTCGAGCTGTACATACATACATATATCAGTATGTATGTACAGCTCGAGCTTCCCATTCTATCACTTTCATATACGAAGCCGGCTCTTATATAATTAATATTTATTAATTAAACTTATATAAACGCGAAATGTTAAATTTAAAAAAAAATATAATCACCGAGGATTTTTCGCAGATTTATTTTAATTTTTGGTTGCCGACTGGTGTTTCGAATGTTTTCCCGCAATCATGGTCGCGGAAGAGCCTCTCTCGATAGTTTTATTTGTAGGTTGATTCCCCAAACAAAGTTTCATCCCCATTTTCACCCCCTTGTGGGACTAATTCCGGGATAAAAACTATCATATTATATCCTTCCCATGGTCTCAAACTATCTTCTTACCAAATTTCATCTAACTCGTCCGGTAGTTTTGGAGCTTATTCGGTACAAACAAACAAACATTCAAAAAAACTTTCCTCCTTATAATATTACTATAAATGTTAAATGTTCACGTAAATAAACCTAAGAAAATATAATAAAATAGGATTTTTTGAAACAAGTAAGAAAATGAGTGAGTGCGCATTCGTTACTTCTTCACGCTGTAACGTCTCAAGGTGTTGTAAAAATTAGAATGAAGAAAACTTATAATATGTATGTATGTATATCCTTTATTCATGCATACTTCTTTCTATCAAGCGGGCAAAAACTATTTTAGAATGTAAAAGTAGTGCCCGTGCATTTCTTACTTCACTTAAAAATTTTGTAGCTAAGTGGAATCTATTGCATAGTTAATATGAGCTCCTATTTCCCTTCATGCAGAAGAATTCAGAATTTGTGATACTTTCTTAGATTTACGCGGATATTTGACATTTAAAATAAAATTATCATAATTGCTATTTGCTGTAAAGCATTCGAAATGTTGGGAACCGAAAATCAAAATAAATCCGTGAAAAAATCCGTAAATATAGTTTTATTTAAAGATTTGTGAGTTTTGCTAGTAGGTTTTTTTTAAATAAATATGTTGGGATATTAGCACACAGCACCACCTAGTTCCATGGTAAGCTACGAGGCTTGTGTTATGGATACCAGATAGTTGATATAATACACATATACAACTTTAAATACATATGTACATATTATAATTAATATAAACACACATGACTGGAGTACAAATTTTCGTAATCATCACACAAATGAAAGCCCCCAGCGAGACTCGAACCCGCGACCGCTGGCACCGTAAGTAGGGTCACTACAAACTGTGCCAAACATGTCGTCTATTACTCGTGAGTCGACATTTACGAACCGTATGTAATCAAAGATTTACCGTTTCCAAATAAACCGATAAAATCTTAAAGCGAATTGAATTAATGAATCGAAATAATTTAATTGTATTTATACGACTTATAGAGCCTTTAAATCTTAGTAGTAGATTATTAGGCTTGCTATTTCTGTCTGTCTGCTCATGCTTATTTACAAAATAAACTTTGAAGGCGTTATCAAAATCCATAGTCTTTTTGTTGTAAATATCATTGCCAATTGAAACCGTTTTTCATGATTTTTCATTAAAAAATTTAGTTTTTAGTATGTCTTTTTAACCGATTTCTCAAAAAAAAGAGGAGGTTCTCAATTCGTCGGAATCTTTTTTTTATGTATGTTCACCGATTACTCAAAGACGCCTGAACTGATTTGGATTTTTTTTTGTTTCAAAGGGTATACTTTCCAGGTGGTCCCATATGAATTTTATCGAAATCGGTCAAGCGGTTTTTTTTAAATCAACAAATACATTATTTTTTTTTAAATAAATTGCCTAATCGAATATGTTGTTAAAAACTTTCTTCTAACAAATTACCTACTTATTACGTCCACACTAAAAATGGACAAATAAAAACATTTAAAAAAATAAATAAAAACCGACTTGCAGGCACTAAAATGCAAAAAATAACTAAACGGAAGTTTTCATTTAGAATAGATACCTAATCAGATATTTTCGAAGTCGGTGCCAGCCTACAATATTGTAAGATATAAATATCTAATAGGTAATTATATATTTTACGTATCGAAATATATTAGATTTGCTTTGCTTAGGCTGGCACCGACTTCGAAAATATCTGATTAGGTATCTATTCTAAACGAAAACCTCCGTTTAGTAATTTTTTACATTTTAGTGCCTGGAAGTCGGTTTTTTATTTAAGTTTTTATAATACTTCTTAGATTTTCGGGAATTTAAAAAATATATTTTTTTTCGGATTTTTCTCAACCGTGATCATGACAAAGGACTCGAAACGTCGGGAAACTAAATAAATCTGCCAAAAAATCCGAAAAGAGAGTTTTATTTAAAGTGTGTCTTTTTAGTACTAAAAGCTTGTAATATTATTATTTTCTTTGGAAAATACGGTCACTAACTAAGCTACTTTTTTAATTGAATCTAAAACGTATTTTATTTCTTAAGTGATGTTCCATAGAAATAGACATATTTCAGATTATTATCTATACATATAATAAAATTGTAACTAAGCCGAATCTGTACATTAAATAATTTTTGGAAAATCTTATTGAAATAAACATTATTATCGATACAGAGGCCGAATCTATAGTTTTTAGAATTTTTATCTGTCTGTCTGTTACCGCATCACAGAATAACCACTGGAGGGATTTTGATGTGATAGCTGGTTATCCTGGTTAACATATAGGATACTTTTAACCGCGGGAAAATGTCTCATTTTTGAGAACAAATACTAAAACTGCAATATAAAAGTATACTAGTATGTAAAACCTAAGAATTTGGTTTTTGGTCATCTGAACGCGGGCGGAGCCGTGGGGAATTCCTAGTAAATAAATATACCGTAAGGCAAGTGGTTATCAAGTTAAGTTAGAAATGATTCGCACATAAAAATTTCAGAGGTGCGAGACCCGGATTATAAATAAATATATTTTTTTTTTAAGTAAATAGCACAGTACATATTTTATTAAATTTCATATTTACTTAGGAATATGAATTATGAAGTTATTGTTCTCGTACTATTGTTACAAAATTCTGTTTTAAATAGCCATCTCATATCTTACATCGTAATTCAATAATACAGTTTTGTATGAAATAGCCAACAATACATAATTTATAACATTTAAAGCCCTGAACATTTCGCTTTTTTACGTTCACTGAGCTTGAAATATGAATAGATTTTTGAAATATATGATTAATAAAAATAAGTTCAAAAAGTAAAAAAATATATGATAAAAGCTTTTGTTTTTGTTAATATTATGATTATCTAATATAAAATTCTCGTGTCACAGTGTTTGTAACCAAAGTCCTCCGAAACGGCTTGACTGATTCTTATGAAATTTTGTGTGTATATTTAGTAGGTCTAAGAATAGGACATAAACTATTTTTCATTGCCCTAAGTGATAAGGGTGGTCCACACCAAAAAAAATCTTTTTATTTTTTTGGACAATTTTTTTTTTTATTTTTTTATGATTTGGTATTAAAAAACACATATAAACCTAAATATTCACTGGAAACGAACCCGAGCGAAGCGAGGGTGAGTCGCTAGTTGCTTATAAATATTAATTTATTAGCGGTTCAACCTCACTTTGCTCAAGTGTGTCCCTAGGTGCCTAGCAATAGCTGATAAAGTAGCTAAAGTAGTAATTTCTAACTTCAATTAAAATTATTATAATTTCTGGCAGTAAACACATTATTATTGACATTAAAATAGCCACTTGACCGTCATATAGGTTCGTATTAGTGAAAGAATTTTCAGAAACTGATCAGTAGTTTTAGAGATTAGTGCCTACATACAAACTTACAAATTCTTTATAATATTAGTGTAGACTTTCCCTTGTTTCACACGTACCCAAGGTGCGTTTTGTATTTATAATATCACTAGCGACTCACCCTCGCTCCGCTCGGGTTCATCCCTAGGTACGTTTCAACGGTTAGTATAGATTTCTCAGAAATGAGATATTTTTCCGCAGTAAAAAATATTTTATATGTTGTCCCGGATAACCAGCTATCATCATACTATATTTCAACAAAATCTGACCAATGGTTTCTGCGAGATGCGTTTCCAGGCAGACAGTCAGATAAAATTTCTAAAAACTATAGATTCGCTATCTGTATCGGGATGATTTCCGGAATAAAAAATATCCTATGTCTCAAACTATCTTTTTACCCAAAATTTTATCTAAATCAGTCCAGTAGTTTATAAATTAATTCGTTACAAATAAACAAATCTTTCCTCTTTATAATATTAGTGTGGATTAGTGTAGACTAGTGATTTTTTTATATCAACTTTGAAATATTTTTTTTATCAATTCATTCCCTTTTACATTTACGAATGCTACGAATAGAGATATCTTACATAAAAATCTTGTAAAGTAATTACTTTTTCTAGTAAATTAAAAATAAAGTTTTAGCTTTTGAGTTAAAATTAATTTTTATTGCACTAATAGTAAAAACTAGGGTAAGAAGTGAAATACAGAATCAGACTAGGGGTTGGACTATAGTTTCTAGTATAAAAGAACAGAATGATGAATTAAAAAAAAGCGTTGATACAATGTCAAGCAAATATGATGAGTTTCTGTCACGGATATCCGTTCTCGAGGCGGAGAAAAAGCAGGATAGATATATTATACAACAACTACAAGAAAAAATCGAAAATATGGAACGAAAGTCTAGATTTTCAGGAATAGAAATAAGAAACATTCCTAAAAACAATGAAGAGACAAAAGAAAATCTATGTAGTACAGTAAAAAAATTAGGGGAGTGTTTAAAAGTAAATCTGCGGGATTCGGATATAAAAGACGTGTATAGAATTAACTCTAAGACAGGGACTAGGCCGGTAATAGTGGAATTTAATTCAGTTATCATTAAGGAGAAGATGTTAAATGAAGTTAAAAGATTTAATAAAACAAAACCAAAAAGTGAGAAATTAAATACCTCGCATCTAAATTACTCACAAAAAAATATACCTATATACGTCACGGAGACACTAACACAAAACACTCAGAAACTTTTCTATCAGGCTAGACTTTTCCAAAAAAGTCATAACTATTTATTCTGCTGGACATCTAGAGGTATTGTATATTTACGCAAGAATGAAAGTTCGTCTCAAATTAGAATAAATAACGAAAAGGACTTAGAAAATCTTCGGAAGACCGAATGACTAGTATTAAGATTAGATATTTTTGCATCCCTTCTATTATTAAGTAGCATAATAAAAATAAAGTATATCCTAACCCTATACCCTGTAATACACATAATCACAATTTACACACAGCACATAATTAATATACAAACATTATATACACATACTTTCATTAACTTACAGCGCACCCATTCATCTTTAAAACCACACCTGTATATTATATTAAATCATATTCGCTCATTTCATATATATAACTTACATTCATATATCATATCAATCAATTTATCTAATAAAAAATATTATTTGATTAGCAAAGAGAATTTTTTAGAGAAATTTAAACCAATAAATAAAATTCGATAACGCTCAAAGCTTCACCATTGACTTAGATAAAGTTACGATATCGAAATCGATAGTCTGTGACGTTGAAGAGTGTTATAGGTATTTTACATGTAGTGAATTGAACTTCACAATTATTACGCAGAATATACGAAGTATTAACTGCAATATGACAGATTTTGAAGTATTGCTTACTAGATTAAAAATAGATTTTGATGTCATTGTACTAAGTGAATGCTGGCTGCTTGATAAAAATAACTTACCTAAAATTAATGGTTATAACTTAAGCTCCACTATTTATAATAACAACCAAAATGACGGATTGGTAATATATGTAAAAGAAAAACATTTGTTCACAACTGAGGAGCCTCATTTTCTAGAAGGAAATTGCATGATAACAACACTGAATGATATAGTTATAATCTCAATATATAGGTCACCGTCATATATAAACTTAGAAAACTTTTTTGTTTTCTTGGATAGTGTCCTGCAGAAATATTCGAAACATAAAAACATAATTATTATAGGAGATATAAATATTAACATTAACAGTGATAAAATAGACATTAATTCTGATAAGTATTTACAACTGACAGCATTCCATGGGTTATTACCTACTCATACTATAGTAACACGTGACGCAAGCGGCTCGTGTATTGACCATGTTCTGCTAAAATCGAATAATCCTTCTCTTACTATAGTTCCTCAAACTTCAATTACTGATCACAAACCTGTAATTTTATGTATCAAAAATAAACAACGTCCACAGTTCTTTACAAGTACTATCAGAAAAATTGATTACGAGAAACTTAGATCAGATATGCAAAACATTGATATTTCACCCATATATGATGCTAAAGATCCCAATACTTCTCTTGAATACTTAGTTGATAAAATAAAAATAGTGATTGAAGTTAATACTAAATTAATAAAGTTGCCAAGACAAAAAAAGATCATCAAACCCTGGATTACGACTGGTCTTCTTAGATGTATTCGTCACCGTGATAAGCTACACAAGAGGGCCAGACGTTTTCCAGACAATGAAAGTGATCAAATCATATACCGGCGATATCGTAATCACTGCAACGCACTGCTTAAAAGGGTAAAAAGAAATTATGAAAAAGAGCGAGTTAATATGGCTAAAAATAATAATAAAAAGCTATGGGACGTACTTACTGATATCATAGGTAACATTAAAAACAAAGGGTATAACAAAGAACTTTTGAATATATCCAACACGCCACAACTATCTGTTAATCTAATTAATGATTATTTTGTAAATGTAGGTAAAAGCTTGGCAGAGAGTTTCAATGTAGGAAATAATAACAGTGATA